>CM046891.1:723106-1200835 GCA_025688845.1 Cucumis hystrix | reverse complement strand
AATAAATTGTGTTCTATCTGAACCTAATTTGTATGACAGTTTTGAACATAATAGGTCACACCAAGAAAGAATCTGCCATGCCAAGAACAGTAGCTATATGGATGTTGTTAGTTTAAACCTAAATAAAACAAGTTTTAATACTATTTTCATCTAAAAATCATGTAAATTGTTTATAAACTTTTAGAATAAAATGTCATTTTCCAGTCCTAATTAAGAGCTTATTTCATTTTAGAGTGTACTTCCATTTGTTTAATTAACTTTAGTCTTTGAATTTATTAATTTAAAAATGTAATAACCAATATAAAATGATATAATATTAAATTAATGAGGATTTAACAACACCACTTTTTATTTACTTACTAATTAAAATTAGTTTATGCTCATTTAAGTATTTCAAATCCAAAAGTGAGAGAGAAAGTATTAAACAATATAACAATAGATTTTACCTTCACCGATTAGTTTTAAAGCTTTTATGTCAATAGGTAATCTAACACAACACCCACATGGACAAAAGGTAAAGTTGACAAATTTATAAGAAATCAGATAAAGAAGTTGACTAATGAAGCAAGGAGAGTTCAACTCATAGGAAGCATAGATGTCCTGACCAACAAACAAACAGAGGTCAACAAAATTATGGGTAAACTGAGAACCCATAATGAAATTGTGGTGTTTGATGGGATCCTCTTAAGATTAGATTACATGAAACTTGGACAAACTGGTCCCTTGGACAGACCAAGGCGAACTTCCATTCCATGGTGCATATCCAATGGCCTCAATGATTTGGATTCCCTTGGGTCTGCAAAGTCATGTAAAATGAGTTGTAAATAATTATACAATCTATGCAACAGATCCCGTTCAAGTAACGTCATGAGTTGTAAATTAACACTAACAGAGGTTGTTTGTCTAAGACGAGTGTTCTTTTAACCATCAGGATGGACTACAATGGAGATTCATTATGTTGAGTGCAAGAAAAAATTGGTCAAAGTAATTCATCTCCCCCCATTCCTGAAAACAGCCTAGAAGGATTTTAAAATTGTTAGGATATTTTGTCAAATATCTTATAGCATTTATTAAAAATTTCTTTTTATAAAGCCATATTATTAAACTACCAAGCTTTCCTGTTATTTAGGAATCTTGGTATGAGTTTGTTTCCTTCTTATATGAAAGAAGGTATCTGCATAAAATATTATGGGAATATATATATGCGAAGATCGATGGTTGTTACTGGATGACGAAGAAATCCGATTTTGAGAAGAAATATACGAACTCGTTTGATCAAGTTGTTCAAGGTGAAGGTTTAATGGTTATATCATATTTATCTTGACATTGAAGTCTGTTTTGTTGAAATGTGAATTATGAGAAGATAAGAAATATATATGAAGACCATTGAATTGAATGATCAATTCACGAAGTCAGAGGGAGCCTGAACTAGTCTTAGAAGAGATGCTTTGTAGCTTCAGGTGGAGCCTCAGTTTACTTTTTGTTATGGTTATGACTATTTAATGTAACTAGTGAGATAAGTTACATATGAATGAATCTCAATAATATTTCTTATCTGAGCAAAGAAGCTCCCCAGATGTATGTCGTATTTGCCGAACCGGGTTACCAAAATGCATTGTGTTATTTATTTTATGTGTGCTTTAGTTATTCGTATAGTTAAATACTTGTGATATAGCTAAAGGGTATTTAACCTTATCACTTTTCAATTGGTATCAGAGCAGGTTCGATATAAATGGAAACGCCAAGAGAAGTTGTTGTCACTACAAGACCACCCATATTGGATGGAAAAAACTATTCTTATTGGAAGACTCGCATGACGTCATTCCTAAAGTCCCTGGATGCAAAGGCCTGGAAAGCGGTTAATATTGGATGGAAACCACCTATGATTACTGTTGATGGTAAGTCAGTTCCAAAACCAGAGGAAGCCTGGACTGATGCAAAGGAGCAGGAATCCTTGGGAAATTCTTGAGCTCTCAATGCCATATATAATGGAGTCTACCTGAACATTTTCAAATTAATCAACTTTTGTGTTACAGCAAAAGACGCATGGAAAAAGCTTGAAGTAGCATTTGAGGGAACATCTAAAGTAAAGACCTCTCGTCTACTGCTGTTGACTACTAAGTTCGAATCGTCTACTGCTGTTGACTACTAAGTTCGAATGATGGAAGAAGAAACCATAACTGAATACAATGTATGGATTCTGGAAATTGCCAATGATTCTTTTAATCTTGGTGAAGGAATTCCAAAAGCATTGCTATTGAAGAAGCACATGACGTCATTACTCTCTCTCTTAGAGTAGAAAGTAAAGGTGTTGCGTTTCAATCAATTCATGAAGATTAATCCCTTGAAAAAGGAAAAGCGTCCAATAATCAAGTAAATGAGTCAATTTTGCCATAAATTTAGAATAATCAGTAGTTTCCAGGAGGTCACCCAACATAAAATTACCCCAAGCTAAACACGCTTAACTTTGAAGTTACAATGATCGAAACACCGAAAAGGAAGGTGCACCTTGTTGGTATATGTATTAACTTTTAATTCTTTTAAGTCTTTCTTAACATTATTTTCATGTCCTCAGGATCCCTCTCATTCAGATGTGATATCGGTTCATTCATGTTTCCCTCCTAATCTCGAGCGTTACATGCCCACCAGCTTCCGCTTGGTTCGTCCCCGAACCACATCTTACTGGAAGAGGTTTTGCTCTGATACCATCTGAAACGCCCCAAGCCCAAGATTCGGCTTTGGTTAAGGTTCTATGGAGAAACCACAAGGTTGAGGAAGCTACTTGGGAGAGAGAGGACGACATGAGAGCTCATTATCCCGAACTATTTGAGGATTAGAACTTTCGAGGACGAAAGATCCTCAAAGGAGGGAAGATTGTAACACCCCAAAACTATTAGGTTATTTTTAATTTTTATTATTATTTTGTTTTGTTTAATTTTGGATATTATTTGTGAAATTGTTTTAAATTGTGGGGATTAAGTGTTTTGGAAAGATGTGTGGTTAATTTTTGGAAATTGGAATTCTATTGTTAAAATTTGGTTTTGGATTTATGGTTGGTGAATTAAATTTGTAAAGTTGGAAGTATTATGAGTAAATATTGATATGTGTATGTAGAAAGTTATGAAGGAGTAAGAATAATTATATTATGGAATAATATAAT
Organism: Cucumis hystrix; assembly: GCA_025688845.1. Classification (NCBI taxonomy): domain Eukaryota; kingdom Viridiplantae; phylum Streptophyta; class Magnoliopsida; order Cucurbitales; family Cucurbitaceae; genus Cucumis; species Cucumis hystrix. The sequence continues at coordinate 1,197,675 of CM046891.1, read as the reverse complement.
TATTAAGGAAAAATATAAAAGAGGTGATAGAAGGGTTATTAATGAAGAGAGAGGGAAAATTAATTGGAATAGGGAGAGAATAAGGAAAAGATGAGTAATTTGGGAGAAATTAAATAATAATAATAATAATAATAATAATAATAATAATATTATTATTATTATTAGTATTTTATATATTTAAATACTCACTCGGGATGCGTGTCATAGTTACTGTTCACCTTCTCCTTCATCCAAAGAACCCTAGCCGTAGCCAAGAATCCCTATTGTTCTCATCTCCGTCTGTTCCTTTCGCCGACAGCTGCACCTCGATCGTCAATCACAGACAAGCCGCTCGGTTCGTCAATAGCCAAGGCGTCGCGTGTCCGTCGCTGAAGCCAGCTGTCGTTCGTGCCTCACTAGCGATCGAGACGTCCTCGGCCATCGAACACCGCCACCGCAGTCGGACCTTCGTCGCGTCGTCTAAATCGGAGTCGGCTGGTCAGTGACGCCTTCGAGCCGCATGCGTGTATCCGAGCTGCCCTCCTTACGAGCCGTCCACGTCTTCCCTTCACAGAGCTGTGTAAGCCGTACACGAGCCACGCGCAACCAAGCCGTTCCTGTGTAAGTCATACGCGAGCCACCTGCAACCGAGTCGTTCTTGTGTGAGTCGTACGCAAGCCGTGAGTCTCAAGGCCCGAGCCGAAGCCTTGCTAGCCGAGCCACCTTCAGTTTTAGCCTTCAACAACATATTTAAGCCCTTGGTGAGTTTTTGCTTCGTTTTCGTTGGGTTTGGTACGCCCAAATAATTATTGTTTTGGATCTTAAATGAGTTAGCACTGGAATGAGTTGAATTATGCTGTTTGAAGGTTAAGGTGTAGTTGAGGAATCGAGCGGTGCAAATTTCCATTCAAGGTTGTATTGAGAACAACTTTAAATCTTGAGGTAAGTTTGATTGAGTTGGTTGTCTAATTAAACAGTAAAGTGATAGATTGGCAAAATTATTAAGTTTAAATTTTGTTCATGATTAGGACGGAGTTTATTGGGAGGAATTGACTGTCAATCAGAGGAGTACTGTTTCTTTTGCAAATCTCCAGGTAAGAGATTTCCCCTACTAAACCCCACTTGGAAGCTGCACGTATGTTGTGTATTGTTTAATGTAACTAAGAGATGTATAATATGTCTATTTGAGATGACCTTATAAATGGTTACTTCGGGGACTATATGTTATGAGTAAGATACAATATTATTTGTTGAGGCATGCTATGATTAAATATGTTACTTTTGTGTTATGTCTGACTGAGCTAAGATGTTGATGTTATGATAAGCACGTATAAGCTATAGTGTTCTGTTAGGTCTGCCTGTTAGAGTCATACCGTATAAGGGTCCCTTGGGGTCACCACCTATGTATGCCTGTGTAGCTAATTTAAGATGTGATCCGACGGGATCACTTACAGCCCGACTCTCCTGTAGGGTGATTCCTTTGGGTTCACTGAGAGCCAAGGTGTGTCCCTACGGGACCACTGGATAGTATGCGTTCGGGAGCGCAATAGTATGCAGTACCATGTTATAGGACTCTAACTAGAGGTTAACGGACACATAGCGAGACTAATATGGGTCTCTTACTGAGTATAAATTTATACTCACTCTTTTAATGTTTTAAATTTTCAGGTAAGGGTAGAGGCAAGGGCAAGTTGGCGAATGATAAGAAGTGACCGTGGATCGCCATAGGGAATAGTTCAGTTTTTTCGCATTTATATTTCAGTAATTATATTTTTGGTTTATTTCAGAACTTCAGTTCAAATATTTTAAATATTCTCTTATTTTTTTCATGTAACGCCCGAGATTAGGAGAGAGACATGAATGAACCGATATCACATCTGAATGAGAGGGATCCTGAAGACATGTAAGTAATGTTAAGAAAGACTTAAAAGAATTAAAAGTGACTACCTATACCAACAAGGTGCACCTTCCTTTTAGGTAGCTTGATCATAGGAACTTCTAACTTACTGATCATGGTTTTATCAAATGGACACAAATATATCTATAGTGAGGGGAGTGCAACTGCGAGACTTTAGTGCTGAAGGAATGGAATTCCCATAGCGGAAGCGTGTGAACGCTGTGCCAAAAAAATTCAACTTGAAACACAGAGAAAACACTTAAACATGCTTCTATAGTGGAAAAGAAGGAAAGAAAACTAACCTTTGTAGAATCTCCTAAAAATTCTCGAATCTCCCAAAGAACACCACTAAGTCTTCCTTGTTATCCTCAAGATAGAAAAACAACAGAGAGTTTGTGGAGCTTCTGTGTTTTTGTTTGGTTTAAAAGAAAAAATATTTGCAGAGAGATTTTTTCTTTTTGGAAGCAATAGATCGTCAAAAATCTCATCCAGAAAAGATTGCATACATCCTTCTATATCTTAACCAAAAGATATGAAGAGAGATGGAGGGGGAAGTTATCAAAATAACTTCCTCCCTCTCCCATTACGTAGAATAACTCCCTTGGGAGTTCTTCTTTTATTTAAATTAATATTAATATAAATATAATATAAATTCAAATTATATTATATCTTATCTAATATTAATTTTATATTATATCATATATAATATAACTAATGGTTTAGATCTTCTCATGTGATCTATAGTTCTAATATGAATCGAATGCATATTAATTCTTAATCTATAGTTTATTTATGAATCTTATTCATATTATTATTATTTGAATCATATCCAAATATTAACTTCTCTCATAAAAACTTTATATTATAATGTATCAAATACATTATATTAATTGTATCATATACAATTTATTCTCTTTAATCAATTTGAACGATTCAAATTAAACCAAAATAAATTTGATTCTCATTTATCTTTATTGAGCTAACAAGGGGACCTTATGGACCTACAGATTAAAGCTCCAATAATGTGAGATTAATTAATTAAACTCTTTAATTAAATTAATCACAGTTCATTAACTATCAGTCATTCCACTAAAGACCAATAGTTGCACTCTTCTTACTGTAGATATATTTTTGTGTCCATTAGATATAACCAATCAACAGTGCAATGACCCTTCACAAATTGCCCATAAGTACAGCTAGGCCAAAAATTACTATTTTTCCCCTGTAGTTACATCTAACTCTTTAAGTACCACCAATCCCTCTAATGAACAATAGTTATAGTCCCACTATAACTAAACTCCTCTCGGCCCAAGAGAGGGTGTGACGCCACATTGTTCAAGCCCTGGAATCAGCTCTTAAGAGAGCAATTTCTCTACTTACTCTATCTATAGAGAATGAGTGAATTTCTTCTTGTGTAATTGTGTTCCCAGCTCCCTAATCAAACGAATCCCCAAAATGGTAGGTCTATTGAGTCGGCGATATAGGCCACTCTCACCCATGCAAATCAAAGGACTGCCTTCATAGGCAGGAGTTCACAACTCACTCAGGATTCAGGTCAAGTCACCTATGGTCATCTTGGTGAAATGTAGTCTCAACTAGTAACGGTGTTAATAAGAGAGACTATTCATTTCATGGTCCAATCTTATACAAACTCTTTGTATAGAATACCCCTGCTCTAATGTCTCGACATGAATGATTAGGATCAAATCATTTGTAGCACTTTAGAACAATTGTAACAACTACAAAGCAGGCCGTATTCGTAGTGTCATCAAGATAAGGTATCCAGCCTTATCCATCTACTACAGACCATTTAGGTTATCATTTAAACACGATCCACTTGTATGTCTCCACATACATGTTTAGGTTACATAAGATAACCTTGGATGTTAGTTTTTGGATTTTGTGGGTTAATGCAACTAAATGTCAAATAAAATAACATACTTTATTTTATTAGATAAATAAAATGTTTGTATAATATATACAATTACAAACTACAAGACCACAAGATTTAGAGCATCAATCCCAACAAGTGCAATGATCCGTTAGTTAACGAATGTTGAATCGTTGGAGCCCATGATCTATAGGTTTATTAGGTTCGTCTGCTAGCTCATATGGAATAAACTTAGAACACTGTGATGGAATAAGTCGAATAGTTCGAATAGGGAGAAGAGAGAGAAACCAACAAGTATATGTGATATAGTCATTGGTCTTATGATTAGAAATAGAGCTTTATGTTTAAATAAGATTTAAATACTATAAATATGAATACGAATTCATACTAGGAAGCTCGAAATTGATGGAAATGGTCAAAGTTGTAAAAAGTTAAAATGTTGACTTTTTTACTTTGAAAAATCAAACTTTGATTGACCTTACATTCAAATGTAATTTGAATTTTGGAAAAATGAATGCAGATTCATGCTCAGGAGGTCAGAATTAGTCAAGATGAACAAAATGGTAAAAAGTCAAAATATTGACTTTTGCATTGGAAAAGTCAAAGTTTGACTTTTGACTTTTGACTTGAAAGGTCAAATGACCATTTTACCTCTAAACTAAGTTAGTGTTGTTGGATAATCCCACTAACACTTAGTGGGATATGTGGCTACATGAGATATAGACACCTAGCCCACTAAGTTCCACTAATTGTTAGTGGAATATTAGGTGTTGAGATGTGGCAAATTAATTACATGCACTTTTGCATGTAATTAGGTTATAAATAGGGTTGCTTTCTTTTTATTAAAAAACTTTTTCTCTTTTCAAGTAATTTTAGAAATTACTATTTTATTATTCTCCAAAATCTCAACCAAACTTATACCTTCTTTTTTCCATTTATCTCCCTTATTTTCTTCACCAAATTGGGTCCCACAACCCGACTCTAAGTCCGAAGATTAGTGGGTCCATTCTAGTGGTTGTTCCAATTTGTGTACATGAGAAGATATTGAGGTTTTTTGAAAAGCATCAAAGGTAATATTCCCGAAACCCTAAATTGTTTAGTTTAGGGTTCCATGTTAACTATGGGCAATTAGGATAGAATTTCAATTCTTTTTCAGCTGTGCATGTCTTAGTTTTATCAATTTACTCTAAGAGTTTATACTTTTATGTTTGATATATTTTTACTTGGTATTTATAAAAGAAATTTCAAATGAGTCACTACGGTTTCAAAGTATTTTTAAATTTAAAGACTTTCGCCGTTAAATGTTTCACGTTTTCAAGCAAGGGTTAGTTGGAGTTCTTGTTTTGGATTGGTACAGGCTCTACTGTTGATGCTGGCTTGTTCATTTACAATTAGCTTTTACGTTAGGTAAACTGAATTTGGCAGCATTTCGATCCTCTTATTATTAAGTATTTTGACCCAGCCAAGGTTACGAACAACCTAGGAAGGATTAACTTACTGATCATGGTTTTATCAAATGGACACAAATATATCTATAGTGAGGGGAGTGCAACTGCGGGACTTTAGTGGAATGACCTGTTAGTTAACGAATGTTGATTAACTCGGTCTAAAAGAGTTTAGCTAGTTAATCTTGAATCGTTGGAGTCCATGATCTATAGGTCTATTAAGTTCTCCTGCTAGCTCATATAGAATAAACTTAGAACAGTGTGATGGAATAAGTCGAATTGTTCGAATTGGGAGAAGAGAGAGAAACCGACAAGTATATGTGATATAGCCATTGGTCTTCTGATTAGAAATAGATCTTTATGTTTAAATAAGATTTAAATACTATAAATATGAATACGGATTCATACTAGGAAGCTCGAAATTGATGGAAATGGTCAAAGTTGTAAAAAGTCAAAATGACTTTTTGACTTTGAAAAATCAAACTTTGACTGACCTTATATTCAAATGTGATTTGAATTTTGAAAAAATGAATGCAGATTCATGTTCGGGAGGTCAGCATGTCTTAGTTTTATCAATTTACTCTAAGAGTTTATACTTTTATATTTGATATATTTTTACTTGGTATTTATAAAAGAAATTTCAAATGAGTCACTACGGTTTCAAAGTATTTTTAAGTTTAAAGACTTTCGCTGTTAAATGTTTCACGTTTTCAAGCAAGAGTTAGTTGGAGTTGTTTCGGAGATGAATGCTTCAGCTGACATCACGTCACATCTCGACCCAAGCAAGCAGGTGCTCGAGGTGGGGTGTGACAAAAATTCTACATTAGTTTCTAAATTTTGTACCTTTGGTTCCTACACTTAACTTCTAAAAATGTTTGTTTTGGTCCTAAACTTTTCAAAAAACTCACTTTGGTAAGTTTTTATGATGGTGTGACTTATATATTTGGATTATTAGGCTGTATGTTTACATACAAATTGCAGATAAATAGTCCTACCATTTAACACAAAACCAAAAAAGAAAGAAGAAAGAATTGAGAGGAAAAGAAGAATGACAAAATATCCAAGTACATATAAGTTGATAAAGTAAAATATAATGACAATGCATTAAAATGATGACAATCAAATTACCATCTAACATTTAATTAAAATTTAAAACTCTAAATTATTAAAAGCTATTATTTTATTTGAGCCATCCAAGTCTAAGTATAGAAGCAACTCGTTAGAGACCGAAATAGAATTTAAACCTAGATAAAAGATCAAACTAAAATTTAAACGATTATTCACTCTTCTATTTTCTTTTTCGTCCATTCCGGTTAAATCTCAAATCTCCGTTTGAATTTCATCCAACGGCTAATGAGCACTTCAGTTTTTCCTCCAACTGATCGGATGGTGTATTCTGTTATAATGCAGAATAGTATAACTCACGCACATCAAGAAAAACCCTAATCGGAAAAACATTAGCCGCGAAGACCCCTTCCCCCATCTTTATAAAGCGACCTTCATCCTCTCAACTCCATACTCGAAAGCGTATTTCTGGTCAGTTAGTCTAGCATTTCCGAAATCTGTGGTTATTTCTTAGTCATCTTTCAATTCTTTTTTTCGTATTCTTCAAAATCTTCTGAATTGAAGGGGACGGTGACGATTGTATCTAAAGGTCTCGTTCGTCGTAACTGGCTGTGTGAAATGGCCTTGACGACCATCCTGATATATCACCACCCATATTCTGAGTCCCTTTATTCTTATCAATCTTCTTTTCATTCCCTAGCTTTTTTATAAACGGTTTTGATTTTGTTTGCAAAGATTTTGTTTTGCTTTTTTATTATCAATCTTCTTTTCATTCCTACCTTTGGTTCAGATGGCCGATGATTAAATTCTTTTTTTTGACAAGCATATGTCTGAATTTATGCATGTTGACACCTCTAATCTTTATCCTATGAGGCCATTTGCATTATCCTTATTCTTTATTAGGTTATCTGTGATGTGATGCGGGTAAAATGTTTTGTTGGTTCTGCTATCTTAAAATCGATCTGTTGATGGGATTTGAGTTCTGCCTCTGTCTGTGATGAGGAATTTGGTATTTGTACTGTATGATCATTTGTGATTACAATTACCTCTACTGCCTTCCTTCTGAGACTTGTGTCTAATGTTCTGTTTTTTTTTTTTGTTTTTTGTTTTGTTTTGAATTTGTGTTCTTGGATTCGATGAACGATTAAATGAGTGGGTCATATGATGATCGTAAGCATAGTTCAACTGAATGTACTGTGATTATACATCGTTTTTAGTCTTTCGCTCCTATCTGATGACCCTTTTTTCCTTTTCACTGCCAAAGTTTTTCTTCAGGCGAAGCTCAATTGATCCATAGTTGGTTTTCATTTTATTTTTTCTGATTAGTTTCTACGGAACATTCTCTATTGAAACCATGTTTACCAACTTATTTATGCTGTTTCTTTGTTAACTTGTGAGTTGTTAATTGAGTTATATTTGAAATTGGATTCCGTGATGTTGATGAACCATCGGTGGATACTTTACACCCAGAGTCTACAACGTATAGTCATGGTAATGTTATGTTTTGATTGTGCTAGGAAAATAGAGGTAAGAGTATTTAGACTCTACTTGTACGGTTATGGGAAAGGGTAGTTTGGCAATTGGTATGCTGGTAAAATAGATATGGTTGTGAATTGAAAACATGGTAGCTGTAGGTAGACTTGTCTTCAGGAAATTCAATTTAACTTTCTCACTTTTCAAAAATTATATGTATATTGGATATTGGAATCAATGTTTAGAGGGAAAAAACTACTGTGGAAGATGAAAATTACAAAAATGACCTTAAAACTGAGAAGAACCTCCTTCTCATCCCTCATCTGAGTTCTTCAAATCTTTAGTACACAGATCAGAAATATTCGAGGAATAGGAGATAAACAAATGTATTGTAAAGATGAAGTAATTAATCCTTGAATACCATTTTTTAAAACTGAATTAATTCCTTATAGAAATATTTAAGTTAATGGGAAAAAACTCCCTTATGATGCAAAGGGATATAGAGATCAGAATCAGTTGAGTTATATTGATCTAGGAGATTTCATAAATTCTCATCTTACCATTCAGATAATCTTCAAAGCCAAAGTCATCCAAGCTTCCAGTAAGAGCCTCCAATCCCAGCATTGAAGATGGAATAGGACCAGGAGGCCTTTGAAATCTGCAACAGTATTGAGTTAGAATTGAAACTATCTTAGCTTAGAAATGACTTTCAAGTTCCAACTAGACAAACAGCTTAAATTATCTTCACTCGGGTATCGCACGTTGAAATGCTGGTGAAAAGTAGAGGTCAGATTTGAGCATCCCCAATGTAATCCATGCACATAAAACATCAATTCTACAAGAGACTATCCTATTATCATAGCACTAGCATATCATGGAATGAGGAAAAAGTGCAACATGAGTTGTAAGAGCTAGGGAAAAAGTGCAACATGAAAACTTCTCCAAGTAGCGACTGATTGCTTTGCCTCTCCTAAACTGTCGATTAGTAAAGTTATGGTATTTATACAATACATATTGACTTGAAAGAAAATTTTTGAATTGTCCCCCAATTACTTTTTTTTATTATTATATTTTCGTTTTGAGATGAGGTTTGAGAAAAGTAATTTCTTTTAAAAGAAAATATTATATATTGTAAAATTTTACTTTTTATCAATGATAGATTTCATCAATTTGATTGAAAATCTTTTAGAACGTTTGCGGAAAGAAACAAAAATATAAACAAAATATAAACAATTATATTATTATAAATATTTTATGCATCGAAATGAGTAGAATGCTTAATATTATTCAGAATCTTTAATATTATTTATATTCATATGAGTAATATTAATTTGTTTTTTCTTTTAATGTTTGATGATTTTTTATGATATAAGGAAGTTGATAGTATATTAATGGAAATTGAATACCATATATACGTACAAGTCGACAAACACAAGCAATACACGTGAAATCTTGATGCAGGTATATGTGTTACCACTTCTATATAAAAGAGTCGCGTTCCGTCAATACCAATTGCACTTATTTGATCTAAGACTTTTACTTTTAAAAATATATTTATTTTATAAATTACTTAACACCACTTGAAAAGTCACAATCACTAGACAAATGAGTAATATGAGCATTTACGGGAAATGTAAGGATAAAAGGGAAATAGTTATTGATAGCACAAAAAATTTAACTTGGTAGAAAATAATTCATGCTTGTGGGAGGCTAGAGGCTTTGTGTTCTTAGTTGGTGCTATCATTAATGCAGCAGCTATAAACATGGCCATGCTCGTGAATTGGTAGTATTTGTTTGGGTATTGGCGTTGGATTTTCACTTCAATCTATTCCACTATATGTTTCAGAGATAGCCCGATCTACATATCGAGGCTCTCTTAATGTTGTTTTTCAACTTTCTATTATCATTGGTATTCTAGTGTCTAAATTTTGTGAACTATGGTACTGCTAATATTCATGGTGGATGGGGATGGCAACTGTGCCTGCATTATTGTTCATCACTATTTCAGCTCTATTCCTTCCTGACACACCAAAACTCAATGCAAAGTCGAGAAGGCAAAAGAAATGCTCCAATGCATTCGTGGTGTGTCTGAGAAGGACGTAGAGATGGAGATTCAAGAATGGCTGATAAGGCAGTGAAACATCCATGGAGGAATTTGAGTGAGAGACAAAATAGACCGTCGTTGGTAATGTTGATTTTGATATCATTTTTTTCAGCAATTGAATGTGATCATGTTCTAGCTAGCTCTTGTGTGTTGTTCAGGACCATTGGTTTTGGAGACAATGCTTCTCTTCTTTTATCTGTTATTACTGGTGGTATTAATGCTTTGCAACTTCGGTATCTATTTATGCCACTGATAAGTGGGGAAGAAGGATCCTTTCCTTGCTTGGTGGAATCATCATGTTCATTTTTCAAGCCTTGTGTATTATTCTGGAAAACCTAGCGATAGTTTTAGTGTCTTGCTGAAAAAGTGATTATAGATTAGAATTAAGATTTTGCGGAGATAAACACTAAACATTTTGCTATTTCAACCTTAAACAAGTACGAAGTGAGGTGTCTTAATCATGTCACAAGGACTAGGGCTTTTTAAATCTAATTGGCCAAGTTTTCACATCATTAAGGAAGTGATGCTTCAACATATAGTAAATGTACCAGCGAAAAATATTAACAACGTGCATTATGGAAAATAATAGCATAGCATGATATCGTAAACAACAAATGGAACGTACATGCAAATGAAACTTTTTTTCATAAACATGGACGTCCAACTACCTATCTATTGAATGTTTCTTACCTAACAATATTTGAATGTTAAGAGATTCTAAAATCTTGAATAGATGAGTACAAGATGTAATCACATAAACTAATAACCTTAGAGAAACAAGGAAGTTAACTCTATTTCTCCTCTCTAAGCAAAACAACCAACCACGAGGTATGTGATTGAGATTGCAAATTCTTTGGATTATAATCGAGGACTCCTTTTGAGGGTTTGTTTGCTGCACTGATACACTTTCGCTTTTCTCAATTTAATCTCTATTTCTTAAATAAAAAAAACGAAAAAAAATTCTTTAAGTTACCACTCTAACCACAAAACTTGTTTAAGATTAAATTAATGTTTACATTGACTGCACATATTCCCAGTCCAAACAAAATGAATTGTTAAAAACATAAAAACAACCTCCACATTGGCAAATAGAAGGTTCAAAGAAAATAATAGTTGTCACCAATATTTTTTACGGTATGATTGAACCCCGAAATAAAGAACAATTTTTAAAAATATGGTTTGCGAAAATTTAAGTTGAGTTTGGGAGTCATTTGTGTATGGAAAAGCTATTAGCATCCACAACAACCATTTAGAAAACGGTGGCCAAATTTCAAATCTCGAATTGAAAATATTCTTTAATTTATTTTAAAACTAATGTCTTATTTTACCCTTATTGCTCCAATATTTGAAGCAATGATTCCATAAAATAAGTGGAGAGCATTCTGTCAATTGGACTATATTGAAGAAAATTTGCTCACCTCGAGAAAGTGAGAAATTAGTATAATTTCTCAAAATTCGTAGTAGAAATAGTCATCAAGAGATTTTTTAAAATATGAATTAAAATCATTTTTTCTCGGTGTCAAATATGGGACTCCCAAAGATATGATCTCTCACCCTAAGAATTCTAGAAAACCAGACTTCCAAATTTCCTAGATTCCATTTTTTAGATTACATCGTAAGATTTTGTTCATGGAAAACAATATAAGTTATTAGAAAAGATTATTGAGAAATTTTATGAAATCATAGATTAACTTTTAAAGGTTTTAAAAAGCATAAAAAATTGATAACATTACAGACAAATTTGCTAAATGATTAAAAAGTCTTTATTTTAAAACATTGAGAATTTTAAATTGAAATTTTTTTAACACATTGAAGAATTTTAGATACAGAAGAGTCGTACATTTAAGTACACATAATAATAAGTACATGTAATAATTATTATTATGATAGTAACGTGAATAAGTAAAAAAATGAAACATAATAACAATAAACAAAATACGGAAAGAAAAAAAAAAGAAAAGTTAAAAATGAGTGAATGAATAAAGAAAGAAAGAAAAGAAAATGACATGGGGTGGCGGCAAATAGAAGAAATAAAAACAACAACAATAATAATTATTAATAATAATAATAAGTAAAAAGGAAAAAAAAACAATAATATTAATAAAATAAAGAATAAAGAATAATAATAATAATAATAAGTTGAAAATAAAACAACAACAATAATAATAGTAATAATAATAACGATAATAATGATAAAATTTTCTCTATTCTCGTTCTTTCTCTATATTTTAGAGAAAAGAAAATAAGCGTCAAGAGTTGGAATTAAAAAATATATATATAAAATAATGATAAAAAAATGAACATTTTTCATGTCTTTTTCTTTCTTCCTATTTTTCATAGAGAAAAAAAAGGCTAAAGGTTTTTTTTTTTAAAGAAAAGAATAATGTTAAAAGGAAATTAAAAAAAAAGTAGCAAGAAAATAATAAAATTTTCCTACCTTTTCTTTTCTTTCTCTCTATCTTATAAAAAACGGAAGAAAAAAAAAAGAAAGAGGTGTGGATCCTTGGGAGTAAATCCCTACCAATGCAACCTTTAACTAAGTTTATGTGCCTCTACCAATGCAACATCTAACTAAGTTTATTAAGTTTATTTTTGTGAAACCCGTTTTTAATTTGAGTATAGGAAGTAAAATTCGGCTAAAAGTATTAAAGAAATTGGTGTTTGAATAAATCCGCGGAAAGGATTAAGCTATGAAATCTTCTATGGTTAGTATAAGTTTTGAAATTAAAGTTAATTCGCAAGAAAGTTTTGAGAAAAAGAAGGGTTTGCAGTAGAATTTATAAGTCTAAACGCTCTCAAAAGAAAATCTTCGTGTAAGTTAAGTGAAGTTTTGACTAAAACAACTAGGTGTTTGGGTAGTCTTCGCGATAAGAACCAAGGGTTTCACGATGAAGAAGTCTGCGAGGAAGCCTTGAAGTTTAAGTTCGCGGTAAGTGTTCAAAGCGAGTATAAGTTGGTTAGTTCGCGAGAAAAATTTATTGTAAAAATATAACCATATTTAAATAAAATGCTACAAGGCTACTGTTTTTCTTTGGTGAGAAGAAGAAAAACAAAATATTAAGTACGACGATTTGTTTTGCGAGAAGGCTCCAGGAGAAGAGAAGGAAGAGGAGGATTTTTGTTAAGGTGTGGTGAGTGGTTTTCTTCTTAAAAGTTTTGTGATTTTGCTTTATTATTTTAAAATATGATTTCAAATGAAGAAAGTGTTTCAAAAGAGATTTCTATGAAAATTTATGTTTTCAAGCATGATTTATAATATTAAAGATTGATTGGATGACTATGATTTTAACACTATGAAATGGTTTTCAAACTATTAGTTGATTCCTTGAGATGAAACTAACTTTTATGCACATAAAGAGTCAAGACCACCATGGGGTATACAGACTACATGGCGATAAGTAGCTGGTGCGTTGAAAGGAGTGTATAAAGCTTAGCGGCCTGAGCAACAAGAACGAATATGTGTGTTCTCGGATGCTATTGATACAGTAGTCAAACGTGAGGTAATGAGACCAAACGTAAAGAACGATTTGGGATCGTTGACGAAAGGATTAACTATTAACTAATGTGTGTTTATGTGAAATTGTTATGTTATGAATGTGTTTGTTAAGCACAAAGAAAAGTTTATGGAACATGAAATGATTTGATGTTGTTTATGCGAAATGATGTTGATGAAATGATATTGCGAAAAAGATTTCATAAAACCTCACTAAGTCTTTTAGATTGATTCTTTCAAAAATTCATTTTCCAGGATCAAACGTTTAGGCCAAGTAGAGAAGAATGTTGAAGGATTTGTAGCTAGATGACTCCAGATGTTTTGGAAATAGTTAAGCATTGGTTATTTGGTCAAAGTGTTGTAATTATGTATTAAACGTCTGTTATTAAGGTATTTATTATACTTGGCGTTTAGGTTGACCACCGTTGCGTTTTGAGTTTTGTTGATCAGTCACCACAAGTTTCACAAGTAGAGGCTACAGAGCAGTCTGAATTTGATGGTGTACAGTTTCAACAGGAGAGGACTTTGATTGATGAGGGAGTTTTCAATGACGGTATTGTATCTGATTCGAAGAAACAATGGAAGGATGCTATGGAAGTAGAGTTGTTCTCTTTGAGAAGGAATTAGACATGATGATTGGTTCCAAAGCCTCCTATTCAAAAACTCATTCAAACAAAGTGGATTAAGCTAAGAGGTGACAATAAGCCTAGGTATAAGGCTAGATTGGTAGGCAAGGTTCTTCGAGCTCACCGATTAGATGAGTTGAAGGTTAATTATGGATGATAGGGTGATTGGGAGAATCAATTTGGTGTCTTAAGCAGTTTGTCAAATAGGAGATTTGTAGAAAAATAGACAAATATTTAAGTGGTTTAAAATGTGTTTTATTATTAAGGGTAGACTAGTAATTATGGCTCAATGTTCTTGTAAATAAATACCTTCTTCTTAGGTTTTTTAATTTAGAGAAAACAGAAAGTGGGGAAGGGGGAAGGGGGAAGGGGGAAGACAGCCGCAAACGGAACTTTTTTCGACGGAGACGCTCGCGGGTTTCGAGCGGCGACGGGGTGATCGAGTTCTGAAGTCAGAGGCGACGGAGCCGTGGTTCTGATTCTCGACGCGTGGGTCTCCGATCAGACGGGACGGTTGGTGTTTGGTCACGGTAAAGTCGTAAAATTACAGATTGCATTACTTTGTTGATTCTGTATATTGCTTTTAAATTGGTTTAAATACCTATCTCCATTCTTTCATTGCAATGGAGAATCTTGAAACCAAGAAGAGGATTCCGATGAAGAGGAACATAAATGTGAGGCTTCCATCCCGTATTATTAGAGTAATATTCTCTAAACTCTCCATTTCCAATTTGCCCACTTGTCGAGTTGTTTGTAAATCTTGGAACAATCTGGTTTTAGAATATGCATCCTCAATTAAATTTCTTCCAACAACCACTCTCTTCCTGACTATGCGCGAAGAAGTCTCCGCTTACGTTCCATTTAAATGGTGCAATCCCAAGATACAGTGTGTCGATATTGATCCTAAGACAAGTTCTGTTGCCTCATTTAGGTTTGAGGATGATTGGTCAAGTATCTCAATTGTCAATTCCTGTAATGGTTTGTTGTATATCTGCAAGTATATTTTTGACTCTCTATGTGAAGGCATATTAAATCCGATGACAAATGAATTTGTGGAAATTCCTTCATCCAAGATAGAATTAGATGTTCACGACATTGGTTTTGGTTTCAGTCCTCGAACGAAGCAATACAAATTGTTCAGAACTCAACCAGAAATCCTTCACAATTGGAAAAAGTGTCATTACAGAATGGATATTTTTACCTTTGGCCATAAGCAATGGAGGCATTTTAAGCGTCTACCTTTTGTAGTCTTCTATCATGGTCAGTACTTGAATGGAATCATCTACTGGATCGGAAAGAAATTAGAAAAAGAGGGGGAGGTTGTGATATATGCTCTCGATGTCGACACTGAACAGATGGAATGCATTGCAACCTTAAAAATTGGAGCTTTCTTGAGGAATGGTTTCATTAAGATATACGAGGACAAAGTTTATGCAGTTATTAACTTGATGGACAAACGAGTATCTCCACCATGTTATAAGATTGAATTGTGGAGGATGCAAAAGAAAGATTCATGGATTAAAGAATTTAGTATGGATGAAGAATTTTTTGGCCTTATTAAAGTTTTTGAAGATGGAGAGTTATTGTTTGCGATCAAAGATGACTTATTTCGTTTGGATAAGAGTAGAAAGAAGATCAAGATCAAAACATTGAATCCAAGTGAGAGTACAACTAAAGCTACCGGGCGTTATACTATAAAATCTATTAATTTCGAGTCTCTTTCAACCATTTTGATTTGAACATATTTTTCATTTTAGTTTGTATTTGAGAATGTTTCTGAATAAATTGTGTTCTATCTGAACCTAATTTGTATGACAGTTTTGAACATAATGGGTCACACCAAGAAAGAATCTGCCATGCCAAGAACAGTAGCTATATGGATGTTGTTAGTTTAAACCTAAATAAAACAAGTTTTAATACTATTTTCATCTAAAAATCATGTAAATTGTTTATAAACTTTTAGAATAAAATGTCATTTTCCAGTCCTAATTAAGAGCTTATTTCATTTTAGAGTGTACTTCCATTTGTTTAATTAACTTTAGTCTTTGAATTTATTAATTTAAAAATGTAATAACCAATATAAAATGATATAATATTAAATTAATGAGGATTTAACAACACCACTTTTTATTTACTTACTAATTAAAATTAGTTTATGCTCATTTAAGTATTTCAAATCCAAAAGTGAGAGAGAAAGTATTAAACAATATAACAATAGATTTTACCATTCACCGATTAGTTTTAAAGCTTTTATGTCAATAGGTAATCTAACACAACACCCACATGGAGGAAAGGTAAAGTTGACGAATTTATAAGAAATCAGATAAAGAAGTTGACTAATGAAGCAAAGAGAGTTCAACTCATAGGAAGCATAGATGTCCTGACCAACAAACAAACAGAGGTCAACAAAATTATGGGTAAACTGAGAACCCATAATGAAATTGTGGTGTTTGATGGGATCCTCTTAAGATTAGATTACATGAAACTTGGACAAACTGGTCCCTTGGACAGACCAAGGCGGACTTCCATTCCATGGTGCATATCCAATGGCCTCAATGATTCGGATTCCCTTGGGTCTGCAAAGTCATGTAAAACGAGTTGTAAATAATTATACAATCTATGCAACAGATCCCGTTCAAGTAACGTCATGAGTTGTAAATTAACACTAACAGAGGTTGTTTATCTAAGATGAGTATTCTTTTAACCATCAGGATGGACTACAATGGAGATTCATTATGTTGAGTGCAAGAAAAATTTGGCCAAAGTAATTCATCCCCATCGTTCTTGAAAACAGCCTAGAAGGATTTTAGAATTATATGTATATTAGGTATTGGAATCAATGTTTAGAGGAAACAAACTCCTGTGGAAGATGAAAACTACAAAAATGACCTTAAAACTGAGAATAAGCTCCTTCTCATCCCTCATCCGAGTTCTTCAAATCTTTAGTACACAGGTCAGAAATATTCGAGGAATAGGGGATAAACAAATGTTTTGTAAAGGTGAAGTAATTGATCCTTGAATACCATTTTTTAAAACTGAATTAATTCCTTATAGAGCTTGTATTATGTATTTACTATTTTGACAATGCCAAAGAGAGTTTCCAGAGTTCCCCCTCTCCACATTGTTTCAACAAGAGCTACAATTTGGCGAAATAGAAAAAAAAAAAAAAAGAAGAGAGAAAGAGAGAAGAAGAAGATATCCTTAACCTGTCACAAAGGGTCTTAACAACCTTTCTACCCACTACACAGACAAACACTAACTACACAAAAAAGCAAAACTACCCTGATCACATGGGCACCACAAAAGCACAGCACACACACGACACACCCAACCATCCATTCCCACCCTCTCGCTTCTTCCTTTACCTCATCCATGAATACACTCGGGGTGACTTGGGATTATCATATACAACCATACTTCATGAATAATAGTTATCCCACCAAAGTCAGATCATTTAATAAGAGTCCTAAAGAAATATTTAAGTTAATGGGAAAAAACTCCCTTATGATGCAAAGGGAGATAAAGATAAGAATCAGTTGAGTTAAATTGATCTAGGAGATTTCATAAATTCTCATCTTACCATTCAGATAATCTTCAAAGCCAAAGTCATCCAAGCTTCCTGTAAGAGCCTCCAATCCCAGCATTGAAGATGGAATAGGCCCAGGAGGCCTTTGAAATCTGCAACAGCATTGAGTTAGAATTGAAACTATCTTAGCTTAGAAATGACTTTCAAGTTCCAACTAGACAAACAGCTTAAATTAGCTTCACTCGGTTATCACACGTTGAAATAATGCTGGTGAAAAGTAGAGGTCAGATTGGAGCATCCCCAATGTAATTCATGCACATAAAACATCAATTCTACAACAGACATCCTATTATCATGGCACTAGCATATCATGGAATGAGGAAAAAGTGCTACATGAGTTGTAAGAGTTAGTGAAGAAGTCTAGCTGTTTTTCCTCCGACAACCGAGACATTATAGAACAATAACCACAAAAGTCATTATAGTTAAAAATAAAATAAACTTCATAACAAAACTGCAGATTTTGATGCATTATAGCTTTTCAAAAAGTTCCCCAATTTAGAACACGCCAAAAGAGATACAACATCTATACAAGAATTGCCATACCTAGAAAGAATTTGCCTGTCCAAATCCATCTTCAGTGGAAATGCAGATCCATATGTATTCACAAGAATTTTCCTTTTCATTTCCTCTTGCGTTCTTCTTGTCTATATCAAGAAAAAAAAAGATAGGGATATACATGAATCAAATTAAAAGAATTTTTGTTTTTACATCCTCAAGCATTGAAAGGAACATATTGCATTTCGGTAAGAAAGAATCCTATTAGCAGAATAATAAAGACAAGAAGCATTCCAGACCCTGTAATCAAGCCAAGAGAGGCCTTTTCAAATTGAAAGCCAGCCCTCTCCCCCTCCTCCAGGGCTTTCAGTGTGCTAACAGGTTCACCACATGTCATTCTCAGTGGCTACCTAAAGTTCTGGTAGAATAAAAAAATTAGGGCAAATTGCAAACCCCCTAAAGTTTGGTAAAAATTGAGCCCTTGAACTTAAACAAGTATTAAGATTGATTCTACAACAATTGAAAGTTTGAAAGTCTAATTTTAACATTTCTATAACTTTAATTGCTCAATTTTTACCATGGAAAATTTAAGGGTATAATTGCAACTACCACGGGTGGTTTCCGCAATTTGCCTAAAATATCATGGGTGCTCTTAGCTTGATCCTTTCCTTCATTTGTCAATCTAATTGAAAGCAGAACCAATTTGCCCCAGTTTCCTTCACTAAAAAATGTTAATACGAGCTACTTGGAAGGTTTTATCCAATACCACACAAGATAAATCACTCTATCATTCATATTTCAGTACCAAGAGATGAAATTCCCACTATCATTTCACAATAATTTATAAAAACAGACCACAAGAAATTTCCAAAACATCAAGCTACAAGTTTCTAGTACAATTAACTTCATCGAACCCAGATTCTATTCCCAACAACAATCCCTTTCTAATTGCAATTACTAAAACAGACGAATCTATATGAAAACGAAATAGAGCAACTTAGAAAGAAAAAAAAAACTGAGACAGATTGAGAGGAGAAAATTACAGTTTCATAAAGGGATTCAACGGGATGAGATCCGACAAGATCGCTCTTCACGCCTTGAAGTCCAAATCGAAGGGCATCATTCTGGATCCCTCCGATTTCATGGGGAATAGCCTTCGAAGACTCCATTTTCTTTTTCTTCCTCTCTCTCAAGAAAACTTCTTCTCCAAGTAGCGACCGATTGCTTTGCCTCTCCTAACTGTGGATTGGTAAAGTAAAGTTATGGTATTTATACAAAACATAACTTGAAAGAAAATTTATGAATTTTGGCCAAATTATTTTTATTTTTTATTTTTTATTTTCCTTTTTGAGATGAGGTTTGATAAAAGCAATTTGTTTCGTAATAAAATTTTACTTTTTACATGAATAAATTCAATCATATAAATATTTGTAAGAGAAAATAGTGAAATGATTTTTTTTAGAAAGTGCAAAAAAAAATAAAACAATTATAATATATAATTATTTATGCATTTGAAATGAGTAGAATGCTTAATATTATTGATATGAGTTAGAATACTTAATATTATTTATATTCATATGAATAATATTAATTTGTTTTTTCTTTGAATGTTTGATGCTTTCTTATGATATAAGGAAGAAGTTGGTAGTATGCCTATGGAAATTATATTCAATACCATATATACGTATGAGTCGACAAGTACAAGCAATACACGTGAAACCTTGTAGTGCTAAGATTTTTTTAATATTGCAATGTATACATGTATAATGTGTATTGTTACCATTTCTATATCAAAGAGTCGCATCCCGTCAATATCAATTGCACTTATTCGATCTAAGACTTTTACTTTTAAAAATATATTTATTTTATAAATTACTTAACACCACTTGAAAAGTCACAATCATTCAAAAAAAAAAAAAGAGTAATATGAGCATTTACGAGAAAGGTAAGGATAAAGGGGAAATTGTTATTGATAGGACAAAAAAATTTAACTTGGTAGGAAATAATTCATGCTGGTTGGAGGCTAGAGGCTTTGTGTTTTTAGTTGGTGCTATCATTAATGCAGCAGCTATAAACATAGCCATGCTCATGAATTGGTAGTATTTGTTTGGGTATTGGCGTTGGATTTTCACTTCAATCTATTCCACTATATGTTTTAGAGATGGCCCCATCTACATATCGATGCTCTCTTAATGTTGTTTTTCAACTTTCTATTATCATTGGTATTCTAGTTGCTAATTTTGTGAACTATATATGGTACTGCTAATATTCATGGTGGATGGGGATGGCAAGTAAGTTTGGGTGGTGCAGTTGTGCCTGCATTATTGTTCATCAATATTTCAGCTATATTCCTTCTTCACACATCAAAACTTAATGCAAAGTCGAGAAGGCAAAAGAAATGCTTCAACGCATTCGCAGTGTGTTCGAGAAGGATGTAGAGATGGAGTTTCAAGATGTTGTGGCGGCAAGTATGGTTGATAAGACAGTGAAACATCCATGGAGGAATTTGAGTGAGAGACAAAATAGACCGTCGTTGGTAATGTTGATTTTGATACCATTTTTTCAGCAATTGAATGTGATCATGTTCTATGCTAGCTCTTGTGTGTTGTTCAAGACCATTGGTTTTGGAGACAATGCTTCTCTTCTTTTATCTGTTATTACTGGTGGTATTAATGCTCTTGCAACTATCTGTTTATGCCTCTGATAAGTGGGGAAGAAGGATCTTTTTCTTGCTTGGTGGAATCATCATGTTCGTTTTTCGGGTGAGTTCGTTCATCTTTTCTTTAGTTTTCTGGTTCTTCAAAAGCACTTTTCCCCCTCGATTATCACTATTTGTAGCCTGTAGGTTTTGGTGGCTGTGTTTATTGCTTGAAAATTTAGGGTATCTGGTGAGGTTGCTTATCTACCAAAATGGTATGCTGGTGTTGTGGTGTTGTTCATCTCTATTTATGTTCAAGCCTTTGCATGGTCTTGGAGACCTTTGGGATGGTTAGTCCCAAGTGAAATCTTCCCACTTGAAATCAGATCAGCTGCAGTCTCACTAACGAACACTTTTTTATTGCTCAAATCTCCTCGCCATGCTCTGCCATATGAAATTTATGGGTTGTTCTTCTTCTTTGCATTCTTTGTGGCACTCATAGTCATGACCTTATTCACCTATTCCTTCTTGCTAGAGACAAAAGGTATTCCAATTGAAGACATGTCATGTGTTTGGAGTAATATATGTCTCAATCACTTGTTAAAGTTGGTACCCAAGTATAGGATTTTAAAGATATCACTTGGATGACAAATATTGTTTTATTGGCGTAGATATTAAATGTCTATAATTTGAATGTCTGAGTTTTAAATGTCTGAAATAATTAATGTTTGTATTTGAGTATGCAAGTATCTGGAAATTAAGAGAATATATTTGATTTATCCATTTATATATAGAATCCAAAACTAAATAATTATTTAATGGAAGAGAGAACATTATGAATATTACTAATAAAGTATTAATTAAATTATAATTAAATAAAAATTTTAATTCAAATATTAAATAATTAATTATAAAATCTTATATTAAATTGTTTTATATAGTCAAGTTAACATAAAATATGAACGATAGATGTATTATTTAAAAATTTATTAGGTATAAATAATAAATTTATATTTAATAATTAATTAAAATTAATAATAATAATTAATCGATATTAAT
The DNA here is from genome assembly GCA_025688845.1 of Cucumis hystrix. Taxonomy (NCBI): domain Eukaryota; kingdom Viridiplantae; phylum Streptophyta; class Magnoliopsida; order Cucurbitales; family Cucurbitaceae; genus Cucumis; species Cucumis hystrix. Next base: position 1,175,924 of record CM046891.1, on the reverse strand, counting down.
TTATTAATGAATGTTGGAGGAAGTTTAGAAAAAAAAAATTTTTTTTAAATAAAAAAATTCACAAACTATTTACACAAAACGACTCAATATCAAAATTCATTCTAATTGATTTTGGTATGAAAAGTAAATATTTTGTTATATTTATTTTATTAAAAAAAAACCCATCTTAGGTGGATTTTAATGTTCGCATGACAATTCTATGAAACAAAACGGACCTTTTAGTACCCTTCTAAATTCTTAGGATAGCACTTAAATTTGAACTTTTTTATTTAGCATCGGTAGGAACTAATATTTGGCATTATTGAATAAAATTTAAGACAACTATCAATTTATATCTCTTAATTTTGGAAGTTTTATATCAATTTAAACTACAAATTATGAATTGTGTATCAATTTAAACTTTGAATTTCGAGAATTATATCAATTTAAATTCTAAACTAATATAGTTGTATCAATTTAAACTTTAAAATTTCATAAATGCATCAGTTTAAACTTTGAACTTTTATACATATATTAATTTAATCATAAACCTTTACAAATGTATCAATTCACAAGTGTGTTCAAGTAAAACATAATAGAGAATTTAAATAATTAATATAAGTATAGAGTCTAAATTGATACACTTGTAAAAGATTAGGATCTTACTTGGTATAATTATTAGTTTAAGATTTAAATGAATACATATTTCAAAGATGGGGATATAAATTTAATTTTTTCCCAAAATTGATATCTTCCAATTACTTTCTATTTTCTCTATTAATGTTTTGTTAGTACCATTGTAGATGTGTGATAAACTTGTAAATGTTACCGTAAATTTCTTCCCATCATTTATTTCTAAAAGAGAAATGTTTGAAAAATATTTCAAAACTCTTAGGTAATTTTCTTTTGTTGAGAATTGTTATTTTATCCTTTTTTTTTAGACAAATAAACAAAACTCTCTAAAAAAAAGGGAATGAAAATGTTGGATTTCGTTCACGCATATGACCTATAGATGTGCTTTAAAAAGTCACATAAACTTAATAACTATTCTTGAAATTGACTTAAGAAGACAAATTAATTGATATATTTTTCAGAATGCTTTAAACAACCTCCAGAAAAGTAGTGTTATAATTGTTTTTTTGACGAAGTGTGAAAATTTTGTGCATATTAAATAGTTCTTTAAAAAAAAATACCGTAAGTGACCAAACTAGACCTTACAGAAATCTATCATTTCTGAAAAAATGTAAAATTTTGTTATATTTTATAAATATTTTGATATAATTCTATAATTTTAAGAACTAATATATTGATAAATACTTGGAGATTTGGTAATAAGATTGAATTTACAAAGTAGTCCAAAATAATTATAAAACCATGATCAGAAGGGTAAAATTTTGTGTTTGTTTCGGGTTGAGAAAATGTCATAAAAGAATGGATAAACAACACATTTAATTAAGATTTAGAAAGCAAACTACTCAAACTTTTTGATTAATGAAAGATCATTCAACATCTTCTCTATTGCTTCGTCCTCATGCACTCTTCCTTTAGTCTGAAACCAACAAAAGTATTTATAAGCAAAGTCTATTTTCTATATAAACATTTTGTTTTCCCTTTAAAATTTTAGCAGTAACTTAAAAGCTAAATTATAGAAAATGTCTCTAAATTTTACATTTTGTATCAAAAATGTTTTTGAAGTTTCAAAAGTTTTAAAAATACCTTCGAACTTTCAAAAAGAGCTCAAAAAACACTCTTATCATTAGTTTTGGATAAAAAACAGTTAAATTTTTGTTTCAAGAATACCTCAAAGCATTTTTCACCTAATTCAAAAACTTGATGCATATTCAATGTTAAAAGATAAACACATCAAACAAACATTTTAAAAGTTAGTACCTACTTATGGCACATCAAAATAACAATAAATATACCTCCCATTTAATATAGGCATAGTTATAAAAAGTTGGCAAAGAAAATACCTTCAAAGATGGAACTATGGAAGTAGCTTCCTCCACAGTTTCAGGGCAAAGGTTGCCAAGAACACATAACTGCAAATTTCAAGAGCAATAATGTGATAAACCTTTCCATAGAACAGTAGTCAATAAGTTAATTAATAAGTGATCTCATACACATACCTCGAACTCAGCTAGTTGATATCTGCTTAGAATTCTATATGATAGTTAAGATTTAACCATATTTATGCCGTTTTAAACAATGAGGCCAACTTTTCCGTTCTTAACTTAAATTGTATTTCCCTCCATGAATTAAATACCGAAGTAGTATAGTTTTTTTCAAATGGATATGGAGGAAACCTACAAAATACTAAATAGTATGGATGTGTGTTTATATATACATATATATGTAACAGCTAATCAAAGAGTTATCGGTCTAGCAAGAAATATGACAAATGTAAATTACTAGTTCCAAATGGGGTTAGTTATGGCATAGAGTAGATATGCACAACTCATCCTTCCCACCATCCCATAAAATAAAAAACATCAATGTATATAGTTTATGTTAGATACAATATTAAATTTGATTTCACCCACTAGTTTAAGCTTTTGGGTGAATCGGTGATTTAAGATAATATAAGAGCAGTGTAGTCCAAGTTCGTCGTTTTTTTTCGATTTAATATTCATTTCTACTTGTTGGATTTTTCTTCCTATTTTGAACTCACAAGTGAGGAAAAAGTGTTAGACACAATATTAAATTTGCTTTCACCCACTAGCTTAAGCTTTTGGGTGAATCAAAGATTTAAGAAAGGATACTCTCGGACTTGTCTAACAGCATCGGGGTTCTTATAGCGACTGAAGCGTTTCACATACTGCAGGGACTTCTCAAACACTCTGCAAAAGAAGACCAAATTAAAAATCCATTGTTATTGTATGGCAAGTGAGAATGAATATCGTAATAAAACTATACATTTTAGCTATTCCAGCAAAGAAGAGAAACTCTAACTTAACTTATGAATCAATAAAGAAAACGCATAAATCTCACTGAGAAACTTGATTTGTTGGATCCTCAGCCCTTTGTTGAAGCTGCTCATACTTGTGTTCCAGGATCAAAGAAACTTCACAATTCATTAAACACTTGGCTTTTAAGAACTCTGCAAGTAGACGAAGAAAGTGTTAATTATGATGCCTTATATTTCTCTTCATGGATCTTAGCACAAAGAGCAAGATAAATACAAGAAAATGAAAAGGCTGATAGAGTACTCCCCAAAAAAATTTTGATGGCAAATGCTTAAATTTTGAATAATTATTTCAAAGATTTGGCTAGTCTCCGGCCTTATGCATTATCCTGGAAAACCTAGCAATAGTTTTTGTGTCTTACTGACAAAATGATTATAGATTAGAATTAAGATTTTGCGGAGATTAACACTAACATTTTGCTATTTCAACCTTAAACAAGATCGAAGTGAGGTGCTTTAGTCACTTCACAAGAACTAGGGCTTTTTAGATGCAATTGGCCAAGTTTTCGCATCATTAAGTGATGTTTCAACATAGTAAATGTACCAGCTAAAAATGTTAAGAACATGTATTACGAAAAATAATAGCACGATATCATAAGCAACAAATGGAAGGTGCATGCAAACGAAACTTCCTTTCATAAACATGGACATGCAACTACCTACCTAATGATTGTTTCTTTACCTAACAATATTTGAAACATTTAAGAGATTCTACGATCCTGAACAGATGGGTACAAGATGTAATCGCATAAACTAATGGCCTTAAAGAAACAAGGCAGATTACTATATTTCTCCTCTCTCGTCTAAGCAAAACAACCATCCACGAGGTATGTGATTTAATGAAAAAGATTGTAACTTCTTTGCATTACAATCGAGGACTCCTTTTGTGGGCTTATTTGCATGCACTAGTACACCTTCGCTTTTCTCAATTAAATCTCGATTTCTTAGAAAAAAAATATATCTTTAAGTTACTCTAACCACAAAATTTCTTTAAGATAATGTTTACATTGACTGCACATTCCCCGTCCAAACTAAATGCATTGTTAAAAAAATAAAAACAATCTCCACATTGGCAAATAGAAGGTTCAAAGAATGTGCAATAAGGCTACATTAAGGCATGGGGAACAACATAGTGAATTAAATTTCTCACTTTTAAGCAAATTAAAAGATCAAACACATGAATTGCTCAATAGATTAAAAAATTTCAAATACACGAAGCAAACACATTGCAATATATGTTAGTGACTTAAAATCTCATTGAATTGAATATTGATAGAAAATTAGAGATGTATAGAAAGAATGGTACCATCCCCAATTTTAAGCTCTGCAGCATTTTCTTCCTCTTCTCCAGACATGCTTCAAGGTAAAGATTTGTGCAACCTACACTATATGGAAACGCGTAGACCAAGATCAAAACTAAATCTATAAAAATGATATTACAAAAACAGCTCGCAAAGCTACACCAATTAATCAAAATACCAACCCAGACAGCAAACTTCACAACCAAATTGCAAGGCGTCAGAAGTACAGTAAAAAAAAAAGGGAAAATTTAAGGCCAGCAACTAAATATACGTATAACTGATAGGCTTAAAAAAGAAGAAGAATTTGAATAAGGTATCACACAAGAAATTCCTTCATTCACTTTTACTCGATTTAGTCTATAACATTACAAAATTGTCCTCATGATGTAACTCATAAAGCACATGAATACACTCTTATATCTCACGATTTCTATCAAGTTTACCAATAAATCAAACATGGTTTAAATTATTTAGAAATACAATTTACGAGGCTGTGAACATCAGAACCTTTTAATTTAAATTCCAAAAACTGCATCAAAATCAAGTTTGTATGAACTATAACGATCAGCAGTTTTTAATTAGATTAGAAAAAAGAGATATGTAATCTTGATGAACGGAAATGAATGTCAACTTCTAGTGTAGAAGATTCAATCATCCTCTGAAATTAGAATAGAGAAAGAACCGAGAGAGGAGAGGACGCACCACAAAACGCAGAGATCTACCGACGGCTAGACGTGACGGCAAAATCAGAGGCAGCTTCTTCGTTTACAACTCGGACAAAGGCCAATAACGGTGATCATAATATTTTGCACTTTATTCGGCGGGATTTGTAGGTGTAAGTTTTGGAAAATGGAGCCAAAATGTTTACGGAATTTCAAAACAGACCCACGTCTAAAATATATATATATAATCCAAAGGATTTTTTTTTTAAATTCTCTCTAAAATATTGTTTTTCGTATATGATAGACATTCTACTCAATATATTTTCTTTCACACAAAAATGGTAGACGATAAAAAAAAAAGACAAACCTGAAATATTTTTTAAAAAATAGTTGGCTTGTGCGTAAATATTTTGTTATTGTGTTAAATTTATGAAAATTTCTCATATTAAATTGTAAAACTTCAAAAATATTTACGAGTATAGTAAAATATCTCAATCTATCAATCTTAGATGGTAGGGATTATAGATAGACAGTTATATTTTATTGAACTTATGGTCAAAGGTAGAAAATTTGACAAAATATTTACAAGCTATAATAAAATTTCAGATTCTATCAATAACAAACATTTAATAGACATTGATATCCTTCTATCAGTGGTAGTGGTATTGATAGACAAGTGATAGAAATCTATTCGTTTCTATCATTGATAGAATTAAAAAAAAATTGTTATAGCTTGTAAATATTTAATTTATTTTGTTATTTTTAAATATAGCAAATTTTGTTATTTTGATAGAATATCGATTTTTATAATCGATAGAATCTAAAAAAATTGTTATAACTTGAAAATATTTTAATTTATTTTGCTACTTTTAAAAATATCCATAAAAATAACTATAGTAATAATAACAATTTTTCTACCATGTGTAAATATATTTTTACGACAAATAGAGTTTACAAAGTGTTTTTGTCCTAAATATGAAAAATAAAGCAATTCCAATAACTAATTAGAATATTATTGAAAGTATGTAAACTAATACAAAATATTCTAAATTATATTAAAATAAAACAAAATTTAAAGTATAAAGGTTAAAATGTCCCTCTCTTTTCTATTTAATACAATTATTAAATTATTAATGTTGATGAAGGTAGGAATTTCATTTTTTCTCAAAAGAAAAAAATCACTTTTATATTAAATCACCCAATATTTCTATAAATAAATTTATGCAATGCTTAAAAAAATTATATTCTTTTAAGGAGATATATTTTTTTTAGAACAATTTGAAAAGATGCTTTTAAACATATATATTTAATATTTATTTAGTTACATTTTGTATTCCATTAATTAATGTTAATTAAGTTTGATGTAATAGTCAATTGAATCTTAATTCATAGTATTTAAGCATTATGCTTTTGTTGGTGTGGGTGGATTATGGAATCAAGGGTATAATAAGACAGCAAAAGAAGAACGGAAGAACAAGCCAAAGAAGAGCCTGACTTGATCGGCCTCGACCACACCAAAAACTGAACCTGAGTCTGTGATAAAAATTTGGGGACGAAATGTCCAACATTAGCTGGACCTTAAAATGTAGCAAGGATGTTAGGTCGGTCAGCATCAGCCTAAAGAAACTATGCTTGTATTTGTCCAATGTAAAACTATAATAAGACAAGTAATAAAAAACGGGAGCTCAAAGAAAAGGACTAATGAGACTTTGAGCCAAAATAGTCTAATCATCCTTGACCTCAAATAGGAATGAGGCCGAGGTCGAACTATTAAAGCACTGACCTATTTGAGCTTTGATGGTATGTGTTGAAAGCCCAAACCAGCCTCCTCCTCGTCCCCCTCGCCCTCAACAAAAAATGAGCTAGCTTGGCACGCCTTACTTCATCCAACTTGAAAGATAACCTATCTTATACGAAACTTATATCCTAAATCTAGTTGGACAAATAATATAAACTCTATATCAAATTCTCTATAAATACATTAGGGTTTCATACGACGTAGCCGCAAACTTTTGACTTCTTCTCTAAGTTATAGTTCTTTTACTACTTTTTGAACATGTGTGTTTTTTCTAAACTAAAATTTGGCATCAATTTAAATTAATAATTGAGTTATCTATCAATGTGTATTTATATAAAGATAATTACAAATATAGCAATTAGATTCAAATATATATCAACATTTTAAAAAATTTATAAATATAGCAAAATCTGTCAAAAACAACTATCACTCATAAATCATATTGCAAATATTCATATATCGCTATAATAAATTTAAATATATTGTTACTATATACTTAATTATTGTTTTTAAAATTGTCACCCATTATAATTAACATTTATAAAACATATATAATGTAACCGTTAATTCAATCATCAAAAAGAAGTTTTTCGTTGGATAAAATTCATATAATATATATAATATAATAAAACGTAGGTCGGAAAATAAATAAATAATAATCGGGGGATAATATTGGGACACGTAGTGTAATTTGGCGGGTTTAGAGAAACGAATCCCATTCTCGTTTCTTTCTAACCAACCGAGCTAAGCTGAGCTTTGCTTTGCTTTCCACTCCGTTCATCAGAGCTTCACAGATTCAACCAAGAGATTCAATGTCAATCACTGCAATATCTCCAACCCCAGGTCTATCTACCTGCTCCCATGATCAATTCACTCTCTCCAATCGCCTTTCCCTTGTTTCTCTCCCTTTCTCTCGTCCTAACCGCACAATTTCCCTTCCTGGCGGTGCCAATTTCATCGCCAGAGCCAACGTTTTTGTCCATTTTGAAACGACAACGCTTCTGCACAAGCCTCACCGATTAGCTTTCACTTTCTCCACTCGTGCTGCTGATTCTACGCAGCCCTCTGCAGTTTCAGCTTCGCCGGGTAAAGCAGTAGTTACTGACGATGAATTCTCGCTTGCGAAAGTACGTTTCTGTTTCTTTATGATTTATGAATTATTGCGAATATTGGGAATGGACACTCCTAGGTGGCACTTAGATTGGAATTTGTCGATTATGTTTTATGTGCTCTTAGAGGTTTTTAAGAAACGAGAGGAGATGTTTGAGATAAATGTAGTGTTTAAATTGTGCGGGAGTAGAATTTTGTGTTCACGTGTCTGAAAGTTTTATGTGTTGTAGAGATTTGGATTTAAGATATGCTTTGATAATGTTCTAAAATATTTGTTGGAATGCGTTGAGTTGATAATATAAAACTACTCTCTCTTTCTAACCAAGGACGTAGCTAACATTCTGTAGTTTATATTTTTTTTGTTTGTCGATTTTGTTTCTGTTATAAAAATATTGTTATGATTAAAAGTTTAAGCTGTTAAACTAAAATTAATCATTTACAATGTTTCCAATGCTCTATTTGAAAAATATAATATGCTTCAAATTTATATGGAATAATAAACTACGTAAGTACCAGATATTTTGTTATATCAATAAAATACTTACGGGAACTGGCAGGATGGTACCCCTGATTACAAATGTGTAGTATCCAAGAGAATTGTGACTGTATATTGATTTTGATTGTTGCCTTTGAATGAATGCAATGTACAATTTCTTTTCTCTCTATTGATGTACACACCTTTTGTCTTTGTGAATTGTGATTTAGTTTCTTTTGGTCTATTTGTTCTGTTGTTGTGGTGTTTTACCATTTTCTTTTACAGGTTTCATTTGGTGTTATTGGCTTAGGTGTTGGGGTTTCTTTGTTGTCGTAAGTTGTTTCCTCCTGAGGCTCAAAATTTGTAAATTTATAACTTGTACATTTGATCTGTTTTGGTTCTATAGGTATGGATTCGGTGCATACTTTAATATCCTCCCGGGATCTGAATGGTCTGCCATTATGCTAACATATGGCTTCCCTCTTGCTATTATTGGCATGGCTCTAAAGGTACAAGTTACAACTCTCTATTTATTCACCTTTTGCAGTTTAAGAATGGTTTAGTGCAATAAATGTATGATTTACTTTAGTAGCCACATCCATCTTATGATCGTTTTAGATTTTCTATTCCCTGTATATTATAGTTATAACTTGGTAGCTTATCCAAATTCAAAAGTACCTAAAAGTTTATATCTGGTGTTTTAAAGAAAGGTAGTGTGACTTTAGTGTTCAACGGCATTCTATGTTCCATTGGTTATTTCCTTTATCAAATGGCCTTGCAGTGTTGCTTATTTTTACCTTATTCCTTAACTTCATGAACTTGAGCTGAAAACAAAAAGAATTGATAGAGAGAATTAGGTAACTCATTCTCGCCTTTGGGTGTTTTGCAGTATGCTGAACTCAAACCAGTGCCATGCTTGACATACTTAGATGCTCAAAAACTGAGGGAAACATGCGCCACTCCAATTCTTAAACAGGTTTTTTGTTGGAACTTGATCTTTTGATGACCGTGCTTGTAAAATATGTTGTAAACATATTCTCTTGTGATTGCTTGTTTTGATAGACCAGCTATTCTTGTACTTTTGTTTATTTTGCTTGGGAAGAATCTTATATATTTATTCTTATAGTGGGAGTAGAAGAACAAAATTGAAATTGGAATGTTTAGGAGAAAGAAATTTGGGCCCAAAAGTGTGGGTAGCAATACTTTGGTAGGAAGCCGGAAGAGAGAAGTGAAGAGGAGTTGAAGGTGTGGGAAGAATGGGAAAGAGCAGTCTGATTTTTGGCTGCTTGTGGAGAATTTATCAGAATTCTTGTTTTTTCTATTTCTTTTTGCCTGTCATTGTGAATTTCCATTTGAGACTTGTCATGTTTTTCTATTTACTGGTCTATGATATTTTGTTTATTTAGGTTTCTTCATCTAGTCAATTCAATTTTTAGGTTTGAACTTTCATGTTGTTGATACTGTACTACAGCTTGGGAAAGCATGAATCTGTCGTGTTGTGTGATTATCATCTTTTCCACGTTATAAATGAAAAATTATCAATTAATTCAGAAAGAACAAAAAGTTTGCCTTTTATTTCACTTTGACTTTGCTTCAGACAGCATGCAACTTGCGAGTTTAACTTAAATTGTTTCTAATACATTGTTATTCTGTATACACACAAGTTTCATTGTATAAATTGTTTCATATTTCTGATTACTTCTTAACGTTTTCACTAGGTAAGAGACGATGTTATTAGGTTTCGTTATGGGGATGAACAACACTTGGATGAGGCGTTGAAACGGATTTTCCAGTATGGTCTGGTAAGTAAATTGAGGTTCTTGAATCATCTTTATCTGTGATCTTTGATTGCATTTTTACATGCGAGTAATTTCACTCTTTTTCTTCTTCTGTCTGTTTCTTATTTTGTGGATTCTTGTTTCCTTTTTAGAATTATATCAATTGAAAAAACTCCTGCCTTATCAATTCAGAAACTGAAAATTGGCTTCACTTTTGCTTAGCCGTTGCACTGTTTTGAAACTAGAATTTCTATACACCACTAGAGGCGGAATAGTACGTGGATCCCAGCTGTCTGAACTCCAATTCATGCTTGTCCCACCACAATTTTCAATTTTGGATCCAGTAAATATTCTAATACATAGGTCAGGAACGCACATTTTGATGTAATTTTGAAACTGATGTTACATATTGTTGAGGTAGCCTCTTATCATCCATTTGCGCTCTTCTTGAAGGATGAAGTGTGGCATCCAGCGCTCAAAAGAACTCTTACAATCTCTACTGAATACGAAAGAGTATTTAAGGAGACTTAGAAGTTGATACCATTATATAGGCTATGATATTTGACTCGATTGATAACGCCTAATATTGTAGTAATAGTGAACTAATTGAACAAAATAACTAATCGGCGGATTGATCAACAACTTAGAAGACTGACTATGGTAAATGTGACAAACAGAAAAAGATAAAGTACCATGCGAAACTAACTTCTAGACTGCTCTACATATTGCCTATATTCCAGTTGCCTATATTCCAGTTGCCTATATGCGAAAACTAACTTTAGACTGCACTACATAACAGACACCCATGACTTCCAACATTCATGGGACGCTTGAATAGACTCTTAAGAGGGTTAATAGTTTTTATCTTGGCCGTTTACATAAATAAAAATATCAAATAAAATTTATGATGTCGAACAAAATACTATATTTCTTGTTTTGAAAATATAAATTTTTGGATGTATTTGCTCATGAATGTTATGTTCTTACAAGACATTGAGCCATTTAGAACTGTGTTTCTCTGATTTTAAATTTTCCTAATGAGCCTTGGCATAAGATGGTGCATCATGGCTATGCATTTGATTACTTCAACTTCTCTTAGTTTTCGTGTGCTTCATATTGTATTTCAAATGTTAACGTCTAATTCAAAAGTAAACTTATGTCAACTTTTGAGCGTCGGAATTATTTAACTTCATCAAAAGTACACAAATAGATGTCGGTTCTAACTCTCAACTTTTTGATGATAACGTGTTGTCATGTCTATCTCCTCTGGATGTACCCTACTTTCTAGCCAATTAGCAGTTCGATACACGATAGATTAATATACTGTGAGATATGAACATTATCATAATTTCTTCACTGGTTATTCATAAGTTTGTTTTTAGATTGTATTTTAGATTTTCAATGTACATTTCACTGTAACGTTTTGTATGGCTAAGGCTTCTCAGCTTACAAGTTCTCTTCTTTCCATCATCTATTCCCCTCATTTCTCTTTGTCTATTTCTTAACTTGGTCATCCTGCCTTTGATAACTTGAAGGTCAGGCAGATACATCAATACAGATAGAAGTTTTATTCACAATCTTAATGTGAAATTGTATCAATTGTGTATTTGAATCCTCATTTTTATGCTTTACATCAAGTTTTGTAAATTGATCAATGTTGCAATCTACTTTTGTATGCACAGGCTGGTGGAATTCCTCGACGGAGTGCACCTATTTTGCAAAGTATACGTGAAGAAGTATGTTTGCATGACTTTGTTTTTGTTTTAGATATCATCTGTTGGCATATTTGTCACTGCAGTACTTATCACGCTTCTGATTGTACCAACTGGAAGTACTACTAAATACAATAGCATGATAACGACACTGATAGTTCTAATATTAAGCCATTGGATACAATTCTAGGTCACAGAAGATGGAAAATATTGCCTGGTCTTGGCGTTCGAAGCCAAAGCCTTGACATTGTCAGATTTTGAGGAAAGACAGGTAATTGACATATGCTCCTTCTTATTAAATGGTTGAAGAAAGAGTGCTGTCAGATTTCTTTACCTTCTTAATTCTACAAAAGATCAATTTAATTGCTCAAAACCCAAATTTTGCTAATGCTGATGTAGTCATGATAGTAAATGGTTATCGTCATTCTAAAGGAAAAATAGTTTTCGGAAGATATTATATTAAAAGATGAACCTATAACGAACTTGCAGGCCAAATTTGCTTCTTTCTTTGGACCAGGGATAACTGCAGACGTTGGTGAGCTTAATGCCTTGCCTAATTTATCTTTTTCCTTTTCTTTTTTTTTTTTTTTTTGGTAATTTACAATTGTTTCTGAAATTTTCTTGAAACTTTTGCAGGGAAAGGGGAGAATGATTTGTATGAAGTCCGGCTTATTTCTAACACTATTCCCGGTGCTTCACCGTGATAAAGTATATGGTGTAATCAAATTCTGCTACATATAATGGTTTCATTTAGTATACAAACTGCTGTCCACTTGTGAAGTTCTGGTAAGTATATATTCCTTTCAAAATCCCTGCAATGGAAATATTAAATTTGGTCTCTAATGTTTGTAACACGTGAAAAAAATATAGACAAAACTCGAAAGATTTAGAAAGAGAAAAAAATGGCATCCAAATGGGTTCCTTCCTGAATTTTAGAATTGCAAAATCACTTCATTCTTAAAATAGAAACAGGACATTCTAACTTAGCTTTAACTATTCTGGAACTTTTTCACATGAGGCATGCATAGTTATTTGATTAACGAAGTTTCCCTTAGAATAGTCACAGAATTATGAAATGTGCCCTTGCGAACTAGAAACTACGGCCTAAAAAGCACCCAATGTGGAACACGTCCCATAAACATGGTGCATTTCGGGGATGTGAATGCCAATGTTGATTATAGTTTTTGCCACAATTTACTAGAAGTAGTAGAGCCTTATACTTGTACATCGATACGTAATCTTGACTTTCTTGTTTTGGAACAATAGCATTTATTGCCATTAGACTGTTGCCGTTGCCCGTATTCATCACATGTCATTGAAGATTTTTGCTAATGAGTGATTCATCAATAATTAGTCTCAAATGAAGTCTTGCAAGTGTTTCTTACAGCTTCTCACGTGGCCTTTAGTACTAAATGCTGTCTGTATTTAATCAGCCTCATTTTATAACCATTCGATTTTTTTTTTAAATAATAATAATAGGTTGAAGCAGTATTTTCTTAGTATAGTTGATGTAGGGGATTAGGACGACTCATATTTCAGTTGTGCATTTGATTTTAAAAAACTAAATGGCTAAGTTCTTAAATCTCAGTTGACTACGTAGGTCTTTAAAATCCAAAGCTGGTGACTTCTCTCCTCGCTTCTCCGGAAGTTCTCTTCAAGTTGTTTTCTGAAATTATTATCACCTATCAGTAGCCATTAAACTTAACTGGGGGGGGGGGGGGGGGGGGGGGGGGGGGGAAGTGAGAAACACGTGCTTTTATGATCTTTTGCCTTTTGTATATTCTCTTAAGGGTCAAGTCCACGAGAAACTTCCATTACAGATATCCTATTGTCTCTTCTCTTCCACCTCCCCGCTTTCCAGTTTTCCTACTCGAAAAGTTGGCATCTCCTTCAAATCACCTCTATGAGTGAGAATCGAGTCGATTAAAGTCTTTAGACGGGCTAGAAAAATACTTTTATAGGAAAGTTATTTCAAATTGTTGCTTTAGAAGGGGCATATCTGAATGTTCACTAGGGATAGGAATCGGAGATCGAGTAAAGTGTGAAAACATTAATATTCGATGGGATGGTTCCTCAGATTGGAAGATAACTGCCGTTGAGGCATTGAGAAGATTCTTTTCATCCTGCCGTGTATGTATATATATTATTGCAAATATATGAATAATTGATTATATTGTTTCACATTTGTTCTAATACATTTTTGGTTTTTTGATTTTCTCTTATTTTCTATTTTGTCTTCACCTGGTGAATTTGTTTAGCCTTTTTTCTAAAATAGAAAAATATCTGTTTTTGGTGAACTCAAAATTCACTTTTACTTTAAAATTATGTACGTAAAATTTCAACGGCTGAGACCAAATTTTAATAATTAATAAAACCTAATTAAGGTTCTTAATTAAAAATATCATAATTAAGCCATCATCTTGTTGTGAACATTCTAAGTTTCTAACTAATGTGATGTGTATATTTTGAATTTTTTCTTGTTGTGATCTTAGTGGGTCCTCGATTGGGCTGTTTTGTAAGCTCATGAAGCACTTGTATCGTGCAACTAGTCTGATCTTTTTTATTCCCTTACACGTCTTAGAGATCCACTTTATGATTTATGGTATTAGAATTGGATTTTGAATTGATAGAAGCTTCATTTCTTTGTAACCAGTGGAAGCTAATGAAACTAATAATCCTACTTATTAAAAGCTTTACTTTTTTAAAGGTAAAGACAAAGGCATGCACGTGAAGTGAGGAGGTAAAGCTGCTCCCAACTTTCACCATCCCAATAAAAGAAAAATAATATCACTCGGCACCAACACTAAAGCTGAGAACCACAAAACTAAAAGCCCTAACCTTTCTCCGCAGGCCTGAGGTCCCTCTCCATGATTACTCTTAATTTCTTAACGCAAACACAAACCCCACTAACACCTGCAAAAATATGCCTGAAATACAAAGCGAATCTCCTTTTACCATTTTCTCAGTAACTTTTCAGCACCCTTTCAAATGAGGTAAAAAGTTTTTCTTTCTTGTTTTGTGTTTATCTCTCTGTCTCGTTCTCATCCACGACAGGCACCCACCTTGACTCCACGTTTGCTCGTTTGTACTGTTTCTATCTCCCTTTTCTTCTTTTGTCACCTCCTTTTCTTTTCTTGCTTTAATTGTCACCTGCACTTAAATTAGACTCATCACTGTTGTGTATGGGTCTGAGGAGAATGGGATATCTCTTATATTTGCTAATCTAGGCATTGTCATCTGTGAACATGACCCTTATGGAAATTTGTAGAAAATGCTCAAACTTTACTAAACACCTGGGGTTTAAGAAAGAGAGAAATGCAGTATCTCTGTGTTGAAATCAAATTTAATGCCCAAAATGAGAAGATTAGCCACGTGAAGGACTGTACAGCTAAACGATCTTTTGAGCCCCCATACATTTCATTGTGACAGTGAAGTTTTGATTAATTTAGAGCTGTTACCTTTTCCTCTCTAACTGAAAGGTATAGTCTGTTGTTATTGGGGAGGAAAGGAAAAAAAAAAAAAGACAAACAAAGTTACAAATTATGACCACCCATTTTGATTCTTACCAAACAATGTTTAAAGCCACTGGTGAAAAGATGCATACCAGTAAGACATAATTCACAAAGGGTCACTTCTTCTGCTCAACGATAACCTTTGAGAACTGTTTTTTCGTTTTTACTTTTTTGTTTCTTTTCACTTTTAGTGTTTCCCTTGAATCCCGGCCCTTTCACCTGTGGACTGATTTTGAGATTATGCTTATTGATATTGAGGTACAAGCATGTGGATGTCTAATGAATGACAGATGCAATGATTCAGAGACTTTTCTTTTCATTATTTTAGCCATTTGACCATATCCTTCAAATGCATAACCATTTTTTTCCAGAAAGAGAGAAATAAAGTAGAAATTTCAATATAAAGCAGCAGAAACTGTGAGAACCCATTTTGTATTTTGCAGGAAAGAATCTCTATGGGCTCCACAATAAAGCAAGTAGGGTGGGGATGGTTGTGGTAAGTGGGATTGTTAAATGTTTTGTAGTACAGAGTTTATGGTAGTTGGGAATTTGGAAATATGTTTTGTGAAATTGCCTTTGCTTCTGATTCTGATATATTCTTGGTTAGAGTAGAGTCCTCCATTTTTTTTTTCTCTCCTCTTTTCGTTTTCCCTTCTGATTGATTCTTTTTTGCTGTCCGGAAAATGCTTCCCACAAACAGAGACAACCACAACTGTATGAGTTGTTGGGAAGCAGACAACCATGGGAGAAAAATCATAGGTCTGTAAGCTAGATAGAGGCTATAGGAATATGTGAAGAGCGTGGTCCCTTTTTTACTCTTACACTTCTCCATTTTGTTAGATCATTGATCTGAATCACTCAAGCCTAATCTTGACGACCCCATTTGTAGAAACGCACAATCAACGAGGAAGAAACTGAAACATCCAAATTATCATTGTTTCAACTCTTAGGTTTTGGGGAATGGGGTTAATCACCCTAAAATTTCTTCCTACATTTCTTAATTAGTTAGGTTTGTACATTGTTTTAAGCTTCCCATTTCAAATCTTTCTTCTACTAAATCATTATTATCATTTGAAACATCATTGAATGTACTTACCACTTTCTCTAATTTCTTTTTAGGAATGGAATAAGATTTTGATGAACCAGTTTGTTCTTTCCCACATTCCTTCAACGATCTCTCTTTAATGGGAGGCGTCGAAGCCGGACTAGGACTCGTTGAACTTCTATCAGGTGGTGTGCTTTGAGTTCCCACATCCTTGGTTCTCATCCCTTCCATTTTCTTTTCTACAATTCAAACAATGAACTTTGTTTGATATTGAATCCAACTTCAAACAAACCTTGTTATAAGAAAAAAGACAACAAAAGTGGTGATACCTGGAATTGGATAGTGATGAATTGCTTCTTCCTGTGGGAAACTAATTGGCCTTTCTTGGATTTGTCTAGAATTTGTAGAATAAACTAAAGGAGCAGACATGGTGATCCTAGTTCTGAAATTTCTGAATGACCTTGCACTTAGTGTTTTAGCTGATAAACACTCCATTGGAACTTCCCCTGAAAGAGGATTGCAAATGTATTTCTCTGCTTCATACCATTTTGAGTTCAAAGCAAATCCCTCTGGTGACAAACTTTCCCAACTATTATAACTTGACCTAGCTTGCAATGCTGCACAAAACAAAAAAAAACTCATTTCTCTTATTTCCTTTTTCTCAGCTCAAACCACAAAAAGGAGTGGTTCCTTAGGGTCTTTGCACAACATCTCTTACCTTTAAGAGCAGTAGTGAAAGAATAGGTTGATGGGTCAATTTCATCTATACAAAAGAATCCAAGAAATAAATAGATGAGAATGAGAGAAAATCAATGACAGGAAAAAGAGAAAAAAAACAGACTTGAAACAGAAAAATAAAGAGGTACCTCTCATGGAGTAGCAGCCTGGGGAAGAAGCAGTGCTGGAAATGGTTAAGTTTGATCTAAAGGATCTTCCATCTTCTCCAAAGCTTCTTATATAAGAACCTGAAAACCTTCTAGAACTTGTGTTCTCACGTTTGATCCTTGCCCTAACTGGCCATTCTCTCAAATTCAACTCATCTGCTTCTTCTCTTCTTTGTGAACCATAATGAAATTGCTCCATTCTTTGAAGGAAATGAGTCACTAGTTGAATTTCAAGCCTTTTAACCTTCCTTTCTTCCTTTCTTTCTTTCTTTCTAATATCACAACTCTTCTTTGTAGTTTTATACAGCTAAATATCTTAACATTTTTATACTGTAAAAGCAAATATCATTAATTCCTGAATAATTGTCTCATATTTGTTTTTATCTGATTTGGTCTATCAACATTCTAATTGTTATTTCATATCTTAAAAGAAAATATATATAGGTGAATTCCCTTTTCCTAAACAAAACAATCATCTCTGTTACGGCCCAAATTGCTTAGTTCTCCATTTGCAAGACAAAACAAGTCCATTTCAACAAATTTCAGTCTCAATTATTGGTCTTATATTGTTAGGATTCTGTTTCAAATCATGGGTCTCACCTTAAGTTGTTGTATAGCTCAATATGTTCCCCATGCAATTGTCACTTTGTTTATGGTGTCTTCCTCCTTTACAATTCCAACTTCCTTCCTAGTTTATTAACTTTAGATGTTGATGTCATGTCATCATCAAAACTTGTCTGTTGTTCATATAGTTACGGTTGTATGTTTTTAAAACTTTCTTAGTCAAATGATCATAGTTCAACTAACTTATACTATCATCTTCAAATCTAAGGTTCAATCTTGAGTTATTCAATTTACACCATTAATTAATTATGATTTTATTTGAGGGGAGATCGTACTAATTCTTATCTTGACTGTTTTCTTTCTTTTTCTTTTCTTCGAATGTAATATTAGTGAGATAATTATTCTGGTAACTATTTCCTTCCAAGCATTTTGATATACAATCAAAATCAAAATCAAAACTTTTCTTTACATCAAAGAATTTTAATCCACAAAATTTTTTCTTTACATTAATTTTCCATGGCACCAAATCTAGCATTTCCTTACAATTTAGAGTTCTAAGCCACAAGGGCTTGACACGTGGCATCACTTAAATTGTAGCAATTTAACTTTAATTTTTTATTTTATAAAAATTGCAATTTTTACTCTATGATGAAAGAAAAGTTGTATTTAAAAAGGTGTTAGCATGTGCTTCCAAGTGTTGCAAAATTCATAAATTAGTCTCGTGAAAACAGCATTAGAACTGACTTTTGATTTTATTTTTTTAATCTTGAGAAAATCATCTCACGGTCAATTTTTGTATTGTCAAAACTTAAGTTTATGAAATAAATTGATATTAAAGTTTAAAGCTTAAATTAGTATAATTATTGATTTAAAGCTGCAAAAATTTGAATTCACACCCTCAAAACTTTGGATTATAACAATTTAAACCTGAATTTTTCATATATCGGTATACTTATGTACGTACGCTCTATTTTATATTTAATTTGAAAATTAATACCATACGAGATATTTATTTTTTTCAATTAAGCTTCTAAGCTATCAATCATATAATTTAATATTAGAGTGATTTTTTAAAATAATTACCGTAGACTTCTTCAAATATTTGGTTAGAGTTAACAAAATGAATCATTCTAATTCACATGAACACATTCGAAGAGGAAATGTTTATGGAGAGTACTAATTGGGTTATTTAAGTTAAAAGAACTAATTAAACAAATTATAATAAATGATCATAGTTAGCATATAAAAGTTTGATGTAATGGTAAAGATTTTAGAAAGGGTTTTGGAGAGTGGAGAGTGGAGAGGTGGGGATTTAGGGCAGAAGGAGGAGTAGTAGAGTAGAGGAGTAGTAAAGTAGAGGAGAGTAGAGTAGGGGGTGAAGACTACAAAGAGGTCCCGTTTCTGAAGTTTTCATCTCATCATTTAACTTTCTTCATTTTTTTTTTTTTTTTTTTTTTTGTTTCTTGTGCATGCAATCTTGGATTTATGAAAACCCTATGTTCCCCTTTTCTTTTCTTTTCCATTTTTAAAATCTAAGTTTGGAATTATTCTCTTCAAAGTTTAAAAATATCCCAATGGAGTTAAAACAATATATTTATAGACTTGTAGTAGTTTATCTTGATTTATTGTGATTCATTGTAGATAGGTTTTTTTAATATTTTGCTATATTTGGTGTATATTGTTACATTTTGAAAATAACACTAAAACAACATGCGTGATAAATAAATGGGAACTTACGACACTAATGTGCAAAATTTAAAAGGGAAATTCAAATATAATGAATTGAAACATATTCATACAAACAAAAAGAGATAATAATAACAATAATATATATATGTGTGTATATATTTAATTTTCAATTTGGCATGTGGGATTGATGAGATCTAAGTAGATCTTAGGGAAACTTTGGATTGATTTATTATTGTTGTCAAATGCCTAATATAATCATAATATATATAAAATCAAAGATTTTATAAATAAAAAATCAAACTTGTGTAACTCATGCTATTGAAATCTTCTTTAGATTTATAAAGAAATTGGAGCATCAAATAAAATAAATAAATCTAAAGTATTTAATTTTAATCCAATGATGAATATTATTTTCGTTCAATATTTATCGACATTAAACCATTGAATTATTTTCATGTAAATGAAGCATACACATTTGAAGAGATCTCTTAAAATCATTAAATCAGAACTCTATTACTTGAACATTAAGTTTGGAGCCTTCATCAATATATATGTTCGATAGACGAAGATGATAATTTTTTAGACTTAGATCATCACGTATCTCAGACATTTTTAAGAAAGTTACGTACGTTCTTATTATTCATGGAGCAAAATCTAACTTGAATGTCCGATACCATATATAGTTTACATATATTTTATAATTCTTCATATATTAATAAATTATAATTAAAGCATTTATAAAATAATATGAAAATAATTGAGTGTATAAATTTTATAAACCTAACTTTGATATTTCCAAAATTCATGCACTGTGCTGACATCTTCGTTGAGTCTCTTTCATTATGCCATTTTGCAATACTCAATTAAGTATCTTTATCGGTTTTATTCTTCTTTATCATAAAATCTTAAACCATTCAATTTTAGTGCTCTATTGAAAGACAACAAAATAAATCATAACAATGGAAAATATCCATTTCCATTCTTAATATTCATGAATTTAGAAAATTGTTTGTTCATTTACTCTAATAGTTGTAGAACTCGATTAATACAATATAAAAAAAATCAATGCTTTTAAACGAATTTAATTGACTCAAATCAAATTATAAATTTTATATTGAGAAATAAAAATATTTAGAAAAAAAACAATTTATAACATTTTTTTTTCATATCGTGAATATGACAAATATAACAAGTAATTAGTGATATTAAACAGATAACCATTAGTGGGTTATCGACTTTTAAATTTGTTATTTTTGCAATTTAAAAAATGTAGTGACATGAGTCATATTATCATAATTTTTTTTTTTTTGCTATTTTTGCAAATGCCCCAATATAAAATGAACGCTTGCAAAAATAGCAAAACAATTTATGATAATAGAGCCCATGTTATTACATTTTCTTAATGGTAAAAATAGCAAATTTAAAAGTCGATAACACTCTAATAGTCGTTTAATTGTCGTATCATATCACTAATTACTTGTCATATTTGTCATATTCCCAATATACAAAAAATAGATGTCCTAAACTATTTTTTAAAAAATGTTTTTGTCGTATGATGCAATTTTCCTTTTTTATTCTTATAAATTGATACATCACAAGAGCTAAAGATTTAAATTGATATGGTTATTAGACATAAGTTTACATTTATCTAACTTGTAAAAAAAAGTTGATATTTGTTCTTATAAAATAGACTAACTATGCATTGCAATTACTTTGGAAGACTAAACCACCTCATGGGATACCAAGAAGTTAACTAAACCATCTTTTTTAGTACAACAATTGTAAAAATAAAAGAAGATTACGCGACAAATTTTATTAGTAAAACAAGAACCGTGAAAGATTTTTTTTTATCGGTAGAAGATCTTATCAACTATCACTAAATTAAATTCAACTTGGCCAAACAATTTTATTATACATTGAAGCAAAGAAAAATTACAAGTTACAACCTCTATACCAAACACCCTTGATAGTCTACAAAATTACAATTCATACTTTGAGTAGAGAATATCAGAGGCCAACAAATCGAAACCATGACTGAAACATAAAGAACTAAACCAAATTAAATCTAACTAGTTAAGACATCTACCATCGTCCTAAAAGGGAGGGCATGGTTTATAGAATAGAGGCTAGCAGAAGTAGTATTAAGTAACTGGACTAACCGAACCCTAGTCCGTGTAACCAGAGATGGTGGCATGAGGATGACAAGCCTTGGCATCCGGTGTGGGCTCAGCAGCCAGGGTGGGCTCAGTGGGCTTGACTACAAGTTCTGGAGGCAAGTCCCCAATGTCCTTCAAGTAAAAGGTATAGAAGAGTTTGAAAGGGAATATGATTTGTTGTAACTTAACCTGACCCCTAACGCCTTCGAAGATACCTGACCCACCCGTCACAGCAAGGTACGTGTCCTCGTAGGTGAGGTAAGGACCTTGAACTGCTATGTGACCGTAATCCCCGAAGTAAAAGCTGTAAATTGCTTCGTAATGGTCACCTTTCTTCTCCGGTTTGTTTTGCACTAATATGCATAGCCCCGCTGTTATTCCTACTCGTTTTTGTAGATCTCCGCTGTATAGCTATCATTTTTAAAACATATGCACATTATTGAGAGCTAAACATAAAATAAAATCAATGTCTTCCTCTCGCAACTCAATTTTACAACTCTACATCCTAAACATGAAGTCAGACTCCCACTGATTAATCTTCCTCAATGACTAACTAAGTCCTAAATTTTGAGTTGTCTTTCAAGTTAGTACATATTAAGATTTTCCCTCTTCATTTGAGTTTTGTTTGAATTTTTTCTTGGACGTTACATTTAATTTTTCGGATTTTCAATTTTGTTCTAGTTTTCAAAGTGTTTCACATTAAAGTTTTAGATATTGGAGCTAGTCCCTATGTCTCAAAATGTTATAAGTTTACCTATGAGATTCACATTAGAGGAACCATTTACTTTTGTTAATGTCTATTAATTAATTTTAAAAAATTATAATTAATTAAGTTTACAATCACATGGCTAAGATTAAACTAAATCTTTTTTTATTTAAAGCAAGGCACTGAACTCTAACTATTTTCAAATCACAAGTGGCAATTTGAACTCAATTTTAAAATTGTGTTCAAAATATTTTTCATTAGTATTTAAAATTAATTACTATAGGCCAATGTTAGAGTATGAATGTATTTCAAAGAAAGAATTGTGTTTAATATCTTTTCATAATGATTTGAAATCAATTACTATATGTTGTTAGATTATGAATGTATTTCAAATACAATGTTGAGACGTCACATTTTCTATCTTTTTTCTTCTTTTAATGTGACAGAGAAGTGAGACTATAAATATTGAAACCTAATAGAGAAATACTAAAAACAGAGTGAGAATAGATATTTTCCCTAAAATTAATAAACTATTATGGATGTGATTCCTTCTACTTTTTTTCTTGCCTTCATCTATATCTGGAATCTTCTTCCAAATTCATACATGCTAAACCCACAAATCCTTGCATTTCAATGGCGCTAACTAAGATAAGATTAGTGTATTCTTGACTAACAATAATCTAATTTCCCTACAAACAACTAAGCAATCGTACCTCCAAACTATTCAACATAATAGAAATTTCTCCAGATCAAAAAAAGAAACACGAATGATCCAACATTGAAGCACAGAATTAAATTAAATATAAACAGATCACAAATCTTACTTACTTTGTTAGTGAAAGGAACCAGATCACCAAGCGCATTCGTATTCTTCTGACTTAACCTAAGATACGCAGGACTTTGACGATCTCTTTCATTGATTTCATAAACATATAATTCCTGAACTCCACCTGTCAAAATCAAAATCAAAATTAAATTGTCGAATCAAATTCACTGAAAGAAAAAAAAACCTAAAAACACACTTGGATTGGACGAATCAGAGGCACTGGCTTGAATAGAGGAAGAGAGCGATCTTCCAGTAGCGGAGAAACTCAGATTCTTCGAAGGGGAGAAGAGTTTGGAGCAGCTTTGAGTGAACAATGGACTGGAAATCTTGACGGAAGCAGGGCGATTAAGAGATGAACTGGTCGGACTTACGCCGGCTAATCGAACAGAGCTGGAAAGTACTCGTAGAGTTGCCATGGGAGAAGATTTTCGAGAGCTCTGGTCTTTGGTGTTCGGATGAAGAGAAAATGGAAGGGGTGTTTGATAGCAAAAAGGAAAGGGGAATGGTATTTAAATAAAGAGAATATTTGGGTGCTTTCAATTAATTAATAATAACTTTTGGACTGTGGGGTTAATTTTTTGCGGGAGGTTTCGCCGCCGGGGACGTGGACGGTAGGCATGTGGGAAAGGGTGGAGACGGCGGAGGACAAGAGTCAAACCACCGACATGGCACGTGGCAGTTCGATAGTGGGAGTTGTGGTGAATAGTCTTGCAGTTGTAGGGAGGAATTGGTGGGAGCGTATGTAGAGGATTATAGCGTGTGAAAGGAAGTAAACAACGGCCGGTGAGAGTATCAAAATTTATAGAATAAAGAGATCGGAGCTTTTAGTGGAAGCGTTTTTCATATGGTTTTTTAAAGGAAAATGGTCGGCAAATAATATATAATAATATGGATAATTGAATTGGGAAAAAAGGGGATTTTTTTTTTCTTTCAATGGAGAAAAGAAAAAAAATTAAAAACGTGGAAGAAAGAATTTTAATTTTAATTTCTAAAAAAAATCATTTTCTTTTAAATTAAGTTTATTTTATAAACATATTTATAGTGATTTGCATCTTTTTTAAATGCTCGTCAAGTTCAAAAAAACAAAAACTAGTTTTTGAAGGTTTGAAATTTTGGCTTGATTTTTTAAACTATTGATGGAATATAGATAGCAAAGAAAGAAAATTGAAGATATATGTAGTGTTTAGTGTTTATAGGCTTCATTTTCAAAAACAAAAAACAATAGCTTTATGTGAGAGCGCTTGTCTTATTCCCCTACTATCTCAAAGAAAATGATGAACACTCCAAACTTTGTTATATATGCTAGAGAGCTCTTGTCTTGTTCCCCCTACTATCTCACTGTTGTTGGGATCCTTCGACTTCAGGCCTCTTGAAGCTCAATGTTGATGCGACATGGTTTTATAAGAATGAAAGATGAGTGTTTGGATAGACTGTTTGTGATCATGAAGGTCATGCATTTTAAGTAGTGGTAAATTTCACCCAAAGAAAAAAGGGGTAAAGTCCTTAAAGTTAAGGTTGTTGTAAAGGGACTAAAAGCAAATAAGCGGGAATGAGATGGTCTTAACTCGTGATTGTGGTTGAATCTGATCCACTAGAGGTTATCAATCTAGTCAATAGTATGGATTCATCTATGTTTATTGAGGATATTAATTTTGGTTGGTAAATTTGTTAATTCCTCTTACTTTTGTTGTGTTCTTCATGAGGAAAACAAATCAGCTCGTGTTTTGCTGTTTTGATATCCTCCCTGAGTGTCTATCGGTTTGCCTGAAAAAAAAAGACGAAAGATTAATTACTACCTTACTTAAGTCAATGGATAACATGACAACTCATTTTAAACACAAAGTTTGAAATGATGATGAGTGTAGAGTGATAGTTGCTTTTATTTTATAAAATAAAAGTACTTGACATCATTGCTTAGGTAGGTGAGTCAACAGCAATATTAAAAGTTAACGTATTAAATATACCCAACAAAATGGGTTAAAATCCAACCATATGTTAATATACATACACACATATAAAAAAGCTCCTTCACAACAAAAATAATTAAAATCGATGAAAATACTCATCAAAATACATATTTGATCTAGTAGAGAGAAAAATGTTATTGAAAATCAGGCTAAATTATATAAAATATCACTAAACTTTATATTTACTATAAATTTTTTTAAGACATTATTTTTCTCAAATCAATCCAGACGTTCGTTAAGTCAATTCTCGATGAGATTAGAAAAATTGTTAGAAGGATCTAAACCTAGTTAAACTATATGGATTGAACTAAAATACTATATAGATTCTAAAATGAAAGTATAAATTTGAAGTTAAAAGTCCAATTAGGCCCATAAAAGTTGTAAGTGTTGAGGAGTTAGGCTAAGAGGGAACAAAGCCTATATCCTTTGCCTTGTCACCTTGGCAGCCTTTCTCACTTTCCATATCACTCTCCCTATCCTATTCTATGCCTTCACCTTCTCAAGGCCAAACCCAACTTTGTTTGGGCCTTTTAGACATTTCATTCACACAATTATTTTTCTTTTTTATTCAAATTTGTATGTACAGGAAAAGCAATCTAAAAACAATTAATTAGACGTAAGTGTAACAAAATTTATCGGTGATATGATATGTTATTGATAGACTGAAAGAGCTATATCTATGTTAGGTGAAATGGTCAACAAGAGTTTCTAATTCGTTCATGTATATATTCTTCTTAAATTCGAGAAGGTACAAAAAAAAAAAACTTAAATTTATAAATTAATTTTGTTTGGGGTGAGAAACAACATATTTAGTGGATTATTTGTGATAATGAAAATGATAAATTTGTTGTGGGATAATGGTAGGAGTCAAGTGTTGGTAGTTCAAATCACAAAGCATATAAAGCATATACATCATGCAACCACAACTTATACATCACCAACCTAGCTAGCTACGACTAATTAAGTTATTGCTTTATTATAAAACAATTTTAATACCAACTAATCAATTTTGTTCATTATTACATACATCGTCATTGTTGGTTTTTATTTGTAGTTTATTACAACTTTTGAATATATTCTAAAATTAAACCCAAGTCCTATGAGCTGGAAATTGGAGGATGTATATGAATTTTTTTTATATAGGAAGAATACGTCAATTTTCAAAAATATATCTTTTTAGTTTTCATGTTTATAAGAATAAGGTAAACCTATTTGGTCACCGATTTTGCAAATGTAAATTTTTAGCCCTTGAATTTTTAACAAATGTCCTCTAAATAACTATATAATTTTAGTTTAAATAATTATATCATATTTAAAATTAAAAGAATAATTTCTAAAAATCATATTCTCTACTTTTAAAAAAAAATTAAAATTCTAAATATCATATAATTATTATTTTTTTTAAAAAAATACTTCTATAACATTTTAAACCTATTTTTAAACAAATTTAAATCTAAAAAAAAGTAAATTATAAAAAATCATAAGCCAAATAAGTTTATTCTTATAATCCTAAGATTGAAAAAAAGTATATTTTAAAACTCTTACGGATCAAACATACATATTCATACGTTGGCGAGAATTCGTTAGTTGGCTGACCAGATGCAGTGAATTGAAAAAAAGAAAAATTGATGAGGGAGACAAACTTTTTAGATGTAATAATCAATAAAATATGGAAACTTTTTACAATATATATATATATTATGGAAGAGCAAGCAAGCAAGGCAGAATTTGGCTGCTCATCCACCTCATGTCTGTGGGTCGCTGCCATCTACATCCATCCATTAGACAACGAATGTGCTTTTCTCTCTTCCTTAAATTCTTCCATTATCAAACTCCACCACAATATCAAACTTCCCTTGATATTAACTATTTCTTTTTCTTACTCTTAACGTCTTACAGTCAC
This sequence comes from Cucumis hystrix, assembly GCA_025688845.1. Lineage (NCBI taxonomy): Eukaryota > Viridiplantae > Streptophyta > Magnoliopsida > Cucurbitales > Cucurbitaceae > Cucumis > Cucumis hystrix. The sequence continues at coordinate 1,148,892 of CM046891.1, read as the reverse complement.
CTTCGATCATTCATCTTGCTTTATGGTATGTAGTTAGTATCTTATAGGCTTAACTTTTATGTTTTTAACCCTAGAATCTACAAACGTGCAATGTACAAACTCTCTAATCTAATACCTCTATTTCTGTTCTGAAAATACATTCTCTCCACTAATATTGTTCTTCCTCTATTCTATACATATATGTGTGTGGAAATCTCTATACGTTTTTCTATTTCGTAATTGTTTTTATTTTAGTAAGAAACGACCTAGAAAACTTTCAAAAATATGGTTGTATTTTGTTGGTTTATGGTTTGTAATATATTGATAATAATAATACTAGGGGGCATATTCTTTGCCAGAGTTATGTGTGTTTGATCAAATACCTATTCTTGATTTCGTATCAATATTAAATTTTGATTAGATTAAACACATCAATATATTACTTTGTGATTCAAATTACTACGACATGGTTATTGTGTTTTGCTTAATTTTTTAAATTACAAGTTTAATTTTTTTTAATTAAGCTAAAATTGTTTTAAGTAAAGCATTTGAAAGTGCTAAAATTGGAATAAAATAGGTGTTTGGTAATAAAATACCTCATAATATAATTAATATGTCCTACCATTTTGCATAGCATAGAATTTTTTTTCCACCCACAATAATTAATATAAGGTACCAAATTGCAATTTTTAAAAAGATTTAGGAAAAAAATCTATATTTTTAAGTAAAAATCCCAACAATTGAAACCCCACAATATAAAAACAAAGTAAAAAGGGAAAAAAAAAAAGAATAGGGTGCAGCATTGGCAATAATTTTGTCTTTAATTTGTTACATACTTCTAGTAAAGTTTCACAAAAGTGGCCTATGGTCTTAGCAATTAATTATTATGTCCATCAATTAAGAATTATTTTGTAATATACATTTTCAATTTTTAATGCCTATTTTTAATTTTTTTATATTATTTACAAAAATCTTATTTCGATAATTAAAAGATTTATGGTTCAAATCTTTCGTCCTTGATTTGTACGAAAAAACGTATTATAGTTTATTTTGTATTTTATTTTTCTTGTAATTTAATGAGAAAATTATTGTTTTTGTCCTGAATTTTGCACATGGTCTCAAAAATTTTTTAGAATAAATGCATTAGGTCTTTCAATTAAGTGTATTTAAAAGGAGAAATTGTTACTAAGTAAAAAAAATAAAACTATAAAAAATTTGATAAATTTTGCTATATTTATAAATAAAACGTGTGTAATTAAACTAACATAAAATTTATAATAGTCAATTATAAGGTTAAATGGTAAACCTAATTATTATAAAATAGAAATCAAATTCAAATAAGAAAATATCTATTGAATTTTATATATAACAAATTTCCGTTTAAAAACTTTTAAATGTCTAATCATATTTTTAAGGGATTATTCACAACATATTAATATAATATATATATTAAGTAATGTAAAAGTTATGTTTGAAAATAATATATATAATTTTGCTTCTAAAAAAGTGCATCGATCCAATTGAATAGATTTATCTATTTGATTTACTTCCTTTTTTTTTTATAATTAATTTAGTTCCTTAATTTTATTTTCTACCTTCTTTATATTAAATAATTTTAAACTTTTATATTAGCTCTAAGGACGGTTCGTATTTTAGAAAGGTAGATAATCAAAATATTTCAATATTCAAAATTATACTATAGATGTCTGAAATTACATAGGTATGAAATTCTTAGATAAACATATTTATTTTGAAAGAATATTTTTGAAGATATATGTAAATACTTTGTTGTATTTGTTTTATGGAATTTATAATCGAAAAATGTCCTAAATTTACATAATATTTCAAAAAAAAAAATTACGTCTATTTGTTAATGTATAATTAATTAATATAAGTTGAACTTATCTAACATATATATTGATATTTATTTTCTTAAAACTAATATATAGTTTTATTATTTTATTTGTTAGTTTTCTTTTTTAAAAAAATTATTCTAACATTTTTATAAAAATATATGTTAATTTAATTTTGAGTTTGGATATTTTTTTCTAAAAAATAAAACACTATTCATTTTAATTATAATATAAAAATAAATAAAGATGAAATTCATATAGATATATAATATATGAAAAAAAGAAGGTTAAAAAGTAAAAAGTAGACGTCGGTAATCCTAAAAATCCATGTTTCAAGAGGACATCCAAAACTCTCGATATGCTTATTTCAAGAAAATTATGGATTTCCATGAAACAAAAGTCTCCCGAAAAGAAATTTATCGAGTTTTTTCCATTGTGTGGTGAAATAAAATAAAATAAAATAAAGGAATTTTATGCATTCAATGATTAAACTTTAGAAACCAAAAAGGAAAAAACGTTGTGAAGAATTTTGACTATAATGGTTTATTTGATCATTTTTGTTCTTTGGTTATTCTATGGTTTGAAATAAGCTTTTTCTTTAATTAATTTTACACGTATGAACACAATTTTTTTTTCAAAAAAAATATTCTAATCAATTTTAGAATAACTTAAACAGTTGCTTTGATTTCAAGTTTATTCCCTTTATATTCCTTTGGAATAAAAGAAAATTTGTGTTGGCTCAAAAATTATTAAACGAATCAAAATTTTTGCTATATCAAAGTCTATTCAATGATAAATTTTAAAATTATGCTATTTAGAATAATTTTCATAATAAATCATCAAAAAAAAAAATTATATAAAACTAACTACCATATAAATATTTGTTTCATAAAAGAGACATTTTCAAATATAGTAAAATGAACCAAAATATTTACAAAGTGCAGTAAAATTTCATATCTATCACTAATAGATCAGTTTCTATTAGTGATATTGATAGATACTAATAGAAAGTTCTATCATTGATCGAATCTAAATTTTTGCTATATTTTGTAAATATTTGCAACAGTTTTATCATTTAGACTAATTCTCTTTAATAAAACCTTAAATTTTCATTATCAACGTGTTGATAGGAAGTACGAAACTCTATACACAAAAATTCAACAGTACATTGCAAATAAATTATTGGTGTTTTTGGGAAGTATTCTCAAGTGTTTAAATTAAAAAATTTAGAAAAAAAATTAGAGCATTTGACAACCACTCAAAGTGTATTTTAAACAATTTTTATCTCAGTTTAGATAAGAATGACTTTTTTTTTTTTTGAAAAAGATACGAAGGGTCGGTGGACACCCCCTTAGAACCAACATCATCCCCGCTTCATTAATAATATGGAGATTCAGTACAGCAAAGCAAGAGAAGAAAAACAAAAGGGCTAGAGATAAGCCCCGAATACACAATCAAATAAAAGCAATAAAGCATTAAGATTTAAAGCAACAGTGCTGGCACTGTAATTTGTGAAGAGCAGGAATTTGTTAATTCCAAAGACCTGTAAGCGCACAAATGTCTTTCCAAAGATCAATAACTGATTTTTTCCTATCCTTGAAGATAGGACTATTTCTCTCCAGTTATAAAGACGGTCATAGTATAGAAGACATGGAATTGAACTTAAATAATGTTCGGGTTTGATTTTCTGATTTGTAGGACAAATTTTCTTCGAATTTAAAAGATTTTTCAATTTGGCTCAGATTTCCCGAGCTTTAGGGCCTTTTTTCTTAAAAACATTTTTTCTTTTCATTTGTTACCATAGTAGTTATTTCTTATACCTAAACTAATTAAAATAGTATACACCCCAACCTAATATACAAATTATTCACAACTAACATACTACCACGGAATATAGTAACCAACTCAATGCATCATTATCGTCAAACATCCCTTAAAAAGATCAAATACAAACAAAACTCTAGTCTCTCCTTATATCCGTTTTTTCTCATACGTTCTTGATTAGCTCACTCGTTTGTAATTCTCTTTTGTGCGGCAAGGAAGCTCTTCTCCATTGAGACAAAGGAATAATATATAATGATCAACACTACAAATGTGTTAGACCTAGTTGATATATATATATATATATGAATCGATCCATCTACCGATCATTACTTAAAATAATTGAGAAAGAAAATGAGAAAACTCCTGACCTAAAGTTTGGTAGGGAAACAAAAACAGTTTGTGAAAGGACTTTAATTATATGCAAAAAAGAAGAAATATAATTATAAGAAAAAAAAAAAAAAACTCAAAGAGACACATCATTATAATACACCATGGTCAAAATAGGAAAACTTTCACACATTCTCTCTCTCTCTAACCTTTCAGTTCATATGTTGTATTGCTTCTCTTTCTCTCTTATGTTTACAGAAGGGGGGGCCTGGGAATGAGAGAGAGAAACCCTAATATTATTAAGAGTGTATATATATATATGTGCGTGTGTGTATAGTTTAATTTTTTTCCTCATATTATTATTCTCAAATGAATTAATGCCTCAATGGTACCTTTAAGAGAATATCATTTGTGATTGAAGCACTTCCACACACAAACACACAAACCAAATTCTTTTTTCTTTTCTTTCGTTCAAATAACTAAAAACATCTACACATGTTTAGATACTCTCTCTTTAGGTTCTAGTTCTCGTGGAAACAGAAATGACTACACTGATTCAATCTCTACTATAAGCCATCACTTTGTTTTTTAACTCGAGATCTCTTTGTATTCAAGTATATATATACATGTGTCAGTTGAGTTAAGTTCTTACTAGTAACTCACTTTTAGATATATCATGATATAATGTAAAATCAAATTTTGAAAATAATAAAAATCATTTGATCTTTTTTTTCTTTTAACCTAATTTGTTATATTGGATAAACCCTTTTTAAACATATATACCCTAAAGTTTTTAACCTCTTATGTGCCTTTTTTTTCCCTCCAAAAAGCATGTAGATTAGATAGTTCTATAGAGTACTTTTCTCTCATTCCATTCTTTTTATTTTTAGGAATTTTTTTTGTCACTATTCCAACATATAACACGTCTTGAGTTTGAGTTTTATTTCGATTTAATTAGTTTACATATTTCATAGTTTAATTATTTTTCATGAAGTTTGTGTTAAGCTTGGTTAGGTTTGGAAGATTTTCACTTTTAATCTATACTCATTTCCAATTTTTATTTGTTTATGTTTATTAATTAATTTAAAAGAGTTTTATATATTACTTTTTTTTTTATCACTGTTAAAAATAATTTTAAAATTTTATTTCATATATTAATTAGTAGTGGGAGTGTCTGGTAAGAAATCAAAGTTAAAAGTGTAAAAATATTAAATTTATAAACCAAATTGAAAGAAAATTCAAATCTCGAAATTAAAACTAGACCTACCGACTAAACCAAAAACAAACTTAAAACTATAAATAATAGAAACGTAAAAACAAAAAATATTCTTCTTTTTTTCATTTTTTTTTTAAACCCTTAAAACCCAAGAAAAATCTAAAACTTTCCCCTATAATCTAGGAAATCATAATCAAGAAAAAGTTTGTGATTTAGGTTTGAATTTGGGGGAAATTTCTATAGAGAGTCTCAGTATATAATCTATACCTATATATATATATAAACAATCTCCATCTCTCTTGATTTGTTGTATCCAAAGAGATTCTTTGCTGAGATTTCTCTTATCTCCACAAATAATGCTATGGGCCCAATTTTCTTTTGAAAGAATAAAATTTAATTCACAAAGTAAATTATATATATATATTAATAAAAGTCTTTTTTTTTTAGGAGATGAAAGTGACAAGACAAAGAGAAGCTAGAAATTAGTCACTAGGAATATATACATATCAAATCCGTCTAAACATAGGAAGAGACTTCTCTTTTTCATCAAAATTATTATATATATATATATATATATATATATATATAAAAGACATTTTCAAATTTAGCATGATAACCCAAATGTTTGCCAAATAATTTTGCAGTATAAATATAGTTATTTATTTATTTATTATATTTTAGGGTTGGATGTGTAATAATTTATGGAAGCTATCATTTGTCTTTGTAAAAAAAAAATAGGAGTTTGTAAGTTGTCTTCTTCGGAAAATGTTGGTTCTCCAACTGTGAGTACTGATTGATCTTCTTCTCTTCTCCCAAAACGAGTACACTTTTATTCTTTTTCTTTTTATCTTTTTTTCAATTTGATAACAATAATAATTCGTATATATAATTAGTAAGTCACAATTGCGATATAATTCAATTGACACATAAATTCACTTTAGTATAGCATAACACAAAATGTATAAAAGTGATGAAACTTATGGAGTAATGTTGAAACTTTGATGTTGGTATTGACATCAATATTTTAATTCTTAATTTCTAATGATGAATAGGGCTCACAAATATCTCAATTGATGCATCTCACCAAATTGTTTAATCAAAATTTTTCATATAACAATATAAATATTGTTCTTATTTCTTTTGTTAAATAGTTTAATTTTTTGTTTAATATTATGTTATTCATGTAAAAATTATAAGCGTACAATGTCGAATATTTAGAATTAAAGTATCATCCGTTGAACTGAGTCATCAATAATCTAGTTAACTCTGTCACATCTACTTTCAACCTCATTTTAGAGAGAGAATATATATTAAACATTTAATGGTGAATTGTTTATATTAATGCTACTCCTACTCCTACTCTTATCTTAAGTGGGGACAACGATTAGAGATAAAGTTTAAGATATAGAATTGACGCAATGAAACAATAATAAACTGATAACTGAAAGACTACTTTTATCCATACAAAACACCTAGCATTCTTGTTATATATGATGTTTAAAGACAAGCAAGACATTATTATTGAGAATCTTCAGTAACTTCTAAAAGTATTCCCAATCTATCTCATTATCATTACGAGTAGATCATCGTTCTCTCCCTGTCACCCAAAAATCAAAACTCTGTTAATGAGGAACCAACAACTTCTATTATATTATTCTTCTAGTTCGTTAGCACTCAACTTCTCCGCTCTTCTATACTAAAAGCTTTTTGGGCTACTCTCTAGCCTTTTGTAATCTCTTAGCTTATTAATAAATTCGATGTCGAGAGTTTCATACTCTTGACATCAGTCTCTTTTTCCAAAAACCCACACTCCCACACACGAGATATCTCATTAGTAGTTATGAATTTGTTATTATTCTAATCTAAATTGTACCTTCTGAGTTGGAATTGGCTAAACTGAAAACAAAAGGCAATCAACGTTTTATTAGAAGATTAAGAGCATTAAACACACAAACACATGAGTGAATTAAATCAAGAATAAAAAAAGTATTTAAAATTAAAAAGCCCTTTTAAATTTTGTTAATTAGTTTCATGCTCAAAGTTAAAATTACCTAGCATTCTTGTATGATTTTCACTAAATAAACACTATACTTAAATTTTTTAATATCATATTTTTGAAGCTAATATTTAATCCTACCCTTTGGAATCAAAACCTAAATCAAAGATCATTTATTAAATGTACAAAATAACAAAATTAAGCATCAAACACTCAATTTGCATATATGCAAGACAATTGCAAAACATATAAAGAGTCTTAAAATTAGAACTCCATAACTCAAAATCACCATTAGAAAATATTAACTCTAACAAAAATAACCTAATAAAATGTTTAAAAAAATAGGGAAAAGAAAGAACTTCTACGTGTCGCATTTAATGTTCCGTTTGTGAGCTCCTCGATCTCTAGTCTTGAATTTCTTCGTAACTCTTAATTGAGATGTCTAGTACTCAAACTAAGACGAGAACTGAGAAACGTTTCTCTTTAATTGATCTTCCCTTGAGAATGAAGCAAATATTTCTACTCATAAAGGGGGAGAAAATGTCATAATCCTACTCTATTTAAGATCCTTCAACACTTTAGAAACTCCAATCAAATATATACTTATCTTCAAAGTTGGTGCTTGGAAAAAAAATTTGTCAAGCACCACAACGTTTTATTTAGATTGAATTACAATACTTAATTATCTTATTTTCTTCCTCTTGGAGCTTCCTTATTTAATCCATTTTAATTCTTGAAAGCTCCCATTTATCTTTGATTTTTTTTTTATCGAACACATAGAAACTCATTTATTTATATAAAAACTCGTTTTTGCCACTTATCAACCCTTTCCCAATAAAGAAAAAATTCATTGCCACAAAATGATAATTATAATACACAATAGTTCTATAATAATAAACAGCAATAAGGAAGAAAATGAAATAAAAGGAAAGACTAGAGAGCAATCGATTAATTAAGTCCGATAATACGTAGATTTAAAATGAGTTTGATTTAGAAAACATGACCAAAGAGGCCACTAAATTGATGATGTACTCTTTCCCACAAGTGAGCAGATGATATCGATTTTTTTAAAAAAAGATTAAGTTCTATTTGTTTCTTTTCATATTCTCAAAGTGTTATAAGTGCAATGTATAAATAAATGCTACTCAATTTTTCTCTATGAGTACTTTTACATAAAACACATATAGACATTTCTCTCTTTTGAAGGAATCCATAAATGACCCAAATGTGATAATGGCAACAGAAAGAAATCAATTCCACATGATGATATTTTAGAGATTTGACCAAGAATAATAATAAACCATTTGAATTCATTGGATTTTGATTAATTAGTTCTCAAACAATTTTATAAAACTAATTTTTTTATCCTTGAAACCTAGTTTTTCCAAACATAAACTACACTTGTATTACTATTTTTTTAAAAAAACACACACACAAGGTAAGATAGATCGGAATGAACCAAGACATCTCAACTACGTTGACACCTCTATAACACCTTCATTCCGTCCCAAGATCAAAAGATATGTCATTAATCGATGGAAAAGTAGAAAGCGAGGTAGAAAGAAGCTCGACAAGTTGAAAAAAGGATTACAAAAGCAAATAATGAAACATGTTGGTTTGCGTTTATTAGTATCATTTAGTCTGTCAATTTTTTTCCAAAAAAGGTGGAAAGTTAATTCTGGAAACATATTTATTTTCAAATATATATATATATATAGACTTAAAATTAGTAACATAACTTTTCGAGCAATTTGATTAGATTCTTTTCACCACACGAACAAGACCCACTGTTACTTTGGTTTTCTAGTAGAATCAAGTTAATTTCACTATCATTATATAGTTTTCAATTGAGACATCTCGATACATCTCTTAATACCTCTCAATTACTAGTTAAAAAACCAAGGTGGTTTCTATTTCTTATCTCATAGACACCTTTACAAGAGTCTAAAGGTAACAAGTTTCATAGTTCATAGGTAGATTGGACAACTCTTCGTAATATTCAAAATATGTGAACATGTACTCAATTATATATATACAGTACATGCACAAAAGATAGAATGACTATTATTATGCAATATAGTAAGGCCTAATGAGTATCCAAAATTAAAACACCCGATGACCTGAAAAATCTAATCAACTCACAGGGCCAAAATACCCAATACCCAAAAAGAAAAACATTACATCTCTAGTAGAGATGGTTTGACCACACTAAAATATGCCCATCGACACTTCATAAAATCAAACTCTACATACACATCAATATGTCACATCTAATTAATCCTTGATATAACATATATTATAATATGAATCTGTAAAATGGCATTAGCCAGCATGGCTACATTATTATTATTTCTCTCCTCTAACAATTGTGAGGCCATTTTGCTCTCTTGTTTAATTCTCTGAAACCCTAAATCAAGAGAGGCCCCCACTCTATCTCTAAGATTAAAGAGACTGTTTATGTATTTATTTATATACATATAAATATATTTTATATTTTTCTACAAAAATTTGAAAGATTCATATATATATATATATATATATATATATATATATATCAGTGCCCCTTTTATACTTTCGTACGTTGCTCCCACATTTAATAGCAAAAACCCTCAAATCATGTGTTTCTTTTCCAATTATATACATTTCTTTCAACCATTTCTCTCTATTTTTTGCATTCATAATTTCCTCTCCTAGATTTTGCCCTAAATCATGTATCAACTTTTTTTCACATTTGGAAACTGTAAAAAATAGTAATAGTTAACAATAATAATAATAAAAAGAAAAAGAAAGAGAGAAAGAGAGAAAGAGAGAAAGAAATAAAGGAAAAATTAAATAAAAGTTGGAAAACCCCTTTTGTCCCCTAAATATTCCACTTGTTTTGGTGCCATGCTTTTCATCAAAGGAGTAAAAAAAAAACTAATTTTGTATAGAGAAGAGATGAAGCTTTGTCTTTTCATTTCCACTAGTGGTGATGTTGTTGGATTTTTTTTAGTACATGGAAATATGCCATTTCTTCATCAAGCTTTTATTAGCCCACCAATTTTATTTTCCTCAAGATTTTGTAATTAAAAAAAAAAGTTAATTGCAAACATGATGATAGTCGTATTTATTTACTCCCTTAAACTTTTAATTGTACAAACGGTACTATCAAACTTAACAATGTTGTAGAATTTCGACATTGAGATGATAAAAATCAAATCCTTAAACTTATACAATTATAATAGATCTTTTTTTTTTTTTTTGTATATTTATATATCTTTGAAGTACTTGTTAAAGGGAGTATTTGGAAATATTACATAGTAGATGCACCTACATCTTTCAACTACATCTTCACCATCATGTTATGATCTTGCAACTATAATAACCTTTCATGGTCCAATTTTAACACTTATATAAGTTGGAGGTCGAACTCAATTTTTAAACCTAGAAGTTTGAGGATATAATTGGTACGCTACTACCCTACTTTTTTTTAGTTTAAAAAAAGAAAGAAAAAAGAATGATATTGAGTGGAGCTCTTTGAAAAGGAAAGCAGCTGTGATCTTGCAGGTGCTCAGTTGGTTTAATTACACAACCTTTGATAATAATAATAGAACCCACAAAAAAAAAAAAAAAAAAAAAACCCAAAGAGGGCTAAAGTTTACCCCCAAAAGTACTATTGATCATATTACAAACCACACAAAAACATGTTTTCTTCCACCAACAATCTCCACCTTTTCCCTCTTCAACAGTACTTCCCTTCTTCCTCCTCCTCTTCACCCTCTTACCACCACCACCTCGTAGCTCCTCCGCCGTCCCCGCCGCCACACCACCACCACTCCGAACCGGTTTACATCGGTCCACTGCAAGATCCGGTTCTCTCTGGAGTAGTAGCTCCAATATTTCTACAAGTTCAAGAAGAAGATCGAGATCAAGCAAGAATGAAAAATGAGCAACAAGAAGTAGCTGTTTTGATGTCTCAAAATGGTAATAACAACAACAATAATAATGGGCAGTGTTTCTCTTCTTCTACTACTCTCAACAACTTCACAAAAAAAGGAAGTGTTAAAAAAGATAGGCATAGCAAGATTTACACAGCTCAAGGTTTGAGAGATAGAAGAGTTAGATTATCCATTGACATTTCTAGAAAGTTCTTTGATCTACAAGATATGTTGGGTTATGATAAAGCTAGCAAAACCCTAGATTGGTTACTTACCAAGTCAAGAAAAGCTATTAAAGAGTTGACAAAAAAGACCCAATATCATAATAACAATAACAATATTATTACTTCTTCTTCTTCTTCAAAATTTCATTTTGATCATGATTTTGAAGAATGTGAGGTTATTTCCAATGATGATGATGATGAGGAAGCTGAGAAAATTATAATGTTGGGTAAATCATCTTCTAATTGTAAGAAGAATCTTGGATTTCATGATGTTTTGGCTAAAGAATCTAGGGCAAAAGCTAGGGCAAGAGCTAGGGAAAGGACTAAGGAGAAAATGATTATGAATCAACAATTTCGGTCTCCGCCGCCTCCGCCACCGCAACCGTCGATGCCAACGCCAGTTGTACAAAAAGCCACCGGGCCGGATCAAGAAAACAATAATATCATTGGGATCATGTGGAAGCCATCTCCGATGGTTACATCTTCTTCAAGTTATCAGAAAAATTTGGTGATTTCAAAAGGAGAGAGTTGTAATTACAACAATTATTGCAATAATTTCTATTTTCCAGCTTCCAATTTGACTCCAAATTGGGATATCAATATTGACTCTACTTTTGCAAGACCACAATCTGGATTTTGTTCAATTTCCAACATGGATTCTCTCCCAGGTAATTTTTATTTTTACCAAATGTATGGGAAAAAAATTGAAAATAAATTTTGAAGAACATTGGATTAATGTTCTTGAGTTTCTTTTCTTTTCTTTTTTATTTTTAGAATTTCAAGTGTGTGCAAAGCCATGGGATAACTGCAACAACAACCAACACCTTCATTAACAGTTACAAATCCACATGGCTGTCTGAGGATTTTATCCCAACTTTATATATGTAAGATCTAATGATTCATAGTACTTCAATTTTCAGCTTTCAAAAGTTTTTCTTTCTTTTAATTTCATATTGTTTGTTCTTTTCTTTTTTAGACTAGTTTAATTGATCTAAATGGGTGAAAAATTTAATAGAGAAAAGGGAAAGATACATTTTGATGAATTGGACTAATTAAGTTTGTGGAATTACAAAAAAAGGTAACACGTTACTTAATTATGGAGAGAAACAAACATATACCAACTTAGTTGAGATTTTTCAATGCATTTACTCTCAGTTTCCCCTAGCTTCTAACGAAAAACACCTCCTCTTTGTTTATTGTTCAATATATATATAAATGAAGAACACCATGTGAATGGTGAAAGGGGAAAGGGGAAAGGGGAAAGGGGAAAGAAGGAAAACAGTATTCAGAGAGGAGAAGAAGATGGAAAGTAAAGATTTACATTAACTTTTCTTTCAGCGACCGTTTGAGCTACATCCTCAACATACTGTTTATTGGTAATTAAGGTGGTGAGAGATTAATTAACCTAGTGCTTGTATGTTAACCTAGCTCATCTGGTTGAGGTATATATATATATATTTTCGACTAAAATGTGGGAGTATTTGAATCATATCCAATCCTATCCCTCCTTTCTCTCTAGGTAAAATAGCCACCTTAAAGAGCAGCCTTAGGAACTTCCTGTATATGTGTCTTCACTGTGGTTTCAAATTTGTTTCTTCATTTAGATTTATAGATAAAAGGTCAGATTACAAATTTGATCCCATTAATGTTTCAACTTTTTAGGTATGTTTTATCAATTCTAACTTTTTTCAAAGTTCTAAATTTGCAATGTAACCTAGCTAGATAAACATTAAAACAAACATCTTTATCTAAAGTATATTCTGTGACATTCTAAATATTGTATCAAAATTATCAAACTTCTAGCTTTGATCTAATAATTAGGCCCATTATTCCTTTTTAGTATTCTAATTTAAAAAAGTAAACTTATTTAGCTGATAGGAACAACACTTAAAATCTTCTGCTCTCAAAACTTAATTTAGTTGAGATTATATGAGGTTATTTTACCAAAACTAAAAGCAAGGAATTTAATTAATGTGTTTGGACAGGGGAATTTATTTGTGTGTGAAAAAAAATGTTAAAAGAAACCAATAAATGTTTAGATAAATAAAACAAGAAGTTTTGTAAGACATTTGCGAAGAACGAAGCAATAGAGATATCCGAACATCTCAATTAGGTTTACATCTTTGTAGCGCCCTCATTATGACCAAGACTAATGTAGAAGATATCATACCTTTTAAACAACATACATAACATTTATACAGTTTATTAATATTATGAACTTTCTGTCATGGAAAATTATCAAAACGTATGATCTTAAGTGTCTACATTTGACTCAAGAGATTTCCAAATCTCCCTGTCTCTAAATAATTAGTCTTGGATATTTTTCTTAATATCATATTTTAGTCTAGAATTAGCATGAATATAAATATATCAAGATATAGGCTAAAGTGAGTTTCACACTTAATACTTTATGCTCAAACATACATATTTTTGTGTGTGATGATGTGGTTTGCAGGAAAAAAAAAACTTTATGTATAATTTATGCCTAGTTTTATTAAATATTGAAGAATATAATCCTTTTCTATAGAATAAAATCATTTAGGATTGGAGAAAAAGCTTCAATGTCTTGTTTCTCTAAATTTGCTATGTTGAATTATAGAAATCATAAGTTTTTTTTTTTTTTTTTTAGGGTTGAAGTTGAATGGTTTAGAGTAAAGAAACCATTATATTATTAAAATTTAGTTGAATGTTGAAGGCTTTTAATTAGAACTTAAATAGGATTAAGTTATAATGGTTAGACTAATTAAGATATTCGAGTGCAATTACTTAACTCTCTCTTTCCTTCAATATTTTGCTAAAATAAGCATTAGATTACGTGTGGGTTAGACTAAAAAAAAGCTTAAGTTTAATTTTCTTCTAGGATGTTAACTGCTTCTCAATTTTTACTAATTACATCGAGTATTAGATGTCTAATCATATGATGATTATAATGCTGTGAATATTGTGTAACATTTCTGTTTTTTCCTCTTTTTTTTAAGCTTTTGAGGAACAAATACATTTGTGTGTTCATTTGCCAATTAGTGTAGGAATGTTTAAAGACAAAAGGTTTTGGTTTCTGGTTTTTCTTTTATTTGAACAAGTCACAGGAGGGGAATCAGGATTGGAAGTAGCACTCAATCATCCCAACTAAGTTTCTAGTTCTTTCTTATATATGTATAGTTAATTTGAAAATGGGAATGAAATTAATTAACTTTAGTCTATCTCATGAATTGCCTATACAACACCAAAATAACACTTTCATGTTATGAGATTATTAGAAATGGTTACTCAAACAGGAAGCAAAACACACCTATGAACTTTACTAAACCCTAAATAACTCAAGTTTTTAGGACATAGTGGTGATATATAAGCTTATATATTCATAAGCTTATTACAAAGAAAGAGTAATATACACATGCAAGAGATCAACACAACAAAAAATCAACTGTAAGTATTTTGAATCAATGAAATCAAAGATGAGCATGAAATGAAGTGGTTTCTAGTTTCTACCATAGACAAGCTAGCTACTCAATTTGTGTAGGTAATAAACCATCATGTAAGTAGGAGACATGATTTTGGTTAAGTCTATGGTGACCACCCTACTTATCTAAGATTTAATATTTTACGAGTCTCCTTGACACTTAAATTCTATAGGGTTAAGTGGGTTGTCCGATAAGAATAGATGCAATGCACATAAGCTTGTTCGAACATAAGAGAATATAAAAAAAAAAAACAATGGTACCGTTAATGTCATAGTAGGCAACTCAAAGATGAAAAACAATTGGTTAAAAAGATTATACCATTGAAATAAATTAAAGTTTCTTTTTTTCTCTATCTTTTGAAGGGATGATTATATATATCTGAAGTTTGATTGTGATTTATATGTGAATGTGCAGCCAATTGATGAGTGTTTTGAAATCAGCTTGGAGTTGTGAAGGCATTTGCTGCCAAAGAGAAATGGATGGTTTTGTGATGTTTGATTCTTAGGGAAATCCTTGGAGTGTTCATTATATATATGAACTATATATAAACATGCATGGAAGCATTTGGGAGATTGAATTATTTTGTGATAGTTGTATTTTTAATCCATTAATTAGGACATCAATTCTATAATATATCTTAATGTCTTTGTTGTTATTTCTCTTTCTTTTTATTTTTTCTTTGATGTAATTAACGAAGCAAAAGTGATTGGAATGGAAACAATTATTTGAATCCTAATATCTCTCGAGTTATGAAGGTTGACACAAATTTTTTATCACTGAAAGATTTGAATATCTTACAACTAGTTTAATAAATGATAGTACAAGCTTTATATGTCAATTGAACTATATTCATTAATTTTTTGCCAAGTTAAAAAGATTGACCTAGTAAACAGTTACACACATTCTGCACTGATGTAAACAGTGGTTTTATGTTCTTTTTTTTTAACAAAATACATCAAACAGGGAGATCAATAGGTACACTATGAGAAATCAACTAGGTTGACACCTCCGATTAATCTTATATATTTACTTGAGATGTTCGAGTATTTTCTCCTAGACCCTCTTATTTTCGTTATGATGTATTTACTTATCTATCCAAGGAAAGTAGGTGTGTTCCTAAGTTCTTTTTCAACAATTAAATGCACAGAGAGTTTATTACAAATAGAGACCCCATAACTCTATATCAAAATACCCTAAGAAATTATATTGTGGGTTTTCTTTCAACCATTTCGGTAGAAAAATCGAACCTTCAATTATAATATTGTTATGTTCGTTTTAGCCGTGGAAGTTTTGCCATTTATTTATTTGGGATGAAAGATAGAAATTGAAAAATATAGTTTCTATCAAAATTAACTAAACCCTCCAAAAAAAACTATTAGATTATAATATTTTTATAAGTTTATTATCTAAAGATTAATTTACTTTAGACAAACTTATTGTTTTCTTTCAAAATCAGTCCTAAAAAATTCACCTAAAAAAGTTCCAAATTTGGACTTAAATAATATCATGTGCGATTGTTGAAAATCATATGAAATATGACGTGTTTTTGCTTCCTATTGTTCAACATTTTAAAATTCTATGCCAAATTTGTTGGATTTTTCTTCTTTTTCATAGTACAATATAAGATTATATAGACAAATTCAAGCTAACATACGTACTATGTGTGGGTTCTATATTCTTTCTTTTTTATCTACTACAATCTTGTATTTGTTAGAATTCATGTATTATTTTTTTTCTTACATTCTTTTCTTTCTTAATTTTAATCTCCTTGAAATAAGAATGTGTTTGATTTAATTTTTTAAGTTTTTAAATTTTAAAATAAGTATTTTTTAATAAAAATTTGAAAAGTTTCATAACCCACCTCAAATAGCTTTTGAAAAACTTTCTAGTTTTAATAATTAAAAAAATTCAATATAATTACAATTAATTTTCTAAAATGAATTTTTGTAATAATGTTTTGATTTCAAGCTTTAGAGCCATTTTTACTTGGGGTTTCTTCAAGAATAATAGATGGTTTACGTCAAAAAGAATTAGCAAGCTCTATGGTAAATATTTTGTTCACTTTATCATTTTTTACTATTCTTCTTTTTGAATTGAATTATTAGATTTAGTTTTAAAAGTAATTTTAGAAAGGTAAAAAATGATAAAAATCATCCGTACCTAAATGAAACCAATTTTTCTTACAATTTTTTTTCTACATTTGTGGGGGTGATTCCAAGTCAATTACCTCCCTAAAAGCACATTTTAAAAATTGTTGAAAGATTATTTCTAAAATCAATTTCAATCTCAATATTTTTGCCAAACCTCAATTTTATTTGAAAGAAGTTATTTTGGCTATGATAAAATTTAAATTTTGCCATCCAATCATTCTAAAATTACATCAAAACATATACATATAATTTAAATTTAAATTAAATTAAAATCAACTTAATTAATATTCTAACCATTTCAAAATTACCCAAAAATATTCTTAAAAGAAAACCTAATGAATATAAGTACATAATTAAAAACTCACTGAAGAGACCAAAGAGAGCAAATAAATAAGTGCTTCACTGTTAAGAAATGTACCTAAACATCTCAATTAGATAATTCATAAATGGTTTTTTTTTTTAGGTTTTTGTTGTTTTGATGTCTTAAAATATCACATCCATCAAAGAATTTAAGAATAGTTCTCACATTTAATGAAATATATCTGCCTAATAATATATATATATATATATATATATATCTTGTCAAACTTGTCTTTTTATTTAAATTTATTTTTCCTTTTTTGGGGAATTGAAAAATATAGGAATCAGAGATGTTACTTCACAGCAACTCTAAAGTTAAAAAGAAAAAGTAGGAAATTATTTTGACTGAATTTTTCTTTTGTATTTTTTATTTTATCTTAAATAAATAAATGAATAAAATATTTATGTATGTATTTATGTATGCAGGCCTAATTTGTATAGGAAAAGCTTTAGAGATATATAGTTGTAGTTATTGGTGCCTACATAACATAAAACTTAGAGACAGTGCATTAATATATCTACACATCTTTTCCAACACATTGTCATTTCAAATTCATATTTTATGTTCTATACATTAATGGGCTGCCCTATGTTAATTAATTTATTTTCTATTTTATATATATATATATATTCCTAATTTAATTATGGCTATTAATTAATTTGTAGTCATGAGGAAAGTATAGAATTTTATTTGTTAAATATATTTTTATCCAAGCATCTTCACTATATTGTTAGATATATAAGTGAGAGAAATAGTTATAATTGTTAGTTGCTTAAGACTAGATTATTTTAAATACTATTTTAATTATTTCAATTTTATTTGCTTCTAAATTTTTATTTAATAAAAATAGAGTTAGAATTTAAGAAAAAAAGCACTTTAAAAAAATCAGAAAAAAAGAAACAACTTCTTTATTTATTTGGAAATGGTATTATTTGTGTTAAAACTATTGAAAATATTTATAAAATATAGTAAAATTTTAAATTCTATCTATGTATTAGAGTCTATCAATTTGAAACTATGTTATATTTTGTAAATATTTTTGTACATTTTTGTTATATTTGTAAATGTTTAGTTTATTTATTTATTTATTGGGATTTGTGTTGGTGAGAACAATATGAGAATGAGAGAAAATCTTCCAATGAGATTTTGCAGTCAAAATCACATTTAAGTTTTAATAACAAATGATATTTCTTCAACTTTTCAAAAAAAAAAAAGATCATTTAGTTAATTACAAAATTATTAGACAATAATTACACGTTTCTATTATATGTTTGACCAAACTAAAATCATCACCTCATGGTTTTCTCTATCCTTTTCTTTTTCTTTTCTTTTTGGTGTTAAACCCAAAACAATTCATTTCCTGATCTTTATCCAAAAACAAACAAAACAAAGATATTACATATCCATTTTTCACTATCATACACATACAAACACACACACATATATATATGAAACATTATTAAAGTAGTGAAGGTATGGAAAGGGAAGAAACATGATAAAACATATTTGAATATCATTGAAAAAAAGTAAACATATTTGAAAACCTAAACTACTGTTACCTTGTGGTGGATTACAGAAATTGTGCTGAAGCTTTATTTACTTGAGAAATTGAGCTGTGTACTCATCAACTATCCTTTTAACATAAAACATAAATAAAAATTAAAGAAAAAATAAGTTTTTCATCAAATAGTTCATATACATATATATAGCCATGCATGCATGTTCTTTAATGTAATTTTTTTATTATTTAAAAAAATTAATACTAAATGTTAATAAATAAAAGAAAAATTGAAAGTTCATCAATGTCTCACCTTCAGTAGAAGAAATCAAAGAGAGGGAGAGAAATGGCAATCAAAAGTACTTCACTTTTTTTTTCTTCATTTTTGTGGTTAAACTTAGAGGGGAAGAGGATTGGGGCACTGACACAATTTTGTACAAAATTATGGATTAAAAAGAAGAAGAAAAAAAATCATTAAAATATTGAAAGCTAAAAAACTTTACTTTTTTTTCTCTATTTATATATTTTTGTTTGTTTGTTTTTTTAGAGACTTAGGCTAAAGGTAAGATCTCAGAAAGGACACATTTGCATATAGCTCTATATACAATATAATACCCACATGAAAATTCATTCAATTTTCTTATCTTTATTATACATATTTCTCTCTCTCTAAGTCAAAATAAAAATAAATTATAGTTTAAATTTCAAGAGAGAGTTTTCAGAAGCCATTGAGGAATAGGGTTAGGGTTTAGGTGTGAGGAAGAACATCTCAGGTTAAAAAGTTTTGGTTAAAATATTGTTTTATTTTATGTGCTTTTGAGTCTGATCAATTACATTTTTTTTGTAAAAAAAATCTATTGGAATAAAGAAATGTAAAATCAGTAGACGGACTAGAACATCTCAAATAGCTAGATAGATACGATCGAACTTAATTAGCACAATAGAGATTATATTATTTGATGAATTTTAGTTCTATTGTGTAAGTTAATTTCAAATAATAATTCAATTTAGTCTATTATATACCTTCAATAAATTTTAAATTTATTTTTAAGCCTCGAATATCCTTGACATTTGAATATACTCAAACTAAAATTGAACAAACTCTAACGTACTAGATTGATTATTTATTTTACCCCAAAAATATTATATATATATATATAGTTTTGTAGCATTGCTGTTCATCTTCATCCTAAGCTTTTTAAGTTTTTCTTCTCTTTTTCCTGTTTTTCTGCTGAAGTTTTGTCCACTGGCCCCTCTCAAAATCTTCATTAGGCCCTCCCTATACTTTTTCTTTTACATCTATACAAACTTGTAACTTTTACTGTGATCTATTGAAAAGTTTTAACTTGAGGTTAAATTCTTTCAAATAAAATAAAAATTGAGGTTAAATTATACAGAAGTACTTTTGAACAAATATATTATGTTTATGAGAGCTTTCATTTTTCTCTAGTTTTAAACTTTAAATTTATTTCATAGCTAGCAACAGCCCTTCTTCAATATCATCTTTTTTTTTTCAACTTAACATTATTTAGCTTCTTCTTTTAATAATGGAGGTCATTTTGTTACTGGCAACCTCCTTGACTGCATACTTGGGAGGTTTTGAATGGATGCTTTTGGATCATCTCAATCTTGAGATATCTCAAGATGTAAATTATGTTAAGACCATCTCATCTTGAGAGCGAGGGCTTTATTTGTAATGAACGTTACTATTGGATGCGTCGATGAGTCCACTCTAAATCTCACAAACTTTTAAAAGAAGAAACTTGTTCTTTTACAAAAATTCAAGAGCACATCATAAAAGAATATTGTTCTCTTAAAACTTACTTTCTTTATAAACTTCCATTTGATTGGATTTTTTTCTTTCTTGCTTACAAAGGATGGAAATGAGCTCTTTATATAGGATTCAAGATACACTTCCTAAAAGACTCAAAATAAATGTATACAACTGCCATCGCACATCAGGGTTGAATCTGACTTTCTAGCTGTTGTTATCTTCTTAGTAGTTTCTCTATGGACATAACTGAAGTCTCTTTCTTCTGTAAAGGATCTGAGGCATTATCTTTCCCACAAGAACTAATTTAATCACAGTTTTTCATATGCTGTGAAGTTGCCACAGTGTATTTTGTGCTCTTACTTGTGGGTGTTGAAAGAGTAGAGTTCTTTTTTTTTCTTTTTTCACACATTCCTTACCTGAATTAAGTGGTTTTCTTTCCTTGTGTCCCTTGATGTAGTTCTGTAGTTTGTTGTGTCGTTGCTTTCTAAAAAAATTTAAAATATGTGGAGGTCACTTGTGGACATATATGCTTTGATTTACTTTATAAAAATGTTCGTATATTTAGTTGCTAATGACTTGATGTTACTAACTAAATGATGACAGTACTGCATTCTTCATCGTTTTTATGTATCCATTCTGTTTATCAATGTCATCGTAACTTAAAATTGAGAACAATCTTACATTAGTGTAGTGCTTGCAAACTAATTGATAGATGATCGAGCCAGTAATATGGCTTAGAGAGAACTAGAGCGAGTATGGAGTTTAGGATATGCTTTAGCAATACCTCAAATGTCGTGAGGACTCTCCCTCGATTATATAGAAATAGATTTTGTAACGGTTATTTGATAATTAACTTCTCGAATTATCAACCGTTATGAATTATCATATTTATTTCACTAATGACTCGAGCTTTATGTAAAAACACAATGCTTAGGCATAATTTTTTTCCTTCATATAGAGTCAACCTCTTTCTACTCTCTATTGTCTTCCTTATGAGTCGGCCTACATATACTTAGGCATTATGGTCGACCATGTATGCGTTATTAGTTTCCATACTTAGAAAAAAAAAACTTATGGTTTTAACCATATGTGTCAGTCTCCATACTTAGTTAAAAAAAACTTATGACTGACCACATTATGGGTTGGTCTTCATACTTAGTCAAATAAAATATTTATTTTTTCAACCATAACGAATTTTTTAAATAAGTTACTAGAGAAGAGAGAAATAAGGAGGTACATCAAGATATCTCAACTAGGTTGACACATTTTTAGCACCCTTATTATACTTTGACGCTTGGAGTGATACCTTCATATATATAGGCGGTTCGATGTGTACAATGCTCTCTTTTTTTTTTTCTTAAAGTACAAAGTTGGTCCTTAAATTTTTATATATGTTTGTATCTAATAAGTTTTAAATCTTCAATATTGCTATAATTAGTCTTTGACATAGGTAGGTTGATTGTGAATTTTGTGTCAATTATAGTATTAAAACTCATTGTATCACTTTCATTCTTAGTTTCAAATTTTCCAAAATTTTATTTGTTTTCATCTAATTTAAACCAAAAATAAATTTTCAGAACTAGTTTTTTTTAGTAATTTTGAAAATTCGACTTGAAATTTGATTGATACATTTTGAATGTAGGTAACAAAAGACAGAAATTCATAATGAAGAATGTGTTTATAAAACTTAATAATATATTTCAAAAAATTCAAACGATGATCCCTAAACTTACAAATTTGTATCCAGTAAAGACTTAAATTTTACATAACGACGACCAAAGTTCAAATATTAATGGAAGTCATGAAAATTTAGAAATTAACTGGACACAAGAATTGAATATAAGTCAAATTTCCAAATTGATTCAAACTTCAATTTAACTTTTTATTTATTTTTGTCTCTTTCTCATTTTGGGTTTTACCTGTTGGTTCATGAACAATGATCTGTTTAAGCCTAAGTATATTACATGGCCCTATATAGTATATATCCTAATGATATCTAGAGGAATCCCACACCTTCATCTCAGGCCCTCCCTCTATTTCTTCTTTTTTTGTTTCTTAGGTAAATGTAATATATTGTTTGTGTTGCCTTTTACTTTGCATCTTTTGTTGATTTTGTATATTCTTTTCAATTCAGAACTGTGGTGATTATGTTAATATAAGTTTTTTTTTTGTCAGAATGTTAAAATAAGTAAATAATTAGTTTAATTGTATCCTAATGAAAACCATTTTGTTATATTTTGTTGAAAATGTTTTCTTTGTATATCAACAATGCTCTAGATATCCATTAATGATGTTATATTTAGATATAAGTTAGACTCATTTTGTTATACGCACATGTGTATGCTTATCAAGTTAACCATCAATAGTTTTTTCGGGATGATATTTCTTTTAGAAATGAACGAAAACACTTCAAAGTACTTTTAAATTTTATAGTATAGTGTGTTTAGAATATATTTTCAAGTGTTTAATTTGAAAAATTGGTCATTTTACTTGCCAACCATCCAAAATAGCTTTTGGGATGTATTTTTAAACAATTACTATAAAAACAAAATTAATAAAAATGAGTTACAAATTAATTGATCCGTGTTGTTTTTTATCAAAAAAAAATCCATTAGATACAATATTGAAAGTTTAAAATCTTATAAGAAAAATGACATTAGCTCATCAGACATCAATACCACCCCACCCTCCCTATTTGCACTAAAAAAAATTACCCTCAAAATTAAAATACTAAATTTGTCATTTAACATGTTTAATATAATGAACAAAATATTGTTCATGACAGCAATGGCATGTATCCATAATGGTAGAAATCAAACCTCCTATATTTAATGAAAAATTTTAGATCAATATCACAAATTGTTTGTAAAGTTACAAATCATCAAATTTATAATCACAAATTGTTTGTAAAGTTACAAATCATCAAATTTATAATTAATGAAAGGTTGACATGTATCCCAAATTAAAATTAAAGATAAAACTAACTAAGTTGTTTTTATTGAATCAAATTAATTATTTTGGTCCAATTAAAAACAACTAAAATTACATTTGAGACAAAAAAAATTCATTTAGCTCAAATATTAGATAATACATAAATCCATATAGTTGGATCTATGACCCTACCAACCTAAGTCCATAGAGAACCTCCTTCATTTGAAGATTTGAAAATTTTGCTTCTCGAAACAATCGGTAGACTCCCTAACTCTTGAAGGTTGAACATTCCAAACATTCTTCCGAGACTTTCAACTTTAAGAACATGAAGATTGTTTTCTCAAATCAAGCTTACACATTCAAATGAAAGAGAATCGAACGATCAAGTACTAGAGATCAAACTACAACGCATTAAATCAACATAAACATAAGTCCAATATAATTTTAAGAAACACGTTTATCCATAAACTTTACGTGAACAACCTAGAATCATCAAAATCATTAATAATAATTGTGGGGGTCTAACAGAAGTAAGAAATATGCTACTATATTCTTAAGAAGATAAAGAAAGAAGGAAATAAAGCACCAGTATTTTGTGTGAAGTAGAAGTTCCATCTCCCACCAACGCATGGACAAAGAAAAAGAACAGAAGAAGAAACAAGGTGCTACTAAACTGGTCTTTTATTACGTAGAATTGATGCATGGAAGTTTTTACTACACAGAATAGATAAAAACAATCAACAATCCACGATCCCTTCTTTCCAGAGCTGCAAATCGAGGTTGTCGAATCCCATAATTATTATAGAAAGAAAGATGGCCATCTGAAGAATCTAACCACCATTAATTATTTAGCTTAATCCTCAGGTTTCCATTGTACCAGAGCTAATGTATGGCGGCCACCGCAGGCAACAAGTTTGGCAATCCAATGGCCATTCTCAGTCCTCCCACGAGGAGGTGGGATGTCAATCGAAACTTCCTCTGGTTGACCAGTGGTTACCTTCCTTCCATATCCAAGCCTCCCATGGTCGCCTCGCCCAAACTGCAAGAATATAACAGACTTGTCAATGAGCTTTCAGAATCCGAACAAATTTAATGAGAAGATGCGGATTTCAAAATAGTTCTAAATCTAGAGTTAAGTGTAGTTTATCTAATATAAGTCAATGACTTTGGTTAATAGTGATTTAAACACTGTTGTGATCCTTAAACTTTTCGAACTTTTTATTTGGCTATATTGCAGAACATACTCCCAATTTACCCTTTGTTTCGACAATATCCCTGTTCTTCCAAAGTTAAATATTAAATTGGACCTTCCACAAACATTTCGAAGATATTTTGGGAGTAGAATCCATATGAATTTCAGATTAAAATGGGGATATGAAATGAGGGTGGTGGTGTTTGGGTCCCACCTTCTGTTCTAGGCTACCATCATATTGTTCCAAGGCTCAATTTTTATTCAACATTTTAATGGATTGTGTGTATTTTTAAACAAATGGAAAAGTTCAACGGAATTAAGCAAATAACCATAAATGGTTTCATCATATGACGATGTCTCAAATAAGGTTGTTGAATAAGACTAACCGAAAACATGCGGCCGTCACTGGTTACTGCAACTGAATGTGTGCCTCCACATGATATCTGTACAAATGAATGAGATTGAGGCACATTCAAAAGATTTCTACTTCTGTCAAATAATAGCGGCATCTCCAACTCTAATCTCTAATTCACAGCATGATCCTTATCTTTATCTTCTTGTTTTGAAGAAAGAAAGGAGGGAAAAAAGGAAAAAAAATAAAAAGAAGAAGCCAACGACGGTTAATTCCTTTTTGGTAGTCACTCTGCTGTCTAGAGTGCAAGCCACAATTGAAACTAACATTGGACTATTATATAAAATGCTCCTTTTATTTATTTAATAAGATACTTTTATCTGTATTCGTGAGTATCCAGGTCAGCTTGCACGTACCTTGATCAATCTCATGAGACAACCCACCTAACTTACAAAATTTTCTTTGGAAGAAAACTTATAGGATATTAAATTCTAGGATAAGATGTATGTGGGTCCCTGGCCATCATAGATTAAACTCATTCCCTCGAAGTCTTTTATCAAACCTGTGTCCTTATCTTTTGTAAGAAACTATATTTTCGAAAGGTGTATAAAAGAAACCAAACTGTTATCCCTTTCGAATCAGAACTGAATCAGATTACCAAAGAAGGATTATTTTATGGAAGATCGAATGTATGAAACCAAAGGAAAATGTTTTGTGTATCAAACTAAATATCATGTCACTAGAACATTATATCTACACTTCCGTTATAACTACCTTATAAAATCTAAATTCAACCAGCCTTTACGACACTTCTCAGATTTAGGCAGAAATGGTGGGGCAAAATCATAAAAATGGAATGATTTTTACCTGAACTATTTCCTCTCCAGACAGAAGTTGAACCTTCTGAGGAACCATTTTGCTGCTCTTGTCATTGTCTCCAAACCCAAGCCTCCCATGTTCTCCTCGTCCCCATCCATAGACCTGCAATAGCATCAGCTTACTCTTTCTACTCAAACATAGACAATGGAGGATGCATCATTCAATCTTGAACGAACCCGTAATTCATCAGTTTATCATACCTTACTTTTTGCTGTTTAAGTTTTCAACTATGACCAAGAACTTTTTGTCTTTCCAAATCTCAAGAAAAAATGGATTTGATAGATTATCAAGCAGATCGATGTTTAAAATATAAGCACTTAAACACAACAAATTCAAGGACACATTATGTCATGTTTGTACTTTGTACTTTGTACTAGAATCAATGCCAGGCCAAAACCATTGAAATTCTTATGGAATTGTGGAAGGTATTTCTTTGCAAATGTGCTAGCAAACACCAATAATTATACAGCTCTAGTCTCTATGGAGATCGGCTTCTCTCAAATTATGTATTTGTATAATGTACTACAATATATATTGGGGAGAGAGAGAGAGAGTACTCACCTCTCCGTTATCTGTCAATGCAGTTGAATGCCATCCTCCAGCTGCAATGTCAACCTTTGGATAAAGATGTGGTAAAATAATTAACAAGGTAGCCATATCAGCTACTTGTATTTTAATGGCTAAACATAGGAAATACGTCTTTGAGTCCAAAAACAAAAAAAAAAAGATGGAACACAAACCAAAGTAAGACCAGAAAGCCCTTGGACAGGAATTGGCTGTGATCTTGGTTGTGTGTCACCAGTTCCAAGCTGTCCATACTCATTATTTCCCCATGCCCATAAAGTTCCATCTTCTTGGAGAGCTAAATTATGAAATGCCCCAACTGCAATAAGCCTCACCATATCGAGACCTTGAACCCGTACAGGAACAGAAATTTGCGTGCTGCAAAACAATACACTCTTAAAATACTAGTATCACTCATACAATGAAAACAGACTAAGTACTAGAAACAATTCTAGTTATTATGTGAATAACAACAATGACAAGAGTCATTACAAAAAAACAAAAACAAATGTCTACGACAGTGAAACAATGGTCATTGTAGTTTAAAATAAGCAAATCTAATTGACGAAAATATCTATATGGATGACTATGACAGCGCAAAAATTACCATATAGTTCAACATAAGTAAACAAAATAGAAATGCTCTCAGAGATATTAAAATTTATGAGACTATACATATCTCCAGGTGGCCATGGTTGGCCCCATGTCCATACATGTCCTTCACGTGTAAGTACCACAGAGTGTGTACCTCCTGCAGCAACCTATGACAAAGAAAAAGGAGATTAAAAAAGGGCCATACCAGAACACACCAAACCTTTGGTCTGTGTATGTCTACCTACTTGCATGTAATTTCAGGAACAAATTGTGCCAAAGTAATGGATAGTGTAATAAGATCAAGAATAATCTGGACCTCAGAAGCCTAGTAATCTAACAGCCAAGCTTCAAATCCAAATGACATTGAATTCATTGACTTAAAATCCACATTAACCATGTGTTTAGGATGCTAAGTATTCTGCAGCTAAGCATGTATCCCATGCGTTTAGTCAAAGTATTTATGAGCTACTCCCGAACATGGTTATTTAAAAAAATATTTTATTTCCCTTCACCAATAATGGCTTTCTTGTGTACAAATGCAGGGCAGTCCCTTCATTATCTGCTATGGGGTCACTCCGATGAGCCCAAAAGCATTAGGATGATTCAAATAATGCCAGGAAAGTTACTCCGGCAGTCAAGCTTGGTCTGCCTTTCCAATCTAGCCAATCTTGAGACACATAATCCAGCTCCACGCTTTGATCCAAAAGTGAACTTATTCAAGCATTTGTAGTCTGTGTGTGTAAATAGTACTATTATGATAAATAAGGTCCATCAAGAGCTAGAGTGTTCTCTCCCTTCCTTCAAATAGTCTTTGTTAGAATTAGTGGGCTTGATCAAGGAAGGATTTACCCTAATATCCTTTCCTTTTTTATCATAGGTTGAGACCTATTTATCTTCCCTCTTGTATCTTTTGTCAATATGAGAAATTAATAAGAAAGTC
Organism: Cucumis hystrix; assembly: GCA_025688845.1. Taxonomy (NCBI): domain Eukaryota; kingdom Viridiplantae; phylum Streptophyta; class Magnoliopsida; order Cucurbitales; family Cucurbitaceae; genus Cucumis; species Cucumis hystrix. The sequence goes on along the minus strand of CM046891.1, from coordinate 1,120,860 downwards.
AATCGTTGTTTTTCTCCTGGTACTTGGGTTTCCAAACCGGTGTCTACTTTACTTTACTGCTTTAAACAATCTTCTATACCTCGTCAACCAAGACATTCAAAAAACTATTTCACAAAGTGTTAGCTTAAACTTTAAAGAGAAAATTGACCCCGCAGACTCAATAGTGAAATTTTTGGTACTAATTAGGCAAGCATCGACTGGACTGAAAGCCATCAATAACTTATTTTGTGAACCTATAGCATGGAAGAAGAGAAAGAGATGGTTGGCATCTTCCTAACAAATTTTTACACATATAACACCAGTTACGGGAAAGCTTTCAATGGAGATTTCTTGAAGAATTATAACTTTTAGTATTAGTTCATTTTCATCCCAGTACCAAGGACCAAATAAAGACTATTTGAGGCCTGCGGGGATGGGGCTATTTTCATTCTCCAAAAAATCTTTGATAATCAAGAAAGAGGGGAACACTTACCACAAAGTTGACCAGCCAGAAAACAGAGATTCACAAGAGAACAGGCCACCTTTTCCCTTTTACGGCAATGTTCTTAATAACCTTTTTTCCTTTTTTCTTTTGATAAGATAATCGTGAAACTTATGCTAATTTTCTGGAGGACAGCATGAATTAGTCTAGCCCATAACAGCGATTACTCTTCATTCTCAATATCATTGTCACAAGTGCTCGTTTTGGGATGTGTGGATATCTTCAATTGGCACATGACTAGAAATTTTAATTCGAGAATCCAAGATAAGATTACAAAGATCGTAGTGCAAATAGCTATCACTCTTAAGAATTATTTCATCTGATAAATTATCAAACACAGCAAAAAAATATGTTTTCTTGGTAATGAACCAAATGGTTCATTTCCAGGAAGTCAGGTAGGCAAGCTTAATTGAAAGGGCAATAATAGTGCGATTGCAAGCAGGCTGCATTGTCCAAGTAACTGCCTAATACACAAACGTGATCCAAAATAAATGCTTCCATACATCAATGAAATTGTTTCTTACAAAAGGAAGGGAAAAAAAATCACAAATATATTACCTGACGAACTATTAGCTTTGGAGCACATCGTTGAGGAATTGCTATATCTCTTCTTGGTGGCCTACCAGTGTTATCTTTCTTCTCAGGTTCTTCACCACACTGACCATATTCATTACCACCTGCACCATACAAACTTTAAATACTTACTTGCCTAGCTTGATCTAAACTACAAGGCACAAGAAAACTTTCCCCAATCAATTTCTGGTTCCAATTAACCCCCCTCTCATTTGCTTCAAGACCAAAAAGAAAAAGTTGACTGGGTATAACATAATTCTGCTCTGTTGTTAATCTGTTACCCATACTGTAAGTCATGAAGCTAGTACAGAATACAAACAATGTTAAAACTCAAACCAAAGACGTAATATTTGTTCTCTCTCCCAGATGGTAAATGATAGTAAATAAAGACTAGCATTCTTTCAAAAAGATTTTGAAACTTGCACTCTGAGGCAAAGCCACAAGTTTTTAACCCTTAAGATTTGTCTTTCTAAGATTCACAAGAGATTTAACCCCTCTCTAATACATAAAAACTTCACTGATCTATGATTACACGTAAAGTTAAAGTCTTTATGTAAATTATCCCTCAAAATAGAATGATGATATCAACTTCCATCTACTCTTCGACGAAATAAAGTTCACTAGTACATGTCATACCAATACAAAATTGACCAGGGTAGTTTAGCCCATTATTACTTTATTGTCAGAGCTTTCAAAAACATATAAAAGAAATTAGCTAAAGGATTTTGTGGATCCTATGTTAGTGACTGTGAATCTATGATTACAATATTGAAAATAACTTTTGGAATGTTTATTTAAGAAGATAAAAATTGATCGGTACATGATTTTATCATTTTAGAACTTTTATAAATACTTCCAATTCCTAAATAAGCTTTAAAAAGAAACTCAAGTACCCCATGCATAAGCTCGGCCTTGATCATCCACAGCCAGACAGTGCCATCCACCAATCGCTGCCTAAAAAACAGAACCACCATATGAAACTTCTTTCAAGAACATTAATCAAGTATTAAACAGAAGTTCTTCAGCACAAAATTCAAAAACTACATGCAGAAGAACCACACTTAGATTGATTACCTGTACAATCTTAACATTAGAAAGAGCTTTCACTTGGCTAGGAACGTTCTCGGATTTGGTTCCTGCTGGATGACCAAGAGTTCCTCTCTGATTCCAACCCCATGTAAAGAGCTACAAATTCCCCAACAAATTTAAAACCAGAAAACGACCAGAAGTGAATTAAAACATAAGGTTAAAAGAGAGCAATTCGAATAAACCGTAACTGACCTTCCCATCTTCGCTTATGGCGAGAGAATTCCGACTACCAGCAACAACAGAACAAACATTCTGAGACTCAAGGGCTTTAATGGCGCAAACCCATTCCCTTTCTTCGTTATTCCCCAACCCCAGTTGCCCATCTTCTCCAGAACCCCTGACAAATTCGTTCAATCAATTCAGTTGGTATCAATCATTAACAACTACAGCACAACATTAGAGACAACCATGATTACGGACCAAGCAATGATGGCAGTACCGGTAGCCATTGAAAAGCAAAATACAAAGCCTGGAGCAGTGGGTGGCGTGCTAAATCAGGAATTTGAGCTAAACAAATCCAAGTATAATGATCTGCTTATGATCAAAAAATGCTAATAAAATAAAAGATGAAAAACCTTTGCGAAAAAGAGATAAAGATGAAAATGAAAAAAGCAAAAAGCAAAAAGGTTATTGAAAGTGAAAGGCAATCAAAAGGCGAATGAGGAAAATGCTAAGTCAGATAATTAGGTCAGTTATATCATCTCCAACTTAAGAAAATGGCGGGAATTTTCATAAAATATTTAGGGTTCTTAAGAGATCAAATTTTGAAGGATTGTGAATTATTATATTCCTAAATAATTATAGTTTTAGTTCGTAGAGTATATTATTTTATTTTAGTTTGATAGAAAATAGTAAATATATAACAAAAATAAAAATATGTATGTATAAATGTAGTAAATTTAAACTTTTAAATAGTATTTACTATTTACTTTATCAAAATATGGTTATTATAGTCATACATAATCTTTGTCTCAAATGGTTTAATTAGGGGTGTTCATAAAATATTTAGAAACCGAACCGAAATCGATTGCATGTGGTTCGGTGCGGATTGTGTTATGTTGAAACCGCTTCTTATGCGATTCAGTTCGATTTAATGTTTTAAATCGATTTTAAAATTGAACCGAACCGCTTCATTTAAAAAATAAATAAATAAATTTCAAGAAACGTTCATAAAAGTTTTTTTTCTAAAGATCGGTTAAATATGTTGACCCAAGATACACTAAGATCTAAAATAGAAAATGAAATTTTATAGAACTTGATGTTTTGGTAGCCTGATATTTTTTGGAATTTAAAACAAAAAAAACAAATTTTATCGAACTCAATGCTTTTGTGGCCTAAGATTCTATGGGATTTAAATCGAACTGCATATGCGGTTTGGTTTTGATTCGGCTTGACACAAACATGCGGTTCGATTCGGTTTCGTATGAGATTTTTTTTTTGCATTTTGCTGTTCGATGCTGTTTTAACTTAAAACCGAACCAAATTGAACCGTGAACACCCCTAGGTTTAATTGTCTAGTCGTGAGGCTTCTAGATTTTTTTGGTCAAATAATGAGAGTTTACAGTGAGGACTGATATTTCTATGTCCAACACTCTTTGATAATAATCATATTTTTATTTTTACAATATGTTAAGTGAGAATCAAATTTTGACCTCGAGGATGATGTACAATTTTATGTCAATTTAAAGACTAATACAAGGGTTATTATAATAGTACAACATTACATACAATCATCAAATTGTGTTTCTTTTATTAATAAAACTATAATTTTCTATTGCATCACATGTGTTGCTTATGTTTAGTTAGATTAGAGCTAGTCAATTGACTTGCTATATCGAATATCAAATTGGGTTAGTTTTCTCATTTTTTTTTTAATCTTTTACAATCAATAACTTAACTCAGTTGACATTTGTATGTATTAGACCCAAAGTTTTGTAGCTTAAATCTTTCACTCTAATTCAAATAAACATCAATCATTTTGATTTGATTGGTATCATCGGTTTGTTTTTATTGTTATTGTTATTATTTCACTTCCACTCCAAGGTTTTAATTTGATTTTTCAAAAGTTGAAGAAATAAATAAGCACAAAGTTAAGAGGTTAGTCCGGTAATGTTCAATAGATACTTTAATCTATATCGTTGGATTGTTTCTTCATCTTCCTTCGTGATTGATTTCAACATTTTTCATTTTATTTCTAGTGTTTGATATTTTTAATTAAATATTTATCAACACTAAATGCTAAGATAACAGTGTTATGATAAGTATAACTTAATTGATACATGAATGTATTAGCTACCAAGAGATATGTAGTTGCATCACTCATCTTTATGTATTATACATAAAGCATGTGAATAACGAGTCTTCTTGCCAAACTTTGTTATCAAGAAGATATACACATAAACCACTTGGTTTTGAATTTAAATCTCAATCTCCACACGAGGTTGAACTAAAAAATGATTAATTATTAAGATATAATTTAACCTTACACCATTATTAGCTTAGTCAATCATACCCGTTGTCAAAAAGAGCTTGGATCAATTGATATCACTTGATATCACTTTCGTCTTCCCGATGTTGAAAGTTTGATCACATTCTACACTTGTACTAAGAAGGAAAATTTGAGCGAACATTCAGAATTATTTCCAAAACCTTCGAAACTAAAGTATATATTTTAAATGTATTTTGCCTTTAATCTTTTGTTATTAAATTTAGGGTTTTGGGTTTTAAGTTTTCAACAAAAGCAAATAAATAAATAAAATAATAGGAAACTGGGGAATCGAAATTGAGACTCCGGAGTTGGCTTCGAAGGTCCTACTTCCGACGAAATCAAGGGGATTTGACTGCTAATTCATGGGTTACATTCAGGAAGCTCGGGAAAATCATGTGAAGAAGAAAGTAGAGGAAGGTATTATCAATTCTTGCTCCTTTTGTTGATGGGTCACTTAAATTTTTTAGTTTAGTATATCTGCAAGTGGTGTAGAAGCCTTTTGGAAATCTGCTGATGGTTTTTTTTTCCTTTTTTGTTCATTTCCAGCTTTGCGCAGCAAAATGAAGCAGAAAGCGTTGAAGGAGTGCGATCATTACGCTTCGAAATATGCTGAATGCGCTTATGGCAGAACGTTATCTGTCGTTTTCAAGTGTCGTAATCAAGCAAAAGAATTGAACAATTGTCTTCACTCATAGTGAGTTTCTGATTGTTTTGTTTTGTTTTGCTTTTCGGTGGTTGTGTGAAATTTCAGCTGCGTTTTGTTCAGATTGGTTCTCTTCTGTTCATAACAATGTGCATTATCATCATGTTTAGTTTAATTGATAAGACACACTGTTTTTATTGCCTGTTAATTGAGCGTTTCAGTGGTAGTAACTTTAGGTCCCGGTGTGACTTGTGAAATACCTAGTATGGATCGTAATTTCAAAGGATTGAGTTTGAGCTCAGAGACGTGTTGGTGGCACTGAAATAAAGTCAAGAGCTGTAGTCATATGGCCCAACATGCGACTCTTATGGAGATGAATAACTACTGAGTACTTACCGGCTTCCATGTTCATGGAAATATTTTTTTCTTCTTGATATTCATGAGCATTTGGGTCAACTTGCACACACCTCAATTACTAATATCAACGAACAACTCACCTGCCTCTACAACAATATTTGGGAGTGAAGAAAAGTCGTTGGATTTTAAATCCTAGGTAGGTGATTATAGTTGATTGATTTCATAACCTTTTTGTCCTTTATCAAGATCGCCCCTTATTTATCGCTAGGTCAAGTCATGATGGTTAAAATTTCATAAAAATGAAAAAAGTTTTTTCTTAGAATGTATTTTGAGTGGGGGCAGGGATGCCTCTTTATCACCTGCAGGCCACAAGTCACCTATAGAGTAGGCGAGTCAGCATTTAGTGATTTGTAATGATAGCTAAAATCTTTTAGTTAATGTCAGTTTGCATGCATTGTGCTTATTCTTGAGGACAAAGAGTTTAATTAGAGGGTATAGCCCTGAAATCAATAATATCTATGGCTCAACAGGAGCGTTGAGTGATGCTGTACCGCAAGATGGATGTTCAAGCAAGCTTTTACAAAAATGTAAGGGTTCGTTGTTTGGTTATAGATATATGCCTACAACCATATGGCAGCGGTTATACATACACGATCTAGGTGGGGCAGTCTTATGCGGCAGTTATCAGCTAGGAATGGCCTTGTCCTAGCAAGAGAAAAAAGAGGCATCTTGGGTGTTATAATTTATCAAGTGCACCAAGCAATAGTGCATCCACAATGCAAAATGGTCTTGTTCTTGTTAGGATTGTTAGTTATCTCTGCTTTCTGAAGTATATTTAATTTTACTGTTTAAAGGTCAGTTGGGCTGTTATTTCTTTTGGGCTTCTATGTAAAGAACCCTGTATTGGTTCTGTAAACCCCAAAAATTATCAATTCTGATTAAGAGTCAGTTCAGTTCTTGAGTAGAGGCAAGATAAAACTCTAAGGGGACGTTTGGAGCATTGTGTTGGTTATTATAGCCAGTGGATAGAAATAGTTAATATTTGGGGTGCAAACTATTTTATTATGGGTTATAATAGTTTGTGTTTGAGGCTTAAACTATTTTTGTTTGGGTTGTAAATAGAAAACAGTTTAGCAAAGAAGAAAAAAGAGAGGGTGGATGATAAATGGTAAATAATGTACCAAAAAGAGTTTTGAAATAGTATTTACTATACTTATACTTAATTGTAGGTTATAAATGATGGTACATCCCACTATTATAGTTGGTGAACCAAATATGGAATGTCCACCAACTTCTAGTTGGGGCATCAAACTGTCCCTAAGCTCAAGCTGGCTATTGGTGCATAGAGTAAAAGGAATGCATGTACATACAATGGGCATGATCAAGATTCTGTTGGGAGAATGAGCTTCAGGTTGAGCCAACCATGGGCGAGAAGGTGCTCATTTGAGTAACTTGAGTGAGTGCAACCTAGTGGACTCGGTATCAAAAGGAAGAACCCAGCGTTGACCTTAACTTTTGTGAGAGGATCTTGAATAGAGTTTTGAGGTGGAATTTACAGCAGGTTATGAGTCAGAGTAGTATCTAACAACACAAATATAAGGTGGTTTGATCAATATTGATGATTTGATTGGAGAATTCATACCCTATTATATAGAACCAAACGCTAGTGCTCTTTTTTTCTTTGAAACAGAGACAAAAACTTCTTTATTAATAAGAACTCTAAGTACAAGAAATTTATATAAAGAGAGCAATAAAGAAGAAAAAGAAAGGGGGAACCTATAGGATTAGGATGCGCACCCAGACATCTCAACTAGGTTGACACTTCCATAACGTCAATCATCATGTCCCGAGAAAGAAAACATCAACGCTAGTGCTCTTTGAGAAAAGATTTTATTTAATTGAATGCCAAATAGATTCGAGAAATCTGAATAGATAGGGTTAATGATATTATTATGATCAATTTGGTATTACTATTTAATAGTTAACAATGATTCAACGAAACTGCCAACATTCTGATGCATTCTAAAGAAAAAATTTCATTCTGAAACTGGTTTTCCCTAGTTCCATTTTAATGGAGAGGGAGAAGATAGAAAATTAGAGCCCCTGGTTCTCTGTTTTTTTTTTCTCCATCAGAGGAAAATAAGTATCATGGGTTGATCTAGTAAAGAAAAAAAAAAGTAGGTATAGTCTCGTTAATTAGCTAAGTCATGGGTTCAATTAATGATAGCCAACTACCTAGAAATTAATTTCCTGCGAGTTTCCTTGACGCTCAAAACGCTAGCCCAGATACTATGGATATTAAAAAAAAAATTGGTTTTATCACGCTCCTAACCAGAGTTTTATTGATATATAACACCCAATTTGGTTAACACACTGTATCTAAGGATAGTAATGTTACTCATATTGTACTTTGAGTTAGATAGAACAACTATAAATTCAAATTGTCATAACAATGTGGAGCATTCTTCATCAATTGATAGCTTTATATCCTAATTGAACATCTATTCTTGTTTCGTTTTCCAGCACTAATGACTCCATATTGGACGAGATGAAGCGGGAATATGCACTTCAACACGATGGGAAGCCTTGAGAAAGAGTATAACACTACTCAATGAAAACTGAAGATTAATGTTATGTGTCAATCTCAGTTGCACTTTCAGATGATTGTCACTGAAGTATTGATATTAGTAAGACTTGAATGAAAGTTGAGGCTTTTTTTATTTTGTATCTGGACAAGCAAAGAAATTCTGATTTTTTGGCAAAGAATGATGTTTGATCTCTTCATGTATAAAATTCAGTGCTATTCTTCTACGTCAAATCATAATCTTTACCCTTTTTGCAGGCATATCTTTACAAGGAATGAGTTGTCTTCAAAATCATTTTTGCCGAATGCTAAAGTTTCCTTCCATTTGCCATTTAGGATCCTAGTTGTTAGACTAGAGAAAGCCATAATCTGATTTATAGACTTCATCGTCCTTGACTTGCTTGTAGTGTAAAAGAAGATTGGCGAATAATACGAAGTTTAAATTCTGTTATTGACACTAAAGTTAATGTTTATTGTCTTTTAATCTCCAAATGTTTGAATTTTTTCAATCTCTATTTTACTGAGTTCAATATTTGTTATCATGGAAGACTAACTCAGAAATCGAGTTTAGTATTTGTTAACATATAGGATTGAACTAGTAATGTTATCGTATCTTCTATCCTCAAAGGGATGCATGCAAAATTCTTCGGCCATTATTTTTTATTTTGCATCCATCATCAAACTTCAAAATGTTGACATTGGCACCCTATAATGGCTTCGCTTTTTATTTTGGAATAACTAACTAAATGTAATATATTCAAATTGATAAATAAATATTAAATGCTAGAAGTCATTAAAAGAATGGGAACGGTTCTAAAATAAAATAAAGAAAAAATAATAAATTACCCCATTCAATCGATTATAAAACGTGGTTTCCATTAGAAACATAACCAAGTTTTATTCCAAATGGGAATAGTTCACAGGCAAAAGTATCCTGCATTCCCACTCGTGTTAAAATACATCCATACGATCTATATATATAATTACAAGTGTCTCATTAGTAAACATTAACAAGAATAGGTGAGACTAATGGTAAGGCTTTTATTTTAATTTTACTGAGTTCTGTAATTGACCATCTTACACAAAGATATGGTTCCACTTCGAATAAATTGTGTTAAAGAATATCTTGAGAGTCATAAGGGAAAAGGTGTGCACCAAAAATAATAAGCATAATTCCAAGAAATTGCACAAAACTCCCCATTTCACTTAAATCACCATGTAAACAAGAAATAAAGGTAAGAAATAACTACCTAATTGTTTATAAATACCTCCAAAAAAAATAGGGAAAGGGGGGCTTCTCTACTTTTTTTTTTCTTTTCCATTTCTGAGAACAAAAAAGGATAAAAAGAAAAAGTTCTACAATAACGGGGGCAAATACTTCCCAACTCAAACAATATATCTTATACAAGAAAGTAGCTCAAAACTCACTCCAGCAGATCATAAAAAAAACCAGCTAAAAATTACATTTCGACACTGCCTAAGTAGGTTTTCGCATATTGCGGCCAGCACGAATTACCTCGTCAACCAATAGCAACTGCGATGCAATGACAGGCCTGCAAAAAGTCAAGAGTAACCAAATCAGCACCCCATAGCAAAGACTAGAAAGTTACAAGTATGGCAACTTCTATAAGACATATGTTAATGATCAAGAGCGCAAGAACTTTCGCAAGAACGGGGAAAAGTTAAATGGGAATGCATAAAAAGGTGTGCCATGTACCCAGAATTGATAATTTGGCGTTTCACTGAGTAGTTGTCAAAGATACCCTCCATTTGGGGGTCAATTGGTTCTCCTGTATGTTGGCTTAGTCCTACAATGTTGCCCCGGTCGTGTGCCCCCTGATTTTAAATGGAAAGAATGAGCTCAGAATAATTTTAACTACCTCTTATGGGGGAAATGGTAGAATTAGAAGACAAGCATAGTGGAAGTTTAAGGAAACATACCTTAAGCGCAATGAGCACATCCTGTGTGTCGAGTCCGGAGTTCTCAGCAAGTGTCTTGGGAACCACAAGAAGAGCATCAGCAAAAGCTTCAACGCCAAGTTGCGCACGCTGTAATAAAGATTGATAATGTCAACAAGATTAAGTAAATCAGAAGAATGCAAAAGGGTACTGGACAACAATTCTAGGGAAACTTACTCCTTGAACTGTTTTCTTCACTTCATTTACCAGATATTGTCTCGCAGCAACTTCGAAGGATCCAGCACCCTGAAAAATCCATCAGTCATTTCTTAATAAGGAAATCTCAAACATTGGCAGCCAAAAATAGCAAGACAATCTCAACCAATGATCTACCAGACGCTATTTGGCAGCTAGAAGCATTACACAATTTGGTCCCCTCTTTCTTTCATAGGGTCAAGAAGCTAAATAAATTGTGATGCAAATTATCCCAATTGAGGCTGCAAGGCTATAACTGTTGATCCTCGATATATATACACATGCATACATGCATGTGAGGTGCAAAAATTTTTTCTTTTAATTTGCGGTTAAGAAACAATGCTAAATGCTCAACACATTAGCTGTAGATATAATTTATTTGCTCCCCAAACTTTGCATTCAGAATGCTTGCTGATTTGGTCATCACTTTCTTGGACATTTTAGTCAAATGATGCACCATTGTATCTCAAATTATGGCAGAGAAATAATTCTACTTGATACAAGACACATTCATTAATTCAACTACATGTCTAATTACAGTCAGAAAATATACAAAGCTTACCATGACAACGGATTCATCTTCAATGGTGTTCTTAACAGCTCTAAGACCATCACGAACAGCATCCTTAATTTGAGCAATTGTGTGGTCATTAGGTCCTACACCACCAGGGATACCCAATGAGAAAAAAGAAACTTTTTTTTCAACAGAAAGGAGTCTCTTCATTGAATTAATGAAATGAGACTAATACTCAAAGTACAAAGGGATACAAAAAGCAAAGAAAATAGCAAAGCGGATCAGAAGGTGCACCCAGGCATCAAAAAAGAAAATACGATGAACAAGATTGCACGTGAATGAGGAATGAAGATTTAAAGAGGTACCCTTGATCAAGATAGTACATGAATGAGGATTTTTCACATTTTCCACAAAGGTATATTTCTCTTCCCCAAGAACGTGTTCATAGACCAGACCAGCCCATCCAAGGCAATCAGGAGTAAGATTTTCAACAGAATTTACAGCCTCTCCTCCACAGGCCAAAACCAATCTTTCCATGTTTCTTCTCTTGGCTCTCCGAAGGGCAATGATCTACATGGCAATATGTATAAGACAAATTAATATAAATTGACAAATAAACGGTGATTGAGCCAAGATTTCATGCTCCCTTACTCAAATCTTTAAATGGTTATTAACCATACAACATCTGTTATTCCTAGCAACTTAGGAAAGACACAAGAAAGATAAAGTTACATTCATAAAAATATGACTTATAAAGAATTCATCAAATACTAAGAAAATAACATGTCGCTTCTAGATGCATCTTTCAATACTCATTGGACTTCTGTTATCAGCTTTTAAAGTTAGGCAAACACATTGTGTTTGCACGGCTATAAATTGGTGCATTGGGTAAGATCAATGGACAAAGTTTTTTCACAACACTTTTCATTAGTTACAGTGATGGTATTGGCTTTAAGGTTTGTTCAGTCTTCCAAGTGCTAAAATAAATCTTTTCATGATGAGGTTTAGACAATCGGTTGTGAACCAAAAGTCAAGATCAAGGGAAGAAACTAGAAAGGGGAAAAATGGGTACAACTTGAAGAAATATGGCCTTACCCCTTCCCTTGCAAGCAGATCCAAAGATGGGGGATCAATTCCTTTTTGATTTATGACAACAAAGTTCTTATCAGTACCCGCACAAACCTGCAAATGATAAGAATATAATACAACAGTTAAGAAACGCAGATGGTATTAATAACTAACATGCATGACCTTAACACTCTTACCTTGTTTTTCAATTCAATGATTTTCTGAACTCTCTCATCAACTTGACGCCTTTCTGCAGCGACCATTGCCTCCCTCTGTTCCGCATTAGAGTAGAAAAATCCAGCATTTATTTCACTGAGAAAAAAGCCACCAAGTTTTAAATGTTTACAGTACATTATAATGATATATGGTTATAAAAGAATGTAATCCACATTTCATAATCAAGATAACTAGTTTAGTTCAACCCATTATGATGCAATTAGTTGTTAATTACCTACTGGAATTTATCATCACTTTAAACTCTTTGACTTGTTGAAAAGGTGATAGGTCACCTTCGACTTGTAAAAACCTTAGTATAAATCTGAGGCTATTATTATTTTATTCCAGGATATTAATAGAAAAATTCCCAGACTTTCTTGTTTCGTTGATTACCTCTCCAAGAACACACCACATTAATCCCATATTACATCAAGCTAGGGTAGCAACTTACAGGCATACGTTGATTCTAAGTTTAGGAAAGCAAAACAGCACTATCTAGATTCAAAATCACAAGTAACAAACTTATCCATCCACATAGATATTAAAAATTGAAGAAAGGCTGATCAATACCTTTTGTCATATTCCAGAGACACGTTGCTGGTTAAAATATAACAATTCTCTGCTCTCCGTTTCATATCAGGATGTCTAGAACCATGATCAAGAACAAGGCCTTCAACCTAGTGATTGACAATTAAAGACTTCAGAAACGATGTAGTATTTTTTAAAAATTGAATGAAAGATGAAACAACAAGTCCAAGAATGTCCAAGAAAACTATTACAATAAGAAGAAATCTACCAACTCTGCTAACCAAATGAGATTAGGAAGAAGAAGAAGAAGAAGAAGAAGAAGAGAAAGAGAGACTCTGATGATATAAACCCAACAAAATCATTGCAGAATTCTGCAGCCAAGGAACTCCAACAAAGCATTAAGAAATTAAGGCAAAAGCAATCTCCGCTTTTCCATTAAAATTAGCAGATACATAGAAAACAAAAAATGTTTGATGACGAACCACAAAAATATACACGGGACAGAAAAATATAGATGTTTCATTCAGGAGTGCAGATAGAGACAGGCAAATGCCTTTATCATGGGAGAAAGCAGGAGAAAAAAGGAAGACGAAGAAACACACAACTTCATTAGATAAAGAGTGACATACTAAAGAATATAATGGAAAGAAAACCAGGATGAAAATAGGCGTGCAAGACATTTTCTTATGACAAATACAATTTCGTAGTTGGTATGAAATTATTGTTTAAAACGAAAAAAAAAACACTCAGAATACCCAAATGAAAAAAGAAATAAAGCCATTAAATGACTAGGAAACAGAACTATGAACATTCTCAGATATGGAACGTTCATTGCATACCAACAGAGCACCCTACAAAAAACCGACCGATGAGCATTAACAAAACAGTGGAAGGAAAGCAAAAACTGAACTGTCTTTTTCCATAAATTTACAAATGTATTCATTTTCCATCACAGACTTATTATTCTTTAGCTCTTGTTTTAAGTCAAACATACAATAGCTAGCACTAACAGCAACAAGCAAGAAAACAATATCCAAACTAATCATGTTCTTAAAACCAACCCTCTCAGTAGAATTTTAAAAGAAGAGAGAAGAGATGTAAATAAGATCCTAAACTTCTTCATTGCTAACATGAAGTTCTCTAGCTAAACAATTACGTAATTACTCTTATTCTCATTAATGCCAAATAGTGATCACTTCTGCTATCTTTGGTTCTTGGAATGCAAATATATTTTATCATTCAGCATCCTTTTGGGTTTTCTAATAAAATATTTTCCATCCAAATAAAGTTGTCATCATTTATTAAACATACCAAGCGAGTGTCAACGTCGAACTTATGGCGCATGTGCATAATTTCCACCATAAACAAATCAATGGCTTCTTCTGGTTTACGAATACAGAGCACCTGTAATAATTCAACCACATCCCATTAGCAAAATAAGGTACAGGCGATCGTCTATTGTAGTATGTAGAAAAGTCTATGTCATATAATCATAATTTTTATGTATAATATTAGAGCTTCCAAACTGAGCTGAGAGCAATATATGTTTGTGGTTTGTGGTCCCTAAAAGATTAGTACTCACCGCATTAACGACTATATCAGTCAACTGATCTGCCAAAGCTTCATACAGCTGTACAAGAGATTGAAACATTATAAAGATATGATACAGCTAAAGTTTCAACACAAATTACTCATAAGAAGAGAAGAGGTCTAGGTCAAATAACCTTCGTTCTTAGTGTCGTTCTTGCTACCATTTTAAGAATTTCTCTGTCTGGCTCATCACCAACCACAATAGGAGTCTTAAATTTTTCAAGAAATTGAAGGGTTGCTCTTTTGGCAATCTCAAAACCATCGACCAGGACGCGTGGATGCATGCCTAAATCAATGAATAAATCCCATTAGAAAAAGAAGAAAAAAATACCAACAATACACACACGCACGGGACAATGTCAACCAATCCCGTACCATAGTTTTCTAAACGCTGTTAAAGAAGCCTCATTCCCAATATTAAGGGCTTACTGCTTCAGAAGAAAACATGATAAAGAGATGTGTCATAGAATCTTAAGATGACTAATTTTCATCGATAATTTTGAGATGACAGGTTCATTTTAAATATGTGGGAGACTTTCAGCAATTTATTCTATACATATTTCAACAGCAATGTGTTTCTAGCAAAATTTTCACTACAGAAATGTCTGCCTTGGGGTTGAGTCGTTGATTACTGAATTCCATCATTCAAGCGATTGTTTCGGAAGTACCAAGACATGCTCCCACATAGAATATTGGCATTTTATAACTCATAATTACAAAGAGCGGTACCACTAAGATCAAAGTACCAACCTTCATCAATGTAACGTTCTGATTGTTTCATAAGCTCGCCTATAAAAATCACAGTAGAAGTAGTGCCATCTCCACTAGTGTCGTCCTGGGCAACAGCTGTTCGTGCAATCATAATAGCTGTGGGATTTTGAATTTGCTGCAACCAATTGAAACAAATATAGTTAGCAAATTTACCCTCCCCTTTGTAGAACGTAATGAGCATGTTAGAAAACGAGCTTCTATATGAACAAACCAACAGTTGAGACGATATTCCTCCTTTGTAAAAACCCCACCGGAGAAAAAAAAAATCAATAACAACACGTCGATTTAAGAAACAAAAAACAAAAGAGATAAGAGATCTAATGTATATGTAGGGTTTAAGGAAGAGAACCGACCATTTCTTTAAGCAGAGTGTTGCCATCTTTGGTGAGTTTGATATCTCCAGCACCGCCCACAAGCCTGATCAGACAACAACGGAAGTACGTGAGGGAAAAATGAGCATTGAAGCAGATTTCGAAAGCGAAAAACAACGAAGATCGAAAATAATATCATACATCTTGATGGTTCCTTTAGGGCCGAGATTGCTCTTGAGGACGTCTTGAAGGCCCTTAGCGGCATTGATATTCATGTGAAGAGCGGCGGATTTGTTAAGAACCTCCGCATTTGGATTGAGAACTCTCAGCGACATCTTTTCTGGTAGTTTGATGCGGAGTGGAGTGAAGGAGGAGAAGCAGGGAAGAGAGTGAAAGTGGAAATGGTTTAGGAGGGAAAACTAATGAACTACGGCGGGCAAAAGAGGGGTTTTAGGGCTTTGGCCGAGAAATGATTCGGGTATATAAATCCAAATTTTGGTTTCTGATTCAACTTTTAAGACTATTTTTCCAAAACAAATATTTGAAGGCTATTTTTAAATTTTTCGTATTTTTTTAATTGTCAAAAATAACAAATTTGACCAAACATTTATAACATTTTGTAGACACTAATGTGCTTCTATAAGTTAAAAGTGTTATCACTTCGATATAATTCAAAATTTTGTTATAGCTTGTAAATATTTTAATTTATTTTGCTATTTTAAAAAATACTTCTTTTGAGAGATCGCAAATAAGAAAAAATCATAAACAAGTTGTACTTTTTTTGTTACAAAGATATGAGCAAAGTGGTTACATGCACTTTTGCATAGGGAAAAACTAAGACATTCATTTAAAGGAAAGAAAAATAATGTATTGAGCCACATTCTTCGCAAATTAAATTTACAGAGTTTTTTTGTGTGTGCAGATTTCATTTGATTTTTACGATTTAAATTGTTTCCGTTTTATTTTTAAGGTTTGAGATGTGTTCAATTTTATCTAAGTTTCAAGATGTATGTCTTTTCATTTTATTTTAATTCACTGACTACTCGTTGTGATGGCAAGGAAAATGAAGTGACGTGTGGATTTGATGGTATCTACGTGCTTATTGATGATTATGAGGACTTTTATAGCTACAATTGGGACAAAAGGATTATGATAAGACATTTAGCAACTTGAATGGCGAGTTAAAATGGAAAGTTTCATCTACCATAATAAACTTGCAAACGATAAATATACTCAAATAGATAGTTAGTCACAACTTTTTCATTTGCATTCCAAGTTTGTTAATTACAATTTATATTGTTTGAAAGTTTCAAGTAAACTTAATGTTGTCATGTATTTAATTAATTGTCATATTGGAATTGTGGTAGGTTTGGGTTTATGAAATTTTCTCGACATTTTGTTATATTTCAAAACAACGTTTAAAGTTGTTTTTGTGTGCAGTTCAAATATTGTTTATATTTCACATTAATTAATAATTGAAATGTAGGAAGTTCGTGATTATACCATAAATAACTAGTATGTTATTGTTACTTATTAAATCGTAGTTTTATTAAATATAAACACACACACCGTATATATTTGTTGGGTTTGAAGTTAAATAACTTGAATTTTGTTTGCTTCTCCTTTGACAATTCTTATGGATGACCCAGGTTTATTGTTGTTGCAATTCGCATGGAATGCGAATGTCTCCCTTAAGCGTAATATTTGAAATTGGAGAATTGTTGTTGGTCATTTTCCCAACTAAAAAAAGTTATTGCCAACAAACGTGTCCTGACTTATCTAAAGTGCACACTCTACAAGACTCGTGTGGAAACTGCAACTCTGCTGATGTAGTGTTGTTAGGTTTTCAAGGAGATTTAACAAAGGCTAATTTTCGCTAATTTCAATCAATTTTGCGATGACAAGGCTTCGTGAAGCCATGAAGATTACCGACATTGGCTTTTTGCTTGTGTATCATATGGAATGTGATAAAGCGATAATCATTGTATGGTAAATTTGAGAGACGACAAAGACAAAAACATTGTTCTAGCTTCAGGATGTGAATGATGTGTCCAATTATGAACCAATTAGCCGGCACATGCAAGAGAGGAACGTAACGGTGGTGTGACGGGGTTTGATGAGAAATATACCTTGGTGGTCTGTCAATTTGCACACTACTTGTATGGTTGGCATCCATTTGGGGTGACAGTTTGATAGCTAAACGCTAATTATGTGTGGGCCATTTATGTGCGTTGGTGCATCGGGATCGTTTTGGTCATGTATGTCACATGGGATCAAACTTCTTTTGTATACGTGGTGAGGTAATTAAACTTGAAACATGACGATTTGTATACTGGAACAAAAAGCATTATCAAATTCTTCCTTCAATCACTTCTTGAATATGATTATTTAAAGGCAACCAACTTTATAGAGAACGTTTTGCATGCACAAGGTCTCTTGCTCTATCGAGGGGGCAAACAATTGAAAATATTTTTTGGTGTTTCGACACACTTCCTTTAGTCTAAAGCTTTAGAGAAACATCCGAGTCTTTTCTTCTTGCCACTCCTGATCTCAAGTAGTTTTTATACGCTGTTCTATATAATGTAATATTTTAGTTTGTAGGCGTCGTCCTGAAAAAATTAAAAAAATAAAGATGGACATAATTAATCAAGGAATGGAGGGTATAATTGTCTAAACAAAGACATTTAAACATGTGTCATTTTAACAAATTTAATTTATGAAAGGAGCACTAAGCCGAATTACCGAAATGAAAAAAAAAGGAAAGAAAGAAAGAAAATAAGAAAGGTGAAAAGACAAGGCATTGGCAAAAGATCGACCTTCAAATAACACTGGTATGATCCCCATCTGACTCCGATTCACCAGCTTCAATCGACATAGAATTGCCACTCCGCACACTCTAGCAGCTCACTGCTTCTCCATTCCTGCTCGCACTCTATAATGGTGAAGACTTACGTGAGAGAGAATGTGCCTCTCTCTCGTTTCGGTGTATTGGTAGCTCAGCTGGAATCTATAGTTGCCTCCGCTGCTCAACAACCTCCGGAGCCCCTTCTATGCTTCGATCTTCTTTCCGATCTCATTTCCGCCATCGATGAAGAACCCAAGGTTCACCCTTCTAATTTCGCTGCATTTTCATTTTTGTTCAATTAGCATCCATCGAATATGTTATATTGGTTTTATACTGCCAACTTTTACATTAAGAAGATAAAGTATTGAATTATGCGATATTATGCGGATCTTTATGAGTTGGTATCGGAAATTGAATTATTATGGGCAGTCAGTTTTATTTTTACATGTTTCTGCTCTTTTCATCATCGTTTCCATCTTGCATTGTCCACGGGTGGGAATATCTGTCTTCATTGGGTATCTGGCTATGAACTTTTAATTTTCCTCCGTGAACGATGGTTATAGAGTTCCCATTATGTACTTGTTATTCAGCAGCGTACTACTGGTGAGAATGAAGGAGACAGTCACAGAGAAGCACAGAGCACAGACACCTCCATAGATATCAAGAACAGAAAAGGGTACAAAGATAAAAGATACGATGAGTAGAGTGAGAGATAAAGCACGGTGAATAATATCCCGCAAGTGAACGAGGTGATGGATTATGGAACCATCACAAGCTTGACTTTTAGACTGTGGAATCGAGGAAAAGGAAGCACTCTAGTCATAGCTAGTTGATGAACAAATAGAACAAGTTTGACAGACAAAGCTGCTTGTGAGCTATATTTTCGAGAATAGAAATGGTCTTCAATTTCAATGTGTTTGGTTCAACTATGGATCACAGTGTTTGCAGCCAAATAAGTGGCACTAAAATTATCACAAAGCAAATATGGAGGAGGAAGATTACACACCAATCTCAAACATAATAGACCGAACCCACATTAATTCAGTGGCAACATTGGACATTCCATGATACTCCAACTCTGGGACACCAAATTTTGTTTTGAAGAACACCATGAAATCAAGATAGAACCAAGAACATGCAGATGAGTACTCGTTGGAACATGGAGGAAATGAAAATGTCCATAAACAGAGTGAAACAAATTTGAAGCCAAGTGAGGGTACAATACTGCAAAATGCCCACTAAGTTGAGGTATTAGGTTCCATTTGTCAAAGACTCTCCATCATGTAAGAACAACCACTATAGTTTTCTCAGGCAATAGTATCATTAATGTGTTTGACAAATGCATAGAGTTTCCATCATGGATAACTTGCACACCAAGAAAAAAGGACAAATCACAGAGGTCTTTAAGATAAGTCGAGAGGCAAGGATTGATGAAAACATAATGGAAGGAGAGAGAGATGGGGGGCCATGAGACAAAGAGAGAGGTTGTAAGGAATACCGCATTCTATAGACATCTCCTCGATACTTCTCGACATCTCAACATTTTCTCAACGTCTTGGAAAAATGATATTTATCGAGATATCAAACTCTCCGACATGGCCAAATGTTGATGTCGATTGAAGTTTTTAGTGACAACAATATTGCATTGTTGGAATAGGAAAATAACTTTTCATTGATGTAATGAATAGAATAGAGGATTCTCAAAGTCTATGTAAGGACTCCTAAATATCAAAATTAGTGTTGATACCCAGGATTTCATTCATTTTTTCTTCATTGAGAGAGGAATATAACCAACTCATAGCCGTTCCTCGTTTGACTGTATTGTTTTGCCAAGCAAGATGTAAGGATTCACTTGATTTTGCTAAAGATCGAGAAAACTGGGGGGGGGGGGGGGAGGTGTTGAGGAGATGCCATTGGTAACACTTTCAAGTTTGGGACCCATATCAAAGTTGAGTAATTGTTTTTTCCAGAGTCGGTAATTAGAATAGAAAGTTTGATGGTGAAAGGTAGGGACATATGTGTCAAAAGGGAATAGAGGAGGACTGAGGTTGAGGCATAATGCTACTTGATAAGGTGGTAGCCTAAGTAGCCTTAAGGAATAATCCTCCAAGAATCAATATCCTGAATATTTTATTAGAATGATAATACCAATCGTTTCATACAAGAGTGGAAAACTCCTATTTATAGAGTTTTATTACATGTGTGAATAAAAAGTGAGTTAATGTAGAATAATACCTAGTTACTCAATTAACCCCTATTCTTCTTATATTAGTCGACCCCTAAAAAAAAAACTTGTCCAAAAGAAAAAATGAAACAATCAAGAAATAAAATAAACTTGTTGAAGGACATATGACCAAACCCACTTCCTACATTTTGAACAAAATTATTCTGATTAAAGAAATAAATCCGAAACAAAAAATCAAATATTACCACCAAAAGATGAACTTCTCCATCGGCCATACACTCGAAAAAGACGTTTCCATCAAGCTCATTCAAAACCTTAATCGTAGGACCAATGACAAAAGCATTAGCTTCCGAAGAGAACCCTAATCAAATTTTCTTCCTTATTTGCTTCAAGTTCTTTGACTTTGTGGTAATTGATTTCCAATGGAACTGTTGTGTCGTTCTTGCTCCTTTTTTTTTCTTTCTAATTTCCACCTTGATGTTTAGAGTTTTTTTTCCGCATTTTCTTCTTTGGATTTTTCTTCCATTTGAGACTACTTCTAAATCAACATCTTCAAATTGTTCTTTTTTTTTTTTTGAAAAGGAAACAAGTCTCTTTATTCACATAAATGTAAAATGAAAGAGACTAATCTCTAAGTACACGAGGGTTATACAAAGAGCGTAAAACATAAAGTATAACTAGGATCAACAGGCGTACTCGAACATCTCAACTAGGTTGACACCCCTTAGCACTCTCACCATATCCTTCCAAACACAACTTCAAAAATCAGCGGAGGCTTATAAATTCAGCCTTACAAAAGGCTTAGGACAAAAGTGCACAAAGAGATTTAACTCAAAACAAAAATTAAGATGTGAAGATAAAAACTCTCCAATTTGAGTAGATTTCTTGAATGCTGTAGCTTTCAAAAGGTTTGGAGAAGGAACACCACGAGTGGGCACTCTTAAGGGCAACTTCAAAGCGATCCAATTTTTGACCTAATCACCTTTGTTAACTACACGGGTCTAAAAATTATTTTCTTCAATTATATCTTCAAGATTTTCTATTTGAAAATTTTCCAATTGTGATTTTTTTGGTTTTATCGATAAAACATTTCATTGAAAAAATGAAACAGGGGAAACACCAAGCTTCAAAAGGTGATTAGAATAGAGATTGGCAATTAGAAACTAATCAAGAGAGATTAAAGTTCTTAAAAGGCTGCTTAGTTTTGCACCAATACAATGCAATAGATAGGATCAAATCCATGAAAGAATTAAAGGAACAAAAAATCTCTAAAAAGACGCTTATTATGCTTGGTCCCATGATGTCCAGAAGAAGGCACGAAGAATAGCCAGCCAAATTGTCTTCTGAATGCCAAAAACTGGATGGCCCACCAAAAGAGAATCAAGGAGGTCAAATTTGTTATTAGAGCAGGCTGTAGACCAACCAAGAGCACCTAGAACATTATGCCAGAAACGGGATGCAAGGGTACATTGTATAAATAAATGAGTTGGAGATTCAGGATGACACTTAGAAATAAAGATGGAGAAATAGACATATAGGCATAGGACGTTGAAGCTGATCAACAGTATGAACAACACCAAGGCTAAGTTCACAGAAAAAAGTTTAATTTTCTTTGGGTAGTGATTTCTTTGTATTTTCTTCACTTAATAAAATCAATCTGTTCTTGAACTTTTGCAAATAAATTGATAATTTATCTATACTTTGAGACATTTTACACAATGAATATTGGGGTTCTTTTGCTATTTTCTTTACATTTTTTTTTGAAACGAAGACAAGTTTCTTTATTAATAATAAAACTCAGAGTACAAGAGAGTTATACAATGGGAGTAATAAAGAAGCCTAAAAGAAAAAACTTGGGGGATCAGGAGGCGCACCTGGACATCTCAACTAGATTGACACCCCTTACCGCCATCATCATGTCCCAAAGTAACAAAACCAAACTAGATTGTTATTCGATGTTCAAATCATTACAATAGGGTCGCAAACACCTGTGAAGACTAGAAGTAGAACTGCCTATGCTTTAATTTCTACAAGTAGAAATTAAAGCATTACATTTTCTGATGCTATAGGATCATAGTATATGTGTTGGTCTTTTCGGTTCTTTGAAGGATTTTTTCTTTTGAAAATTATAGACCAAATACATATCATTTAAGAAGTAAAACTACTAGAACTTAATATCTTGAACCCCACAAAAAATAAAGATGAGCAACATTTAATTACGATCTAGCATAGCAACATTTTCCTTTCTACTAAAACTTTTTTACGGTAAGAGATACATTAATTTTTACTACAAAAGTTAAGAGTATCGTTGCAAAGAAACCCACACTTATTTTGACCGACATTGACCTATACTTTGGCTAGACGAATAATAATAATAATAGTAGTAGTAGTAACAACAATAACAACAACAAAATCAATTAAGCATCACACTTTTCATAATGCAATTAAGTATAAAAAGTTAGAGAAGAAGCACAAGTAATTTTCCATTGGATAACAATGTCATTTTCTATTTTTTATTTTTTAAATTTAAGCTTGTTTTCTCCTGTTTTCGGTTATACTCCTAATTAAAATCTAAAGATAAAAATGGTTTAAATCTTATTTTGGTTCTTTGAAGGATTAAGATCCCCAGGAAGGTGAGTTTCTTTACTTGGCTGGTTCTTCATGGCCGTGCTAATACAGTAGATAGACTTGCGAGGAAGATGCATTTCACTTATTGGGCCTTTTTGTTGTATTTTTTGTCATAAGGCGAAGGAAGACTTGGAGAACATATTCTTTGGTGCTGTGAGTACGCAAGTCGTGTTTGGATTCTTTCTTCCAAACGTTTGATTTGATGAATGTTTGGCACAAAAACATCACCGCTATGATTGAGGAGTTCCTCCTCAAGTCTCCTATTAGGAGGAAATGCTGTTTTTTATGGTGTGTTGGGGTGGGCGGGATCTTCTTGATTTTGTGAGGTGAACCGGATGGGAGAGTGTTTAGGGGTGTGGAGAGGGAGTCTTATGATGTTTGGTCCCTCATTTGTTGTCATGTTTTTCTCTGGACTTTGGTTTCGGAGGATTTTTGTGATTATCCTATAGACATTTTGTTGCATAGTTGGAGCCTCTCCTTGTTAAGAAAAAGCAATCGTCAGCCCTAGGCTTTCCCTATATTCAGCTACGGAGGTGAAAAGAATATTGAATTGCGCTCCTTTCTTCTTTTCCGCAATATTCTTTGCTCCTCAAATTCTTTGAGCCTCCGGACGACCATAGGGAGAGGCTCAATGTAATATGAGTTGAGAAGCGACTGTTAAGGAGTGCAAGGATGAAGGAAGATTAAGACTTCGTACTTCTTCCCTTTCTTCCTCCCCCGAAACTGAGACTTCCCACTCACTTCAAGATCTCATTCTCACTCTTCTAAAGAAAATAAATAGAAAAGCCTACATCTCGGAATGGATCGGTTAAACATTCTATTAGGGAGCCTGGTCTTGACTCTTGTAGAGGGAGCTCCTCCTTTTTGTGGGCTTGGTTTTTGTACGCACGTCGGCATGTGTATTCTTTTATTTTTTCTCAATGAAAGTTGTTTTCATTCAAAAAAAGAAGAAAGGGAACGATAATAGAAAATGAGACTAATGCTCAACGGAGCACAATGACCATTGACCTTCATAGATATTTAAAGAAGAAAGTACAGCCACGTGTCTTGTTTACAATGAATAGCAAATTACTTGAAAGGAATGATAAAAGATAAAATACAATGACTAAAATGAGAGAAGCACAGAAAATCATATCCTAACAAGCAGCTTTTTGTTTTTGTTTTTTAATTGAAGTTCCAAAGCATGCAAGTTTGGTGGATAATTATGTGATAAGAAACTCCAGGCAAACACCAAACAATATTGCACTGCTACTTCTTTGAAACAGACCCTATAAATTCCTCCAATAGCACGAATTCAATTAAGTTTAGTTCACCATTTCCAAGCTAATGATACAAGAGTCTATCTACTGAAAGTGAGTTTTTCCATAGTTAACATCAGAGTCCTCTCATAGTTAGTTTTTGTATCTTCCTTAACTGAAAACGATTCAATCAAACATTTTTAGTTTCTGTCAAGTCATATGCTATCATTACAGTATCTTCCTTAACTAGAAAGGGCAGTATTCAAACATTTTTAATGTCTCTGTCAAGTCATATCCTAATTTTTTATAATTAAAATGTTGTCTGGTGTTTTTTTTTTTCAAAATAAATTTATTTCATTCATGTTTTGGCAAGAGCAATTATTTAATGTTTGAAATGAACGTTGCAATTTCAGGAATCTATACTGTTGTGGCAAAGAAAATGCGAGGAAGCACTCTATTCTCTGCTCATTCTTGGTGCTAGACGACCCGTGCGTCATCTTGCATCAGTAGTAATGGCAAGAATTATATTCAAAGGAGATACAATTTCAGTATATTCACGAGTTAGTAGTCTTCAAGGGTTTCTGTCTGACGGGAAAAGGAATGAACCTCATAAGATTGCTGGTTTGTTACAGAAGCTTGCACTTGATTAATCTTAGATAATCACCATTAGGAGTTTGTTTCATGTGCACTTGTTCAAGGGTGTATGGTTTACGTTAGAAAGTGTTACACAAAATAAAAACAGAAACTTACATAGTGAGATTGGCTCAATGGTATTGGCACGACCTCTATTCCTAAAGGTCGGAGGTTCAATCCCTCACCCTATAGTTATTCTAACAAAAGAAAAAAAAGAAGAAAAAGAAAACTCTCTCCTTGAGTATATTATTTATTCTTCATTAAAAATGTTATTTGGATTTCTTGCCTTTTGGAAGGCCTTGCAATTTTTTTAGAGTAGTTTTATCCTATATTTTGATCTATAAAATATTAATTTTAAAATGTCTGTTTTTTTTTTTGGTTTATTTGTTTTAATTTTTATTAATAAAAGAATTATTTGAAGGAAAAAATGCAGATTCACCTAACCATCTTCAGACTACATCATTTGATGGCTATTATTTTCTAAAGAGATCAATTTAATATAATTAGAAATTCTTTGAAATTTTGATCCGTCAATCTTGTATATCCTTTTATTTCGGTAGCTATCTATTCTCTAAAAGATATATTAGTATTTCATTCTTAATTTATATTTTAGAGTAGACATAATAGCAAATTTCTTCTTGTATTTGGGCTTCTTAATCTCGTTTCCTTGAAACAAAATTTCCTTTAATCTCGTACTTGAAAGTTTTCCATGAGAATACCCGCTGGGGTCGTTAAGCCAATCCAGATTTATGCTTCATATCCTTAGAGTAGAGATTCTTAACTTTTTCTTTGCCTAACATGTGATGTTCTATTACATCTTATCTTTATAGGCATTGCCCAATGCTTGGGAGAATTATATCAGCACTTTGGGAGAAGAATCACTTCTGGTTTGCTTGAGACAACCATGATTGCTGCAAAGCTTATAAGATTTAATGAGGTGCTCATTAATTCTCACTGTCACCTGTCTTTAACATGATATTTTTCTAGTATATACTCACAAATTTGTGCTTATAAGTACACGAGTCTGTTTTTCTTTTATTTGTGTATTTATTTATTAATTATTAACTAAATATTTAGTTATTTATTTAAATTTTTTTTGGGATAATGAGTACTTGTCTCCCTTAATTTTTTTTCTCACGTAAAATCATCAAATTTTGTAGAGTTGAAGCTGTCAGGCAAACTGTTTTTGTTTCATACACCATAATATTAATTATTGTTTTTGTCCTACATCATAAAGCATTTTAGGAGTAATAATTGGGGATTTCCTCAATTTTTTGGGGTTCTCCCATTACTTAGTTATAACACAGACAACCATTCTACATGCCTCTATTATTTTAAACAGTTGCATTGAATTTTTGTTTAGGTTAAATTGGAAGGCACCAAGGAGCCTCTTTTTAGTAGTTTTTGGAATAAATTTGTTCACCTCCATTGACTTTTAAATTTAGTCCTAGGATCACACTTTTTTTTTGTTTATTACGGATTATGCGAGTTGTGAGGCTATCTATTTATTCATTTCAAATTACAGCCAAAAATGGTTTTGTTTTGGTTGAAGTATCCCCCCTTTTATTTATGTTTAGTTATCTATTACTTAAGGATTATTTGTGTGCCAAATATTAGGATTTTGTGAGACAAGAAGCTCTGCATTTGCTTCAGAATGCTTTAGAAGGATCAGGGGGTACTGCAGCTGCTTCAGCATACACTGAAGCATTTCGTCTGATTACTCGTGTGGGGATTGGTGATAAATCATTCATTGTTAGAATAGCAGCTGCAAGATGTCTGAAGGCATTTGCCAGCATTGGAGGACCGGGGTTGGGGGTTGGAGAACTTGATAATTCAGCCTCTTTTTGTGTTAAGGTAGTCATTTTATTTTATTCTTGAAGCTTGATATAAAATAAAACATCGTGTTTATTATCTTCTTTATTTTGTAATTGTTCATTAATATTTTTTTTTCAAATTTTGTCTTCTTAATATTTAATATAATTTTGGGACTTAGTATCATTCAATGGGACTTGTTTACTCCTTATCCTTAAATTGGCCTTTTGTTTTTGATACTTTAATAAAAAATACAGGAAATTAGTTAAGATTGTTTGGGATCTAGGTTGGTTATGATAGTCTTTGGTTATTATAATTTGTGACGTTATAATAGTTTATGTTTGGGTAAACTATTTTTCTGAACCAAAAAAGGATATATTAACGAAATCTTACTACAAAGCAAGAAGAAAACTGGCACTTAAGGACATAAATTGTTCATTCATCTTCTTGGCTGTACAACCTAGCAAGCTTGTTGGTAACTACAACATCAAGTTGAGCTGCCCTCTCAAGAATCTCTTTCCCATTCTCTTTTGAAACATCATGAGCAGTCTCAGCACAGTATATACTGCTGTGCATCATCGACAGTTTGAGCTCCTTGACATTATGAACAACGAACTTCTTGAACCCATTAGGCAGGTAGTGACAGGTTTCATGTTGGTACAGTACCAACATTTGGCATCAATGTGCATCCTTTAAACTTTCTTCTCACTCTAGAATCAATACCCTCAGGTCTTCTCCAATTTTCCTTGATGAAGATATTTTGATCACTCTGAGGCCTCTTGAACTTCTTGGTCCTCTTCTTCATGATCTTCTTCCACAGCAAAGGCACTGCCATTTTCGCTTATATAGATACTAGGGTTTCCTTTGGCCATCCCAACTTCGACAATTTGGGTGTGGACTATTTAGTATCGGTTCAATTAGTTTTTCGGTGGCTGGCAGTGTATGGTCCCAAAATTGACACCACCCGACCATTGAATTACCACCAATATGGGGATTAACATAACCCTTATACCTCATTTCTTAATACACACCCCAAACATTATTGCCAAAATAATATATTTCTTGTATTTCACAAATAGAGAAGGGTTTTCTTAAATAGAAAAACAACGACAACCCATTACAAAGAAGGAAAAAATAAATCTGACAAATATAATACAACTAATACAATAAAATATAATACAAAAAAGGAAATAATCAACATAGCCCACTCAACCTATTCCAAATTGGAGCTCTTTTAAGTCTTTTTTAAATGGGGTTTTTTTTACTCCCTCATGTAACTTCACAATTATCAATGAAAAGGTCTCTGTCCTTTAGAATATTTACTACCAGTATGTTCCAATCTTCCACATGTACATTGTTCTAATTATCTTCCCTAATGGTTTGGTTGAATCAAAAGGCACTGGAGGATCCAATTGCATCCGTTCGGGATGCATTTGCTGAAGCTTTGGGTTTGTTACTGGCTCTTGGAATGAATCCGGAAGCTCAGGTATATAAGTTATTTGTTATGTAGTATTCTTTTTGCTTTCTCTGACCAAGTTATCTCATATGTGTAACTATTATTGTCTTTAAAAATTTAATCAAGTTCATGTCCTACTAGGTTCAACCAAGGGGAAAAGGCCCATTCCCTCCAGCAAAGAAACTAGAAGGCGGTTTGCATCGACATCTATCTTTGCCATTTAGTAAAGGTATGGGGGTTATTTATTTATATGTTGTGTGGCTTGGTTGTTAGTTATTGCTTTTCATGTTCATCGCTTTAGATTAGGGAGATGGGACACCGAATTTTGGAATGTCAATACTTTGGAATGGTTCTCATGCAAGTCTTTCATTGAATGCTTGGTTGACCCCTCCCCATTAGGTGAGTTAGTCTTTTTGGTACTTTGGAGGATTTAGATCCCTAAGAAAGGTAAGGTTCTTTCCTTGGTAGGTTCCACATGGCCGTGTTAATACGTTGTACAGGCTTGTTAGGAAGTTGCCTTTACTTGTTGGGCCTTTTTGTTGTATTCTTTGTTGAAAGGTGTAGGAAGATTTCGATCATATTCTTTGGTGCTGTGACTTTCAAGTGGTGTTTGGGATTCCTTCCGGATGTTTCATATGATGAGCATTCATCTTAGAGATATTAGTATTAAAGCACCTATTAAACCATCAATTCACCCAAAAGCTTAAGCTGGTGGTTGAAGGCAAATTTAATTATATATCAAGAACACTCCTCCTCACTTGTGGGCTTGAAATATTTGAAAGGCCCAACAAGTGGAATGAAATCAATTTTACCTACTTGTAGGCATGAAATATTTAAAATGCCCAACAAGTGGAAATCAATTTTAATTGGGGAGGAAACGACAATGCAGGGGCTTGAACACATGACCTCTCTGGACCACTTGCTCTGATACCATATTAAACCACAAATTCACCCAAAAGCTTAAGCTGGTGGTTGAAGGAAAATTTAATTATATATCACCAACAATTAGACCTATGATCGATGAGTTCCTCTTCAATCTGCTTTTTGGGGAAGAAGGCCTGTTCCTCTGGCTTGTTGGAGTGTGTGGTTTTACGGGTTTTATGAGGTGATTGGAATTGCAGGGTGTTTAGAGGAGTGGGGAGGAGTTCTGGGGAGCTTTAGTCCCTTTTAGTTTCCATGTTTCTCATTGGGTTTCGACTTCGAAGACCTTTTTGTAATTATTCTTTCGAGCTTGATTTCAAATAGTTGGAGTCTCTTTTTGTAAAGGGAGTCCCTAATTACTTTTAATGAAAATTAGTTGGAGTCCCTTTCATTTTACATAATGGGGAAAGGCACCCATGACTAAGCTCCCATATAATTTTTTTTATCATCTTTGGGAAGGACCCATTTCACTATTGCAAGTATTTCTTCTCTGTACAGTCCATGGCTGTTTTTCTCATTAGTTTTGCCCATTCAGTAGATGAAGATATTGAACTCTCAATTTTTATGAAAAGAGTTTACTTTATACTTTATTGCTTGTTTTGGTTGCAGCAAATGGACCACGGTTGAAGGAAATTCGTGTTAGCCTTACATTATCTTGGGTGTTCTTTTTGCAGGTTTGTGCTCACTATTACCTATTATACTAGTTTTATATTCCTGTCCCCTTCACTTCTGTTCGGATATTATAACTTTTGAATGATGTTTTGGTTTTGGAAAACTATTTCATAATAGTTGAGTTCTTAGATGCTATGAAGCTATATGTCTCGTATTCAAGTATGCTCTTCACTAAACTTTTTGCACATGTTCTCATATCTCACGGCTTCTCATCTAGTATGATTTGTTGCTCTTTTTTGATGTTTTGCCATGAATCTTATAGGTATCTTCTTAACAAGAATAAGATTTCAATATAATGAAATATAACTATAAAGAATACAAGATAAACCCAAGTATAAGGCACTTGGAACCTCCCTCTTGAGTGTCCTCACTCAGGCCTTAGATCACTCCACAGAATAACCTCCTCTCTAGTCACTTACCCTCTCTATTTATAACAAGTAGTAACCATCCTAGTAGTAATCACCTGTATACAGTAACTGCCTGTAACTTCCTATCTATCGGATTATTACCCTTAAACCCTTTAACTAACACTAACTAAATATAAAATGCCTAACAGTCTAGATTTCCTTTTAGTGTAGGTTCCAGTTCAATTAGTTTGCCGTCTTATTTTGCACTGATAATGATGGTTTTACTTTCTCCTCTGTTTAATTTTGATTACAGATAATTTGTATTTGTTAATTATACTTACTTATATTTAATGAATCCATTTACACCGTAAAATGTCTTGTAGGCCATTCGTCTTAGATATTTGCATCCAGATACTGGACTCCAAGATTTTGCACTGCAGGTTATGGACGTACTTCGTGTAGATACTTCTGTGGATGCCCATTCATTGGTAATTGTCAAACTTTATTTTATATACCATACATAATTATTACTTTTAGACTTGGGCTACATGTACTCCCAGTTGGAAGTTTTCTCTTCCCCAAATTTTCTCTCTTTGGCAATGGACATCAACAATTTATCAGAGAAGTCAACTTACTACTCTAACAAGGACAACAAAAATTTGAGGTCTCAGCAGCACGCCCACTGCATTGTGTCTTTTACACCTCTCATCCTTTAAAAACACATGTCGGTCTTCTTGGTCTGGTTAGGAAGTTATCTCCATTTTGTTTGGGTTCCGTTGCCATTTGTTCGATAGAGAAGCAATGGATGTGACCTCAATATTGTCCTTGATTGAGGCAATTGTTTTTAGACTGGGAGGAAGGATTTTAGGTGTAGAGTCCTTATCCTTTGGAGGGATTCTTGTGTAACTCTTTCTTTTGTAGGCTAATGGGTCCTTCTTCCTCAGGTGAGTTAGTCTTTTTTGTGCTTTAAGTACAACAATTGTGGGGTGAGGATCGGAGTTACTACCTCTAGGAAGATCATGTTAATCAACATTGAGCTAAGCTCACTTTGGAGAATTAAGACCCCCCGAAAAGTTAAGTTCTTTTCTTGGCTGGTCTTACATGGGAAAGGCAATACTTTGGATCGCATTATGAAGAACACGTCCTTGTTAGTTGGCTTGTTTTGCTGTATTCTTTGTTGTAAGACAGAGGAAAATTTGGATGACATTCTCTGGAGATGCGAGTTCGCGAGAGCCTTGTGGTGCGAGTTTTTTCCAAACTTTTGGTTTTTCGCTTGTGGAACGAAAGGTTAGAAAATATGATCAAAGAGTTTATCCTCCAACCTTTTCGCGAGAAGGGATGGTTTTTATGGCTCGTTGCGGTCTGTTCTATTTTGTGGATCTTTGGGTAGAATGGAATAATTGTGTGTTTAAGAGGTTGGATAGAGATTGTTGTTGAGTAAGGTTGTTTAAACCAAGTGAAATAAAAATATCAAATTATTATTATTATTATTATTATTTTTCAGAAAAGGAAACAGAATATAATGGAAAAGAGAAAGTAAAGGAGACAAAATAAGTCATGCTGACTTCAACAGCAACAAACCTAAACAGAACTAACTGATACATGGAGAAGAATAACAAACCAGAAGCAACACCACATGAAACAATGCAAAACAACCATACAAAACAACTACAAGAAAAGAATGAAAAAAAACTTCAAATTATTAAACAATAAATCAAATAAAATTATAATTTTAGTCAAATATCTATTTCAAAATTTTAAAAAACAAATATTTTTCTAAATTTTTTAATTTATTTTTAAATTTAATTATATTAAAATAAGTAAGATGGAGAATTTGAACTAATATAAAATCTAACCAATGGTTAAATACAAGAAAGTGTTTCACAAACTCAAGATTTTAAAACGTGCGTTTCATTCCCAAACTTCCCAAGCCTGCACTCCAAACACAGTTTTCTTACACCCAGTGTACCTAGACCTCTCAGCCTATCCATAGGCTTAATATTTCCGGGCTTAAGATTCTAAACCTCTGCTAAACAGCTCCTTTGGGTTTACCAGCTTAGCTTCTTATAAGTAGAAGCTCTTTTGTATTATTCAACTTACTCAATTCGTTAGAACCTTTCTCCATTTTGTCTATGTTACTGACTTCTTTTATTTCTGTTTGCTGCAGGCTTGTGTGCTCTATATTCTTAGGGTTGGCATTACTGATCAAATGACAGAACCCACCCAAAGAAACTTCTTGGTTTTTCTTGGAAATCAGGTTGCAAAATTTATTTGAATGTAGTTTAGTTTTGGTGCTGCGAATACAAAGTAGTTTGAAGTTTCCATCCAAATCAAATATCCTCTTGGCTGTGTACTTGTTATAATCATAATGGGACAATTTTCTGGAAATTTGACAGCTGCAATCTGAAGATGCTAGCCCTTCAATGAAGATTGCTTGTTTGCGTACTTTGTCTTATACTCTGAAAACTCTGGGAGAGGTAAGGTACAATTTTATTTTTGAACGATTACGTTTTCTATGAAAGAAAAGGAGCAATGACTTTTAATGAAATTGTTTCGTACTGATCCCTAGTTTCTATTTTTCACTGCTCTTTGTATACCCCTCATGTACTTAGAGCTTTGTCTCTTTATTATTACCATCTAATAAAGAGATGCGTTTCCTTAAAAAAAAAATGAAATTGTTTCATACTGATAAGGGGAGTAGGAGCATCTTGTTTGTAATTTTTCTTGTGTGGGGCGTCTCTCATCCCCTCTTTGCAATTTTATTATTCATGAAATTGTTTCTTACAAACAGAACATTCATATACTATTTGCGCTAGTTGTAGGAGCATCTTGTTTGCAATTTTTCTTTGTGTAAGGCTTCTCTCATCCCCTCCTTGCAATTTTATATTATTTATAAAATTGTTTCTTACAAAGAGAACATGATTTGAGCCTTGTGATGATTGTCCTTTTTGTTCTTTACTGGCTTTTTCGTATTTTTGTTTGGTTAATCTTGTACTAGTAAGGATAGTTCTTGCTGTATTTGTTGACTCTGCTGTATGAACTGTGTGTTAGCCTCATAATAGTATTTTTTGCGATTGTTTGTAGTAGATGATGAGGACACTAAGGGGGTGTCAAACTAGCTGAGATGTCTAGGTGCTTCTACTAATTCTTAGATTTGTGGTCATGATTTAATCCTCTTGTACTTTGAGCTTTCGTCTCATTATATTTATTAATAACGAGACTAGTTTCCTTTTAAAAAACAAACACATGATTTGAGCCAAATCATAAGAGTTTTCCGAGACAAGCATAACCTTGGGCTAGATCATTCTGAATGTGCTCGTTTAAAGGCTTCCTCATGGTATTCTTTATCCAAGCAGTTTGGGTGTTTCTCTATTCAAGACATTTGACTCAATTCAACTACCTTTATTTACCCATCTTAGCATTTGAATCTTGAATGATAACTTGGCATTTTTATTTACTTAATTTTATGTGTGTATTTCCAAATTTTTTGTATTGGGTTGTATTTCTATTGCTGTCCATTTGTGCTTATTTTCTCTTTTTCTCATTTCCGTTTGGACTTGTATGTTTTGAACCTTGGTTTGTAAATCTTTTGTGTCGGATATGACGAGGGCGTTGAGGACGTGTCAACCTAGTTGAGATGTTTGGGTGCACCTACTGATTCTTTGGTCTCTTTATTTCGTTCTTTGTGTAATCCTTTGTACTTTGAGCTTTATTCATATTAATAAAGAGGCCCGTTTCTTTTAAAAAAATGTGTATTTCCAATATGTTTTTACTGTCACTCTTTTATGGAGTTTGTATCTTTTGAGCTTTAGCCTATTTTCATTGTATCAATGGAAAGTTAGTCTCTGGTTTAAAAGAAAATAAACCTCATCACAGGTTTACTACTTTTAGCTACTTAGGCAGTCTCTCTGCTATGTACTGTGAGGATTTTGTTAAGAGGTTTCAGTTTGAATAAAGAAGCAACACTACTTTGAGAAAATAAATCTATCTTGACAGAAATTTGGTTTGAAAGGAACCAAAGAGTCTTCCATGACAAATCAATGGGCTGCTTTGATTATTTCGAAATAGCACATAGAAATGCCTCCTCCTGGTGCACATTGCACACTCTCAAAACTTTTCAGAAGCTTTTATTCGAGAGCTTTTATTTTTCCAGCCCGATTTCTGTTTTTCTGTTGCTACTATTCTGTTTTTACTTTCTCCTTTCTTCTTCTGATTACTTTTCATTGTACTAAACTCTTTATTAGTCATGACCTAGTGAAAATCTATTCTCATGATTAGTATTGAGTTTTTTTTTCCTTTTTGCTTTTGTTGTTCGGGATATGATGAGGTTGCTAAGGGGGTGTCAACCTAGTTGACATGTTCGGGTGCGACTGCTGATCCCTATTATTTTTGACAGCTCTATAGTACTTTTGACAACTCTTGTATAACCCTCTTGTACTTTGAGCACATGTCTTTTTTTGCCTACTAATGGAGAGTTTCGTTTCTGTTTTAAAAAAAGAGACGAACTTTTCATTGATAAAATGAAAAGGGGCTAATGCTCAAGGAACTAAACTCCATGCCTTTTGGGTATTATGAATTAGGAATTTTCTTGTGCCTAACAAGAAGTTGGTCGACTTCCAAAAAAAAGGAAAGAAATTGGTCAGACATTGCTTAATTATTTATATGCAGGTCCCATCCGAGTTTAAGGAAGTACTTGACAGCACGGTTATTGCTGCTGTTTCTCATTCTTCACAACTTGTAAGTTCTTCATATTGTTTGTAGTTTCCAGTCTGAACATTCTGTTTCTACGCCTACCTGATTTAAATTCTTTATTTGCTTAGTGATGCTACACCTATTTTACTCTCCTTGATGTTCTAAAACTTTGATGATATTCGATTAGTTTTGGTAACTCCTGCTCGGTAAGCTATACTGGTTTGTCATTGTGGGACCAAAAAACCGAAGATTTCACTGTAATTTATACATTAGATGTAACGACCTGAATTTTTCAAAACCAAGCAGAAGCCATTACTATTCTAATTATCTTAACTTTTTAAAAACAATAGCGGAAGCATAAACTAAGTAATTCCCATTTGGTCAGTCCCGGGTCCTTGTCGTTCGCTAGCTTGCATTTCCTTAGAAAGTTAGACATGGAAAGGGTGAGTAGAGTACATATAATATACTCAGTAAGTAATCCCACTAATAGGGTCTTTTGGGTGAATCGTTAAACTCATTCCAACATAGGCATAATGTACAAATGATAACATGGCATAGGTAATGACTCTAAAGAATCACAAATCATAACATAGGTAGTGAACCCGAGGGAATACAAAACATAGCGTAAGTAGTGATCACGAAGGAACATAGTTAATGGCGTAGGTAGTGATTCATAAGAAACACAAAATATAAGATGTATATAGCCTGTCGGGAGAGCTAACAATCACTGCTAATCTTAGCATGCAGTCATCAATTGGTAGGCTTTAGCGTAATGCCATTGTCCAAAGTTTCTTAATGTCATCCATTATACAATAGCATGCTTATATGGTACCATAACTGGAAAAGATAATTATTTACTTTTGAGTGTCCAACTCCAGGGTATCCAATAGAAGAATCACTTACCTTAAGCTTAGAATTTAACCCTTGGTTGCAAATTAATTCTCAAATCCAACCTAGACATAACGAATTTAATTAATAATTTTATCCAATAAAATTATCAATTACAATCCAACCTTAATTCTCCAATTTGTTTACCAAATGGAGGTTGAAAACTAATTTCCAACTTTTAGGGAGGTCCACAAATTAGATCCAAAATGTCTCCAATTGGCTTCAATAAGAAAAACCCAAATTGAAGCTTGTCTCCTTTTCAAAAAAAAAATTCCAAAAAAACAAAATCCAAATTAATTCAAAAAATAAACTCAACTTTAGAACCTTAATTGATATTTGAAAACCCATCTAAAAAGACCCGGAAACACCTATCCAAACTCTTCAAACTAAGACCGGTGAGCTGCAAGGGGCAATAGCTTGCAAAGACAGAGGAGCTAAGTGGGGTCGATGGCTACGGTCGGATGGGGTTGCACAGTGAAGGGCGGTGACTAGGGTTTCTTAGGGAAGTAGATGAAGAACCTTTTCTTTTTCTTAAATGCACGAAACCCTAGGCATTTATAACCATTAATAATAATAATACTTATCATTATTGTTTCATTTTCCTTTCATAATATATATATATATATATATATATATATATATATATATATATATATATAATACAATTATACAGACACATATTTTATTCCCATTCTCTTTCCTCAATCAATTCTTTATCTCTTCCCCACCAATCAACACAACCATCTTTCTTCATTAACTCATTTTATTTTCCAACAATTACAATTATATTCCATCATATAATTAACTTTACTTTTCCATATTAATTATTTATACAAAACCAAATAATTAATATCATATTCCACAAGAAATCCAAATTTTTAATTAAATATACATATCTATATATATATACACTTAATTAATTCCAATTCTACAAAAACCAACTTTTCCTTTCAAGATCATATATCAACACAAATCCTCAATTCTTTTAATTAAGGAGTCTGCTAATTTTTCCATTCAAGATATTTACCTCAACTGGAATGCCTTTCTTAATCAAGCCTAACCGTCGCTGGTTCATTTTCTCTGCATTGCAATTTTCTCTGTTCGAAGTTTTGAAGCTTTGAAGCTTTGAAGTCTTGTCCTTGTTTTATTTTATTTTGAGATTGCATTATTTTTTGGGGTTTTTTCTGAATTTTTTGTTCATTTTTTACAGTTTCTGGGCCCTTGTAATAGGCAGATTGTTTTTAGGTTGCTCCTCTGTTGGTTTTATCTTGCTGTGATATTTACTTTCTCGGGATATGATGATTGGCGCTATGGGGGTGTCAACCTAGTTGAGATGTCCTTTTTCTATTTCTTCTTTATTGCTCTCGTTGTATAATTCTCTTGTACTTAGAGTTCTTATTAATAAAGAAGTTTTGTCTCTGTTTCAAAAAAAATTAACCAAATCTTTTCCAATAAATCAGTTATTTTAAAATTTCATAAATTTCAACATGAATTATCTTAACCAATAATTCAATTTTAGCTCCAATCCTCAAGATAACACCCAAATAATTTAAGATAATTGATAAAATTTCCTTAGAAATTTGTGGTGTTACATTAGAGTTCAATATATATAGGCAGACATGAAAGTCCTAAACTAAGAATAGTAAAATGACAATAAAAGATAAAAAATTAAAACTCCTATATTTACTCATATATATTATAACATTACATCATTTGGCAGAAATTTTTAGTTTGATTACACCTTTTTGAGCTGATTCTGTGAATTTCTTTTTATAGCATATTGTTTTGCCATTTACGACTTAGCTATTTTTCAGTATAATCATTATTTAGCTTTCATTATCCGTAAATATTATTATTGACTAGTTCATTATAATTTAATAGGTCTTCTTGTTCTTTTTTAGCTAGCTGGGTCGCTTTTATTGAGACTTATTAATTTTTTCGTTTTTACCTCCCATGGTTGTTTATTTTGGCTGTGTTTTTGGCGGTTTGTTTATTTACTTATAATTTTTTTAATTTTTTCTGTGTGTGCGCGCACGTGTGTCTAATGTTGGAGTTATCTTTTTGGTTTTAATTTCTTCTATCGTTGAACACTGGTCTCTTTTCTTTTGGTTCTGAAGTATGCACTTTTGGTTCAGGTACGCATTGAAGCTGCTCTATCATTGCGCACATTGACAGAGGTTGATCCTAACTGTGTTGGTGGGTTATTTTCTTATGGAGTAACCATGCTAACCGCTCTAAGAGAGAATGTTTCGTTTGAAAAGGTGGAACTATTTCTTTTCCATATTCTCACCTTTTTTTTCCCAGCATTTC
Source organism: Cucumis hystrix (assembly GCA_025688845.1). NCBI lineage: Eukaryota > Viridiplantae > Streptophyta > Magnoliopsida > Cucurbitales > Cucurbitaceae > Cucumis > Cucumis hystrix. The sequence goes on along the minus strand of CM046891.1, from coordinate 1,082,866 downwards.
TGCTACTTCCTATACTTTCTGTTAACTATTCAATTCTTCACCCAACACAACTTCAATTTTAATATTTCCAATACAAAAATTCATATCAGATTTGGAATGAACCCATATGTCTGAGTCGAATGCAGATTCCATTTTGTTTTGTGAATCGTTTTAGATTTGAAAATCATTTCATTTTTTTGTTAATTTTCAAACAAGGGGAAGAAAGGGAAAAAGGTTTTCCAAGTGGAAAGAGAAAAAGACAAGAAAGAAATAGCCACTCGCTCTCTTTTTGCTGGTCATCTAATATTTCTACTCTTTGCTTAATTTATAACAAAGGGCTTCTATCTCTTTTTTAGTGCTATTGTTGGTTGTATTTGTCGGTCATTGTTGTAATTGATATTTTGTTTTACTTTGTTTCATTGTATTTTGAGTGTTTCTCTTTCATTTTATCCGAGAAACGTCTTGTTTTCTTTCAAAAGAAAAAAAAAGAAGAAAAATAAAAAAGAGTTAAATGCTAACGATGGCGATGAAGGACGGATGGCAGATAGTGGTTGCCATTGATGGTCTCCGTCTAGCGTCTAGCATTGATGATGAAGGTAGAACGGTAAAATAAGAGAAATCAAAATGAAAAATAATAAAAATGTTTTTGGTTTTTATTTTTTTTTAAATTTTAAATCTGAAAACTGTTTCAGCATCTTTATTTTATTTTTATTACGTTTTAAAATGCGGTAAGAGGAAGAGAAGAAGAAAAGAGAAAAAATGTTTCAGCATCTTTATTTTATTAAATTTTTTTTTCTGTGGGTTGGCCCTTTTGTCTTTTTTGTTGTTCTTATTGTGCCCTTCTCTCTGTTGTATTTTCATATTTCCTTTGGTTCTTGGTACTTGATTGTTAGTCTCGTTTCCGTTTTATAAATAATGTCAGTTGTGGACGATATAGACAACAAACTATGATTACCATTGATGGTGAGGTGAAGGTAGAAGATGGAAGAAGAAGGAGAAAGAACAAAAAATGTTTTTGTGTAATGATTACATTTTTTAAAAATAGTTTAAATTAGAAAATAGATGCCTCATCAGTTTTTGTCTAGTAATCAACAGAAAAACTGATTGAGTGACAAAGAATGCTGCCAAATGCAAACTTGAAAGGGTAAAATCGTTAGTTTGAAAACTGATGGATCCAAATGTAATCAAAATTAAACCTTACAAACCAAAACTATAATCTTTCAAAAAATATATCATGCATCTTTGAATCCTTTGAAGTTGCCAATTTTTATTGGGTGCTGACCTTCATAACTATGCTCATTTACGACCAGTTGCATGTGGCTGCTTGCTCATAATAGCCTCTAGCCCTCACAATTTCATTCTATCTATTTTCTTTGCATGTTAGTTTACTTTTCCTTTAGCGAGTGACTCATTGTCAATTTCCATATTTTCTTCTAGCAAAGGCAATATGCTTCAGTATGTAGTATAGAGGGGTACAACTAGTTAGCTAGAGTTAGAGGACTAAAGTGAGAGCAAGGGCCTAGATCATGCTGCATCAATTCCCTCTGCCTTAAAATCATCCTTGAGCTGTAAAACGATGAAGATAGAAGGAAGCACACAAACTTCGAAAGTTGAAAACATCTTCTTGATTTTGTCAAAGCATCAATAAAGCGAACTGATTTGTCTTATATTTTGCTATCTATTCAAATTGTCTTTCCATTGTAATTCCATGTACATTAGGAACCAATTTCTTTGTTTGTCATATGGTTGGTTATTGTTCATTGGCTTTATATCTGACTGCAGAATTACAATTTGCAATTGGAGCTTGATTCTTTGCACGGTCAAACTGCTGTATTGGCAGCTTTAGTGTCTGTATCTCCCAAACTTCCTCTTGGTTATCCATCTAGGTAACTTCCTATTGGAGCTGTTTCTTTAACTCTTAATCAAATTGCCGATTTCTCATTTCTTATTAAAAAAAGGAAAAAACAAAAAACGAAGAAAGAAGAAAAGAAAAAGAGAATGCAGGCCTGTTCGCTGCCCCGAGACTCTGTTTGCCACACGTTTGTATATGAGTGAAAAGGCATCTGTCTCTCTATCAGTTTCTGGTGTCATATTGGATCTTTGTTTGAGCAAGATACTCTTACTTGTGCACCAAACAGTTCTTCTTATGTGTAGTTGTTGCCCTAGCATATTCATTGACGTTTCTGTTAACATTTCTTCAAATTCGAGCCTTCAAAATTCTGTTAATCTTTATAGCGTTTTGTATGGTACTTCTTACACCAACAAGGTAATATCATCCTTAATTCCCATTCTCATGACCAGATTTCCTAGATCAGTGCTTGAAGTGTCAAAGAAAATGCTGACAGATCCCTCCCGCAATCCTGTTGCTTCCACTGTAGAAAACGAAGCTGGATGGTTACTTTTATCATCATTATTAGCTTGTATGCCCAAGGAGGTACAAAATGGTTGCCAAGTTTGTTTGTTTGTGTTGGTGATATATATTTAAATTTGCCTTCAACCACCAGCTTAAGCTTTTGGGTAAATTGACAGTTTAATAGTTTGTTTGTTTTCTTAACTAATATCTGAGTTGCATTTCTTGGTGGTAAAGGAACTTGAAGACGAGGTTTTTGATATTCTTTCCTTATGGGCTGCGTTTTTCTCTGGAAACATGGAACATGAAATCCAGCAAACTGCGGATTTGACTTCTAGGATATGGTAAGCCAATTTGGAAAATTTAGTTCTCCATGCTAAAAGACCATAATTTATTGTATAGCAGTGGCAAATATCAGTACTCACGTGGGACATCTCCCATTATACATTTGCTAGGATTTTTGATATTTGCTTTAGGATGATCTCTTCTCATGTTGTGTATTTTCCTGTTACAAGTACAAATCATGCAAAATAAACATAGTTATCCTAATACTCCCAAATATCTGTAAAAACATTCCTACTAAGCAAACATAGCTATCTTCCCCACTAAATTTTTACTGAGGGAGCAAACTTAGGGGAAAAACAGGGATTTTTACTGAAGTAACTAATAACCAGCTTAGTATAAGCCTCTTGAGAATAAAGGGTATCATCTAAAACAGAAAGTAAATAAAGGAATACCCAACTTAAATAAGAATCGACCCAAGAAATGTCTCAAGACAATATGAAAAACCCAAGAAATTAGATGCACTGCTTCAAAATTTTTGTATTAATTTTTCACTTTGTTTGTACTATGATGTCGATTGCTAGCTCTTTGTATTTTCTTCTTTTTCACACCTTTTGGAGTATATTTTTAAGCATTAGTCTTTTTCAGCGCTTCATTGAAATGTTATCTCTTGCTAAAAAAATCAGTTCATTAAAAAATTGCTATTGCTTTTAATTTTTTAAAAACTTTGATTTATTAATTTTTTATTTTAAGAAATAAATAAAAAACCAGAAACAAACTTTTCCTTGATTAAGGATTTTTTAAAAAATTATTTTTATTTTTATTGGTGGCGCTGTTCTTGAGTGATATACTAGTGTACTTTATTTTTGTATGAAATGAAACTATATCATTCACATTAGAAACCCTCTCAAATAAGCCGAGTGTTGAGCGAGCTCGGCCTCATTAACCTATCCTATGATCAAATCACAACTAAATTAGCTACTTATCTCTCATTTAAATAAAGTACTTAATTAACCAACATTTGAATGTTTTCAAGTTAGCAAAATGAGGCTAATTATTTACAAATATAGTAAAATTTCACTAACGATAGATAGTGATAGACACTGATAGATGGCTATTAGTATCTATTGATTTCTATCACTGGTAAATAGTGTTAGTTTGCTATGTTTGTAAATATTTTCAACTGTTTTGCCATTTAAAACAATTACTCAAATTATTATTTATGGAGAACTTTGTTAAAAAAATAATATAGTTATAACTACCTAGTTAGTGTTCTAAATTTTTTTGCAGTGTTTGGTCTACTGCCATTGATGCGCTCAAAGCATTTATTAGATGCTTTATTTCTCCAGATGTCATAAGTGCTGGGGTTTTTCTTCAACCTGTGATTGTTTACTTGAGCAGGTTGGTTTATTTAGTTATTTTTAAATTATTTTTTTAGTATGGATTTGAGAATATATTTTCTTCAATTTCATGCACAAGCATGTTTTAGCTTTGTATCTAAATATTCTTGCAATTGAATGGAAAGCAGAGCCCTATCCCTTATTTCAATATTAGCAACCAAGGATCCTGCCAGTTCGAGACCTGCATTAAACATCTTGATCATAAGAACATTAATTGCTTATCAGTCTCTTCCTGATCCAATGGTGTATAAAAATGACCACTCTCAGATTATTCAGTTATGCACAACCCCTTTCAGGTAGCGAGCACCTTCATTTGATGGTGGTATTATCATTTTTCCATTTTAGTTTAAAAGTTTCCCTTCAGTGTTATTGATGTGATCGCATGCTCCTGCTTTTTTGGTTAAATTGAAAGAGATGCCTCTGGAAGTGAAGAAAGCTCGTGCTTGAGGTTATTACTTGATAGACGAGATGCATGGTTGGGTCCTTGGATTCCTGGAAGGTGATAATTATTAATTTCTGGTGATCCTGATAATTATTAATTCAACCTAAACTATGTACTTGGAACTTTTTGAGATTTAGGTTCACTGTATATTTCTTACAAGTTTGTTTAGGTTGAATTCTTTCACACGATAGTGAACTTTGCCTTGTATGATTTCACCTTCTAGCTGTACTTTCAAATGCACACAAAAGAAAAAAGAAAAAAGAAAAAAGAAAAGGAAAGAGGAAAAATAAGAGAAGAAAGAATAGGGCTGTCCTTAAAAGAGAGTTCTCCCTTTTATTTGTTCATGTAGGGATTCATTTGAGGATGAGCTTCGTGCTTTTCAAGGAGGAAAAGATGGGCTTGTTCCAACGATATGGGAAGAAGAAATTTCAAATTTTGCTCAGGTAATTGCTGTTATTTTATGTATCTATATTATTATGTATAGTTATCCTTTATTGTAATTGTACATTCTCTAGATTAAGATTTCGTATTTGCCTATATATATGTATCTTTATTCTGAATAAATGATATGAGTATATTCTCCAAAAGTACAAAGTACATTGTATTAGATTCCCCTCTAGGGTTTTAGTATTTTCTTTACGGCTACGTTAGGGTTTGCGTTTCTCACAAAGTTAGGGTTTTGTGAAATGTAGCCTTTTGTATTATTTTCCAGGCGTTCCAAATTGGAACTTTGTATCCTTAGAACTACCTTGTATCCATCTCTGAGCATTGTCTCAATTATTAAATACATACATTTGTTTCCTTTTCAAAAACAATTTCTAGGTAGGTGACCATCGTGGATTGAATCCATGACCTCTTATTTAGTTACTGAGATTATGTCTCCTTTTTTACTCCTAGGAAAACCCACGATGGATAGTAGGCCTTATTGTAATTATGATCTTGATTTGATTTTGTTAGACTGAATTCCTTTCTGTACCTACTTCGTGAACTTATTTTTGGTGGCTTAGTTAATTTTTTTGTATGCCCTTGTACATTCCTTCATTTTACACAATGAAAACTAGGTTTCTTACCTAAAAAATGGGTTTAGGTGACTTTACTATGGCGTTCTTTGCGACAAATTGGGATTGCGTAAAACTTAATTTTTTTGAGGTGCTTTACTAAGTAGTGTTGATCTTCTTTCCTTCTCTTCCTTGCATCGAAGAAACTAATTCAGGAGATCTGTAAATTTACTATATTTTTCTTATCAACCTTGATGATGGTTTTTTTTAACCTTTAGCTTGAAATGATGGGGGGTTTTTTCTTCTTAAGTTTTTGTTTCGTGATTTCCCCTCCATTATTCCTCCTTTTTTGGCCTTCGTTTTACACTGAGAATTTACTTTGAACATGAAGCCAGAGACAATAAACAAAAAATTGGTGAACGAGATGCTTCTGTGCTTTGGCGTTATCTTTGCTTGTCAGGTTTGAATTGTCATGATTCGTTTGGTTCTTTAAACATGTTTCCAAAATTTGGCGTTTCCTCGTGTTATTAACATGGTTGTATAAATAAAACCAGGACAGTAGTGGAATGCTGTCTCTTCTTGGAGTAATAGAACAGTGTCTGAAAACCGGAAAGAAACAGCCATGGCATGCTGCTAGTGTCACTAATATATGCGTGGGACTGCTTGCAGGTTTCAAGGTAATGATTATGTTCTCTTATTTGTTGGTGTGGCTTTTTGAGATGGTGAGATTGACAAATGAACCAATACATTTTGTTAGGCGCTTCTTTCTTTCCGTGTGCCACCTGTAAGCCTTGAAATTTTAAGTTCTGCCCAGGGTATTTTTCAGGTAAAGCTCTTTTGGTAATGTTGTTTTTCCTCGATTAATCAGGATTCTTTTGTTTGTTACTTCTTGTTGCCTCTTAGAAATTTTGATTTGAACAGAGCATTATGGCTGCTGGAGACATTTGTGCAGCACAACGTAGAGCGGCTGCCGAAGGTCTTGGGTTATTGGCTCGTCTTGGGAATGACGTTTTCACTGCAAGAATGGTATTCTCTTTTCTAATTCACACACAAACTTTTCTCTGTGTATTAAAGATTATTCTAGAAAGGTGGCATTCTTCTGTGTTCTCAATTTATCTTTGTCATCAATTTTCATTTAGATCTGCTTTTTATCCATCTTTTGTGTTATCATGCAGATCAGATCGCTGCTTGGTGACCTAACTGGAATGACAGACTCTACTTATGCTGGATCAATTGCTTTAGCACTTGGTTGCATACATAGAAGGTTTATAGTTAAAATATCCTTTAATTCCCCCCGAATTATTCTTTTTGTCCTTTACTGGCTTTGAAAATCGAATAATATCTTGAATCAACAGTTTCGTATCGAGCATACTGATTGCGTTCCATCTAATTGAATCATTGATCTCTTTATTGTGCTAATTTTTAGTTCTTTGATAGGAAATAAATTTTGGAAACATAATGAATTGGGAGAATATTTTCATTGTACCACTGTGAAGTTGTTTCTTATTGACAAAAAATGAATGGGAGATTACACAAGGAAGGGGTTGTGGCGTTTTTTTATGGGAGCCTAATGCCTTGTGGTATAGGATCATCCGGAAGAATTACACTATTTTGAATGGGCATTAGATAACATGGGGTTCCATGGAGTAACTTTTGTTTGTTATAAACATCCTCGATTTTTTCAAATGTGAGGTTCTCAACATGCCCTTCAAGATGGTGCCTCCTTCATTGTAACGTTAATGATTTAGAGACTCTTGAATGGGCTTCTTTGCCCCACTTGCTGTTTTCTGTTAAATTCCATCGTGCACCTGATCCTTGGATCTGGGTATCGATCCTTCCTCTTCAATTCCTGTTAAATCTCTTTCAGATGATTTTGTTAAGCCTCTTGTCAAGGAATGCAATTCGGTTGGACCCTTTCTCCAAATTTTCTTATGGGAGCTTGGCCTTGGAGTTGGTGTTGTTATCACTTTTGATCATTTGGAACGTCTTATGCCATTGCCATATATGTCTATCTCGCCATCTTGGGTCTGATGTGCGAAGGTCATTCTGAAGCTGCTGCTCATCTTTTTTGCATTTGTTCTTTTGCTGTTTGTTTGTGGCAAATTGTTTTGGACACTTTTGGTTTTGGCTGGTCAGTGGTCTGCTGTCTGTGCAAATAATATTTTTGACATTCTTGCTTATCTCTTGCTGGGGCATCCTTTTCATAGTTTGAAGAAGATGTTTTGGTTGGCCATTTTTATGAGCTTTCTTTTGGATTTTGTGGGGTGAGCGTAATAAACGTTTTTTGAAGATTCTTTTTCCTCTTTTGATAACTTTGTGGTGTTGGTTCTTCCTACAACTTTGTGTTGGTGCAATACTAGGCACCCTTTAAGCTTTCAATTTGAAATCTCTGTTGTAATCACCTATATGTGTAAGGGTCTCCCCATTATTTCATTCATTCAATAAAATGTTTCTTGTAAAAAAATAATTCCTCTCACCTATGCGTTTTCCTTTAATTTCAGTGCAGGAGGGATGGCTTTATCAACATTAGTTACGGGAACAGTAAATTCAATATCTATGCTGGCTCGGAGTTCAATTACCAGTTTGCAGACATGGTCTTTGCATGGACTTCTTTTGACCATCGAAGCTGCTGGCTTGTCCTATGTATCCCAAGTTCAGGTCCTTGACTTATGCTTAAGCATTTTTAAAATTTGAAATCTTCCTTTTTGAATCTTATCTTTGTTTTACTTTATCTGTGCTCTGCCTTTTAACCTCTTTATTGGTGCGCTTGTAATTTTTGTATTTTTGTTGGGCACTATCTTTTACTTTTTTGCTTCATTTTTTGAGAGCTCCAATTTATTTTTCATAACTTTGAACTTGTTTTTATGAAAGTTTAGTTTTTCATTCGAAAGGGAAAGGATAGTAAGTTTTTTCCAATAAGAATATCAAGTATTTGAACCTGGGATCCTAGCGTGAAGATCAAGAAAAGTGGAACAACTTGATAAAGCTATCAAAAACCTTTGTTATAGATGGACACTAAAGACATAAGAAACAGCATTTTAAGCCATGCTAGATGGTCCTCCAAACAGTCCTGAAAGTCTCGAATTTGAAGACAAACCAACTGTCAATAGGCTCGTTTCTGTTAAAACAAAAAAACTACTGCAAAGTTCACTACTCATGGGTTAAGGAGCAGCTACTTTGTAGTCTTGTTCATTATAGTTCATTTGAAGTCAACTTCATAGATATTATTTATTTTTTCATACATTATGGGAGAGAGATTTGAGCTTTTAGAGGATCTTGCACACATGGTTAGGTTTTTGTTTTCTAAACAAGAAATTAATTTTTTATATTGATTAAATGGAAAGAGACTACCAATGTTCAAGAATACTAACTTTACAAGGATAAAGAAGAAAGAAAGCAAAGAGAAGCAAGATTAAGGATCCAATTCTTGCAGTATCTCTTTGACTAAACTATTTTCTACTTTTAATTTATTAATGGTTTTCATACCATCTGGAGTCACACTTCTTATCTTTTTGGTTTTATTTCATGAGGCCATTTCTCGTAATTTTTTGTTCTTTTTTCTTTGATGGCTTCCTGTTTGGTGTTGGTGGGTACCAATTGAAATATTTTAAAAAATACATTTCAGAAATCAGAATGTATTTCCTAGTGAGAGGGGGATAAAACAAAAATGATATTTGGAGTTGATGAAAATTGATGACGACCTTACTTGAACAGGATATAGTCTATAGGTTGTACTACTGTATCCTTTGAGTTCTAAGAAGTGGATGAAAACTGATGAAAGCTGGATTCTTATGGGGAAAAACTGTAGCTATTTATTTGCTGGGTGCTGCAGATTATGCCATTGATTCACAGGCTGTTAAAAACAGCAGCTGGACAGTTATAAAGGCAGTCAAATTGTTTGGTCGTTACCTATAACTACCTTGATTTCTCTAGTGTAATGGCTACTGTCGTTATGGAACCAGTTGGGAATTATGAGCATTTCAGTAATTAACTAGCTAGCTATATCATACTCGATTAGATTCTTCTCACTCTCCTGTTGATTATACTATAATAAATTTCTGATATTGTCTACGTATCCAAAGAAATATAAAAATCTGGTATTTGAATTCTCTGTGATATTTGGACATTAATCTATTAATTTTATTGATGCAGCTTGTCATTGTTTCCATTTTCCGGATTTTGTTTTCTGCAATATTCTAAATTGTCTGAACGACTCCTTGATATTTTCTTCCATACAAATTTGGTGGTCCCTATCTCTTTTAGGCAACTCTTGGGCTTGCATTGGATATCCTTCTATCAGAGGAGAATGGATTAGTTGAACTTCAGCAAGGAGTTGGTCGCCTAATAAATGCTATTGTTGCTGTTCTTGGTCCTGAACTGGCCCCAGGAAGCATTTTCTTTTCACGTTGCAAGGTATTACTAGTGTTTCAACTCTATTGACCAAGTGTAGTTGGATACATTTTATTTAATTTGAAGCTGGAATATTTATTGGTGGAAGGCTTACACTAAGAAAAGAAGGTAGAAAAGCTAATCCCCCACCAAAGAGGATCAAGATCTACATATTACATTTATAGAACATAAAAGAAAAGGCCCTCATGTACTTAGAGCATTATTCTCTTTCATTTTACATTTATATGAACAAAGAGATTTGTTTCCCTTTAAAAAAAGAACATAAAAGAAAAGGTAGCATACAAAAGGAAGCTGGAAACTCTGCTCTCCTCCAAACAGTTTCATATCTTTCATTCTTGTCTTTGAAGATCATATTCATAGCCAGCTCAAAAGAAGCAATTGGACATGGCTAAGCTGAGGAAAAAAAAAAAAAAGGAACAAACACCACCTCTAGAAAACTTACTAGTCTTAAAAGTTATTCTATCAGAAATTCGAGCTTCTACTAATATAATTAGCCATTGAAATACCTGCTGGTCGAACTAGGATTATACGGAGTGGCCTTTATTTATTTATAAACTTTCTATCAGGACTAATGAATTCTTTATCTATAATGGTTGTTACTTTCAGTCCGTTGTTGCAGAGATAAGCTCTTGGCAAGAAGCATCAATCATGCTTGAGTAAGCTGTTTTTCTCATTTCTTTTCCCCCCACCCCACCCCCACACACCCACATCGTTGGTGAAGAAAGTTTAATGCATGACCAATATGTTGTCTAAATTATTTTTGTTTCAGTTCTTCACCTTTTCTGGTATAATTTACTAGTATGCCTATTATCCCTTTCAGGACTTCAGTTGCTATATTGTATTTTGGTTCTAGCCTTGTATTGTCAAGAAAAAAGTAGTTGTTTTCTTTTCCTTCTCATGTTTGCCCTTTTGTTGGCAATGATAATTTGTCACATGCTATTGCTGCAGGAGTGTCCGATTTACTCAACAACTTGTTTTGTTTGCTCCGCAAGCCGTTTCTGTGCACTCCCACTTGCAAGTTCTTCTTCCAACATTAGCCTCTAAACAGGTTTTGACCCACTTGATTATGAAATGAGCTTCCAAATTACTCGTCTAAGATTCCAACTCCTAAATAGTCTTCCCCCCCAATTCCCTAAATGAAATTTAAGACTCCATAAAGTTAGTTTTCTCTCTCATTCACACAATTTTTTCTTTTTTGAATGCAGCCAACACTAAGACATCTTGCTGTATCTACTCTTCGGCATCTTATTGAAAAGGATCCAGTATGTTTTTTTTCCTATTTACTTTAACCATTTTCCTATTTTTAATGGTTGGCTTGCTTCCCTCGTGAAATTTATGTCTGAGATCATGTGTTCTTATTAGGTTCCCATCATCGATGAGCAAATAGAAGAGAGCTTGTTTCATATGTTGGATGAAGAAACTGATTCAGAGTAAGCTGTGATGAATTTCTTCACGTTGCCTAAACTTTGAGGGTTAACTTTTTTATGGTTTTGTTCTAAGTTGGAATTCTTGTTTTCCCTCTGATGTTTAGTCCCAATACATCTACTTCAGTTTGATGAACAGGCAGGTTACATACACAAGGGATGAGCAGAAAAACGACTTAAATCTGTTAAACGACCATCTGATTGAAAAGAGACTTTGCTTCTTTGCGCATTTTGTTCAATGAATATTAGCTGTTTTGATGCACACAATTAACCTCCCCCAACTGTTCCCTTACTTTTGACCTAAGCCTAGACGCTACTGTCGGTTATTTTGCTGCCTTCCATTTGCCAATTTTCGTTCGCTGCCTTAGCTCATCCTTCGTCTTTGCTGGTCTCTGTTTGCTAATGGCAACCTTGCCTAAATATCTCTCTACCCTCTTTCGTCAAGCACCTAGGTCTTTCCTTTTCATTAGAGACTGAGCCCTCATTCGCCAACCTTTCTTGTCGCAGGTGCAGTCCGCCCCTCCCACCATCATCTTCAACCGTCACTCCCGTAGTCTCCGCCCTGTTGTCTCTATTTTCTGTTTTTAACCTCTATCTCTTGCTGATCTTTTGAAATCTCCTTTAATTTTAACTTGCTAGTTAGGTAATATGACATCTTCATCCTTAAGCCAATGCCAATCATCAAATCCTTCCACAAATGCAACCTCCTCCATTGTTGAAGAATGGAATTAACTATCTTTATGTTATTAATTTGGTATTTTATGCTTTTGTGAATTACATATGTATCTTTGTGTTAAATCTATATGTATAAAGATAATATATAAAAAATACGATGTATTCTAGATGTATACGTATGTTAGTTTCTTAGAAATTGACGAATTGTCATATTCTATTGTATCATATCACGTCTTCCTATCCGTGTTTGTGCTTCATAGCTTTCAGATGAATCCAAATTCGAAAAACAAGAATCTAGATGAGCTCTCACCCTTTTGTCCGCTTTTTTTTTGGGTAACCACCAAGTGGAAGACCACAATTTTTTTTGGGAATTACGGAGGTTTGATCGGCATTAAGAATTTACCTTTGATTTATGAGAAGAAATCAGTCTTTGAATTTTGGTGGTTTAGTTAGCATCTCTTCACAAACTCTTAATCTTTGAATTTACCATTGTTCCAAAATAACATTTGTGGTTTGCTTTTGGTTGAGATTGTTATTAAGGATCCAATTCTTGCAGTATCTCTGTTTCGTGTGCATGTGTTTTTTTTGAAAGGAAACAAGCCTAGATTAATGATAATAAATGGGACTTAAGCTCAACAAAGCATATACTCAAGCTTAGTTGGTGTTTAAGTTTAGCTAAAGCTTTGGTGTAAAAGAATACAAGGTGATACAAAAGAACAAGCCCACCAAAACACCCCTTCTAAAAGGAGGGATTCCAAGAGAATAATCACAAAAAAGCTTCGATACCGAAGCCCAAAACGACACATGAAATCTCACTAAGGATGAAGCCTCGTAGGGGCCCCTATCCCTACTTTTGAACACTATTGTTCATCTTTCCCCTGACACTACACATGCCACAAACCCAAAAGACGGCCTCTCTTTGAAAGGCAGATAAATGAGGGCATGAATAACCCTCTGACCAACATCCGAACACTCCCGTTGAACACAACTCCACATGCCCTTGCATACTGGCCAATGCCAGAGGAGACGATCTAGACTCTTAGGCACCAATTCTGCTCCGTGCAGTTTTGATGAACCAGACTCTTAGGCACCATGGTATAGCAGCTGGAGCAATTAATCACAGCACAACCACGAAGGTTAGAAGAGGAACAAAACACTGCAAGAAACAGAGGGACTGTCCATGAAAATCAATAAAAGAGTGTACGAAACCATAATAGGAAATTAGGAATTGTTGGCCTTCTCAGGAAAGGATCTGTGCAGTGATTAATATGCCAAGAAACCAAGACTACTTCCAAGAAGATCAAGATTCAGATACAAGTAGCATGAAGCAAACCTTTTTCAACAATTTCCAAATGAGAGGCAATTTGAAAGGAGGTGATTCCATGGGCATGAAAAACATTAGCAAGATTATAAAATAAAGATTGACTTGCCGATGTTTAGTGGGAAAATAGATATGGAGACATTTTTGATTGGGTTAGGAGTGTTTGAGCTTTTCAACTATATGAATACCCCTAAAAATAAAGTCAAATCGGTTACTTTCAAATTGAAGTCTAGCGCCTCAGCTTGGTTGGAACAAGTTCAAGCAAGTAGATCAGCTGGCAAAAGACCTACAAGGGACCAACAGAGAATGCTTAATGTGATGAAAGCTTGATTCCTTCTAGCTAATTATGAACAGATGCTATATCAACAATACAAAAGAGGCAAGCACGGAAACTGTTCAATAGCCAGACTATATAGAGGAATTCTACAGACTCAGTGCGCAGACCAATTTGGCTGAAAATGAAGACTACCAAATTGCACGATTTGTTGATGCTCTACAAGATGAAATCCAGGATCAAATGGACCTTCAATCCGTAAGTCTACTTGCTGAGGCTATTACAATGCTAACAAAAGCAGAGCAAAAACTGGATAAAGAAAACAGATGGCAGTAGCTAAAAAGATTTTGTGGATAAAACCATTTAACACTTATCAAAGGAACAGAGGCAAATAGACAAATTCAAGTGGGCAGCACATCTAACTCCAATACAAAAGAAGAAAGAATAAAGACTCAAGAACTGGGTAACAAGATAGGGAACCAAAACAATTATGCAAGACCCAATTTAGGTAAATGTTTTAGTTGTGGGCAGCAAGGGCATCTATTCAATGGGTGACCTCAAGAAAGAGTAGTGACTTTCATGGATGAAGAATATCAAGACTTGTTTAGTGTTGATGGAATAGAAGTGAAGCTAATGTTGATTATATTGAGCCCGATGATGAGGATGAAATATCATGTGTATTCCAATGCATTTTTTTCCTGACTATTGCATATAGAGTATAGAATATGAATGTGTAAAATAGATATGAAGTGCTGGAGGCATCTTTGATTCCTGACTATTGCTATGTGAATTTTGCAGCATTGCAAATATGGTGCGTACCACAATCATGCGCTTACTCTATGCATCGTGCCCTTCATGTCCCTCTCATTGGATAACAATATGTCGAAATCTTGTAAGTTCTTTTACTTGCTCACATTCATGTGATGTTCTTTTTTTATCGTCTTCTCTTCGATACCAGTGAAGTAATGGACTTATTTACATCCCCCTGTGAAGGCCTTGTTCAAATAATGGGTTCTCTTTTTCCGTACTGTTAAGCTTTTAATAGTAGCGTGAAAAAAATTACATTGTTTCTTCAAGTTTAGGTCAATCTGGCCTGTTCTTGGATGTTGGTCATCATAAAGGTCTTATTTTTGAACAATTCTCAATATATGTTGTATCTAATTTAACTACTGAATTGTTCAGGTTCTTGCTACATCGACAAGGAGAAATATTGAGTATAATTCCAACTCAGAAAATGATCCTTCAAATGCTCTGGACGGTGACATAAAGTTGAACATTGGAGATGATGATGAGAATATGGTTTCTGGCCATAAGAGAGTTCCAATACCAGGACATGCTCTGGAGCCTTCCAATATTATAATTCAGAGGGATAAACACCTTAGATATCGAACCAGAGTTTTTGCTGCTGAGTATGTGCCTTAAATTTTTTCCCATCTTCAGTTACAATTTTTGATGCACACAACGTAGCAACCTTTTTTTATATTTTATTTGAATGATTCTTTCAAAAGAGAAATGTCTGTTTATGCGTTATGCTAAGTGATATGATCCTTAAAAGCGACTATCAATGCCATGTTTCCTTCACTATTTTGTTTTCTTTTGGATATTCTGTAAATTTATGTTCTTATTTTCAGCAATCTCTGATTATATTTGAGATTATCGAAAAATAGAGACAAAGAAAGAACACAAGGTCTATGTGGAAACCCTAGTACAGGGAGAAAAACCACAGTATAGATGTTTCTTATTATTTTCTAATGATAATAAAGGTACAAAGGGGAAATATTTATAGGCAACTAAAATAATAAAAAATTAGGGCAAAGTAAATCTAAACTCCTCTTGGGCTTTCAACATGACCCAAACCGACTATTTCTTACACTTCCACTCAAGTTGGGATGTAAATGTCAGAAAGACCCAACTTGCTAATACATGAATCAAAGTTTTGTATGAGGTGCCCCTTTGTGAGTATATCAGCAATCTGTTGGCTCGAAGGTACGCAAGGGATGCAGATGCTACCATTGTCCAGTCTCTATTTGATAAAGTGTGTCAATCTCCACCGGGCTATTGGCAATGCTAATTATTGCCTTGTTATTGCAGAATAGTATCATAGGCACCTCATAGTCCTAATGAAGATCAGACAACACCTGAATTTTTTGAGTCTGGCATTGAATTCAGTGGGAGTATCAGCAGAACAACATCCCATCATACCTTTCTCATCTAATAAATCAAGGATGTACTTTCTCTAGGACGCGGTGATGCCCTTTCTGGACCTAGCAACCTTAATCCCAAGGAAATATTTTAGATTCCCCAAGTCTTTAATTTCAAACTCATCCCCCATCATCATTTTTAGTTGGATGATCTCAACAGTGTCATCCCCAGATAGCACAATGCCATCAACATAGACAATCAATACTGCAATTTTCCCATTCTTGAAGTCTTTTGTGAACAAAGTGTGATCGGAGAGCCCTTGATTCTATCCCTGAGACTTGACGAAAGTGGTAAACCAGTAACTGGTAAACTTGTAAAACCAAGCTCTCGATGACTGTTTCAACCCGTACAAAGACTTTCGAAGCTTGCAAACTTGATTATTAAACTGAGCTTCAAATCCTGATGGATAACTCATATACACTTCCTCTTTTAAATCTCCATTCAAGAATGCATTCTTAACATCAAGTTGATATTGGGGTCAATCTTTATTTACAACAACTAAGAACAAGACTCTAACAATGTTTAACTTGGCAACAAGGAAAAAAGTCTCAAAATAGTCAACCTCATAAGCCTGAGTGAACCATTTTGCAACTAATCTAGCCTTATGTCTGTCAAGGGTACCATCTACTCTGTACATGAGTGCAAACACCTATTTGCATCCCACAGTCTTGTGTCCTTTGGGCAGTGTGCAGAGATCCCAGGTTTTGTTATTTTCTAGGGCTTTCATTTCTTCTATGACAACAGTCTTCCACTCCGGACACTTTAAGGGAAGGTGGATATTCTTGGGTATTGTAGTAGAGTCAAGGCTCTAAACTGGGGTGCAAGGTTCTCGTACGAAACGTAATTAGAGAAAGAGTGCTTTGTACAAAACCTGGTACCTTTCCTCAGTGCAATAGGAAGATCAAGAGAGGGATCATACTTACTAATGTTTCTTGGATGGTCTTGCTTGGTTTCGTTTTCAATAAATTTTGCAATGACCTCATTTTCATCAATTCTATCCTCTTTCTGTGATGACTTCATCAACATTGTCTTTTTCAACCATATTTTCAGGGACAATTGTCTTGGATCTATCATTCTCAGACCCGTCATTCTCACCCATCTTATTGTCAGTATGTGGGTTAGTGGACTCCGTCTCAGACTTTTCATTATACTAATACTATTATTAATATGAGTCAATATCATCAATCATACCTTGATCTCGTAATAGTTCGAAGTCCTGGACCGGAGTCAGCTAAACAACAGGAGACCCAACTTCCTTTTTGAGATTCCTGTTATAGTAGGTTTTCTAGGAAACTTGGTTCATAGGATTGTACTGTGGGGATTTGGGTCAGGTAAGGTAACCACAACAGGACAGATAGACTCTAAGGAACCATATAGTTAGACTCTTCACTCTCTTTCACTCTCCCTCTGAAGCAGGCTAATGGGAAAGAAAGGAAAATCGTCAAGAAAGGTGACATGCATTGTAACAAAGTACTTACATGAAGATGGGTGGAAACTTTTGTAGCCCCGTTGATGCAGGATACCCAATAAACACGCAAGCTTGTGCCCGATGGAGAATTTAGTTTGGTTAGGGCCATGACTATGAACATAGGTTGTGCACCCGAACACCTGGAGGGGAACATCAGAGATGATTCGGGTGGAGGGGTAGGATTCCTTGAGACAGTCTATGGGTGTTTGGAGGTGTAGGACACGAGAAGACATTCAGTTGATGAGATGAGCTGCAGTGTGAACGACATTGCCCCATAGATAGGAAGGAAGGGAAGTAGACAACATAAGGGAACAGGAAACTTCCTAAAGGTGACGATTCTTTTGTTCGGCAACTTCATTTTATTGGGGGGTGTAAGCACAGGAACTTTGGTGAACAATTCCTTTAAATGACAAAAACTCGTTAAGGGTGTGGTTTTGAAACTCATGACCTTTATCACTTTGTAAGATTGCAACTTTTTATTGACTTGCGTTTCTTCAGTGTGATAGAAGTCAACAGATTTGTTAGAGATAAGGAAAACCCAAGTAAGACGGGTATGGTCATCAATAAAGGTCACAAACCACCATTTTCCAGAGGAGGTAGTGACCTTGAATGGTCACCAAACATCACTATGAACAAGAGTGAAAGGTTGGGTTGACTTGTATGGTTGTGAGGGAAAAGAGACTTGATGTTGTTTAGCCTTAATCCACACATCACAAGCTAAAGAACCATCCGCTTTAGAAAAAAGATGAGGAAATAAGTGCTTCATGTACTGAAAGTTGGTGTGGCCTAAACGAAAATACCACAACATGTAGTCTTTTTCAAAAGTAGTAAGGTGTGAAGATAAAAGTCTAGTCCTAGAAATGCTACGAAAGGAGGTATCATCATCAAGTAGATAGAGTACCCTATTGTGCCGGGTAGTGCCAATTATCCTCCCCGAGCTTAAGTTCTGAAAAGAAATAGAATCAGGTAAGATTATTGTTTTGCAATTCAATTCACCAGTAATCTTGCTTTTATATAGAAGATTATAGGAAATTTGGGGCACATGCAACATGTTGTGTAAGGTTAATCCTTTAAAAAGAGAAATCCACCCCTTCTCAGTAATGGGAGTCAAGGAGCCATATGCAATTCTTCATTCCTAACACACGGAGTGTAGGACATAAAATGCTAAAAAAAGCCTGTCAAACGATTTGTGGCGCCAGAGTCCAGGATTCAGGGGTTTTTTCCATCCACACTAATAAGGCTGAAGGACTGAGATATATGTATCTGGGCAATAGCTCTAGTGTAGTTGGACTGGGATCCTCAAGTGGTTGAGAAGGGCTGGCAGACTCACATAAGCCTGCCCCGGGTTCTCTTACTTGGTTAGACCGTCTCGCCTCAACATGGCTCCTAGCTTCTTCTTGGTCATCTCTATCTTCGCTCTACGCAGAAAATATCTATTCAAGACATTTGCCTAAGCTGGAGTGCTTTTCTCTCCACATTGCAATGTTGTTTTATTGTCCTTTGTTGATTATTTTGCTTCATGTAACTACATTGTATTAATACTTGTGTTCCATTGGTGTTTCTTTTGTTTGACGAAGTTGTACAAAAGCTCTCTGAATTGTCCCTTTTACTATCAATGAAATCTATGTTTCCTTTTCAAAAAAAGAAATAAGTTAGCATAAATGAAGCATACATTCTTAACCTTTGACTTTTTGAAATATTACTTGTTTCAAAATCTTTCTATGGAATCCTCCTTTTATCTCTTTCGCTGTCAATGTGCCTATAGCACAAGCTAATATTTTCAAACTTGGATCATGTTCAATATGACACTTTCAGAAACTAGTGACGTTACACAATAATAGTGGAGAAAGGATATCGTCAGTGTTGGTGATGTATAATTAAATTTGTTTTCAACCACCAGCTTAAGCTTTTGGGTGAACTGGCGATTTAATAGTATCAGAGCAGGTGGTCCAGGGAGGTCCTGTGTTCAAGCCCTTTCATTGTCGTTTCCTCCCAATTAAAATCGATTTCCACTTGTTGGGCCTTTCAAATATTTCAAGCCAAGTGAGGTAAAATTGATTGATTTCCACTTGTTGGGGTTTCAAATATTTCAAGCCCACAAGTGAGGGAGAGTGTTGGTGATATATATATATATAATTAAATTTGCCTTCAACCACCAGTTTAAGCTTTTAGGTGAATTGACGATTTAATAGTCAGGATTGAAAATAAATGAAAGGAGAATTTTGTTGTTTTGATGTCTCTGTATACTTTTTCACTTATACAACTAGAGATGCTTCATCAATTCTATTAGAAATTTTAAATATATTTTCACTGAAAATAATTACATCTCTTACACGGGAGCTTTTGAAAGAACAAAACATTAGAAGATAAATCTGTTTCTTTTGGTGATTTTTGTCACCTCATGTAAGTTACACTTGATGCGTAGCTCAGATCCTCCAAAAGGGGAGGCTATGTTGTTAGAGTTTTTGTTTGGGAGGGAGGATCCCCCTCGGCTGTGCTTTTTGTGATTACTACATCTCAGTTTTTCTTTTTTCTTTTTTTTAAGGAGAATAATTAAATCACTTGCCACAGGCCGATTTTTTTTTTCTTTTTCTTTTTTGCCAAATTAAAATCAAAATGTGATTGTTTTACAGGTGTCTCAGTCATTTACCTGGTGCGGTTGGAAAGGATGCAGCTCATTTTGACCTTTATTTAGCAAGGAATCAATTGGCTAAGGGGCCCACCTCTGGTGATTGGCTAGTACTTCATGTGCAAGAACTTATTTCACTTGCTTATCAGGTGCTAAATATGAGGTTACGTTTATATGATTATGATAATTAGATTGTCTCAAGTAGGTCTCAAAGTTGATTTCTTGGTTATAGATTAGCACAATTCAATTTGAAAGTATGAAGCCAATTGGTGTTGAACTCCTAAGTTTGATTATTGATAAGGTACGTTTACAAATTTACATGTTGCATTCAAACAGATCAATATTCCCACCCCCCCCCCCCCCCCCCCCGGTTCTTGTGAACCTATTATGGTTTTCTAATAACCTTTGTCGTTAAAATATTTAGTCCCTGAACACAACAAACCCAGATGCCTATGCACACGTGTATTTCTTGGGCCAATGAAATTTATTAATTCTTTGTGATTTCTTGTTTTGAGAGTGTTGCATATCTTGTGTTTTGTGAATTTAGTTTCAACACATAGCTGATCCCGAGCTTCCGGATCACCTTCTATTGGAGCAATATCAGGTGTCTCTTTCTCTATCTGTTTCAGTCTTTTCTTCTCTCTATATGTACATGCCTCCGTGCACACACATATTTAGCCCATTTCAAAATTATCAGATGCTGTCTATCATTGTCATGAACCATTAATGAATGATTTTTCATGATGTGGTTGGTTATTCATTGATTGTATGAAGTCTTGTTTCCAATTTGATTTATAGGCCCAATTAGTATCTGCAGTTCGGTCTGCCTTAGATACATCCTCTGGCCCTATTCTTTTGGAGGCAGGACTACTGCTGGCCACTAAGGTTAGAACATTTACATCTTCATCTTATTCGAAATTCACCTTATGTCGAGTTAACAGGCTCTCCTACATGTGTAGATCCTCACTAGTGGAATAATTGATGGTGATCAAGTTGCTGTTAAGCGCATCTTTTCATTGATATCGCGGCTATTGAATGAGTTCAAGGAACTCTATTATCCTTCTTTTGCTGAATGGGTCTCATGCAAGGTATATTCCTTTGTTCCTTGCTTTCTTTCCTCTGAGAGGAGCAAGAAATACCTTATAAAATATTGGTTAAAAACACTTTTGGTCCCATACTTGATTAAAGTGATGATCCAGTTCTTGAGCTTTTGTCCGTAAAAATTTAGTCCCCGTAAAGCCAAATTTTTTCCAATTTAGTTAACGTACTCTATTCAAATAAAAAAATGTTATCTTAATTTAGTTCTTATCATGAAAAATATTATTAAAATTAAATGGCCCTTTTTGCATATGTAGATAAATAGATTAATTAGAGACTAGATGTGCTTATAAACTAAAAGACTAAATTGTTCCATATTAAAATTGACATTTCATTCTGATGAGATTTTTTACATTAAAGACCAAACTGTTATATATTAAAGTTAGTGGAGTAAACGATTACAAATTTAAAAGTATGGGAACTAAATTATTATATAAAATTTAGGGACTAAAATATTTACTTGCATGAAAATATGGAAAGAAATCAAAACTACTTTTTAATCAATAATATTTGTTACTAAGAATCTGTGAACTATGAAATATAGATTAAGGTTAGACTTCTGGCTGCACATGCCTCTCTCAAATGTTACACATACGCACTTTTGAGGAGACATCAGAGTGAAGTTCCACACGAGTATCTAAACCTGTTACCGTGGTTTTCAAAAACTTCGGCTGTATTGGGGAAGCATTGGATTGGGGTTCTAATGGATTACAGCCATACCTGCCTATTCTTTCATCCCAAGAAAAAAGTGAGTATAATATTAAATAGTTTACTATTTGCTGTTATTCTTTTTGTTTCTTTTTCATCTAATCTTTTGTGCAAATTTCTTGCAGTGGAATCCATTTCTCGATGGAATTGAATCACCTCTTGTTATATCAAAGTTACAATCTTCACTTGAAGAATCGTGGCCAGTTATTTTGCAGGCAATTGCACTGGATGCACTTCCAGTGAACCTTGATGGGATTGCAAGCTCGTCTATTAATAATGCATCGGGAAACAACTTTTTATCTGGATATAGCATGGTTGAACTGGAATGTAATGAATATCGATTTCTGTGGAGCTTTGCTCTTTTTTCTTTGTTTCGTGGACGTCAACATGCTGGGAAACAAAACATATCATCATCTTCTACTACAGCAAGTGTCGTTGAGGAGTCTCCTAAGGAAACCACCAATTCTATAGAACTAAAACTCTATGAAATTGTACTACCAGTGCTCCAATTTTTGTCAACTGTAAAGTTCTGTAGTGCAGGATATTTTACGGTTGATATCTCCATAGAACTTCTTCAGGTGCGTTTTATACTCGTTCCTTTTATCCATCTAATAAAATTAAGGGAAAAATACCTTTTTGGTCTTAGTTTCTATTTGGTCCCTATGTTTAAAAATCGTACACTTTTGCCCTTGAGATTTAAATAATGCTCAATTTTAGTCTTTGAGACAATAGAACCGTTAGTGACTTAACGGAATGGTAACTAGGATGATGACTAGACTAATTTAAACCAAAATATATTAATGATGTGGCTATTTTAATATGGAATGCATCTGTTTGTCTCCTTTGTATTTTGAATGTTAACTATACTGTTTTTCTTCTTTTTTTCTCTGTATTTATGAGATGGTTTGATTATTGGGCATGGAGTAGCAATTGTTGTGCTCTCAACTGTTTATTTTTTTCAAACAATGATGAACGAGGATTTCACTGTTGGGTATGTACTAGATGACGATGCTACTATAATTTGTATGCATTGATTTTCTTGTCCTTTGCTGTTGATTACAACATGTAGATTTTCATTTCTCTTACTAAGATTCTTCATCTCCATATAAGATTTGTTTATGATTATATGACTATGAATTAGTTTTCTTGGCACTGATTATCTTATGTAGGTTTTCTCATATTACACGTTCTTGGATATATCTTGGAATTCTCTTGCAGCATCTGTGCTGTCCCAGGTAAAGATCATTAAGCTTTTTCAAGTACGTCTGTGCTGTCAGTTTCCTTCCCTTGACCGATTATTGCTGTCCAGTCCAGAGTTGTAGTTACCTGATGAGTAATATTTTTAAAAATTAGTAAAATAATCAAGTCCAGGACAGTTGAAATTCATGTAGTAAAAACAGTATGTAATATATGTGCATTGTTCTTGCTTTAACTTCTCCCTAGTCAATTTTTATCTTGCAGACCTATCAAATTATTTCTTGAAAGGTTGTTAATGAACAATAAGAGTCCTTAATTTAGGTTTGTAAATTGTAAAAGCTTTAGTAATGGTGACTTTAAAATGCTGTGAGGGCTAGTAATGCCAATGTTTTTGTGGCTTTCTTTAATCAGATTGTTCAGAACTGCTCAGAAAATTTTCTTCAAGAGGAGGGTTTTGCTTATCTGGCATTGGAATTATGTCTGGCTTTTCTTTTTCGAATGTATCAGAGGTGATATGAAATAGTACACTATAATGCTTATTAAAATGTAAATAGATTTATCTGTGCTTCCAGACTGATGATATCTTTCATCCTCTTGTTCTCCAGTATGAACTCTAGACAGCTAGATCATCATCCAAATTTGGAGGATTTGGTATCATCATTATTTGTTACAGTTAAGGTACTCATGGAGCGCTTTGAATTTAAGGTGGGTAAGTCAATATGTGGTGTAGGATCTATTCATTGAATATTACATTTCTCTAATCAAGTCTTTATTTAATTTATATTTTTAGAAATAAGCTGCTTTTTGGTTGGAATATATTCAATTAGGATATCTTAACCTTTAGGATATTTACAATATTATCACTTACTTTGCTTGAATTGCGTTTCTTTTGGCATGCAGAAACAAATACTATCTTTGCTGCTATCCCTTTTCTCAGTTGGACTCAAATACTTTAGGGAAACGTCAACTGAATTCTGCTTATCTAAAGTAAATGATTTTATTCGGTCTTTTGGCCATATACTAGAGAAACTTATCCAAGGTAAGCTTTTTGAAATTGTAACTGGTTGTAAAAGTTGTCAAAGTATTTCTATGTCCAACTTAGGTACAAATGAGTTGTGTCCTTTCTCCTTGTAATAATTTTGTGATTATCGTTAGAAATTATTCTCGTTTGTTGTTTGTTGGTCCCATCACTTGGTGCTTCTTCTCCTATCTTTAGTTGCATTGATGTTTGAAGTGTCGTTTAAAGAACCATTTTGTTTATCCCATTTTGGATTATTTTGTTTGTAATTGCTGTATTTTTCTGGGAGAAACAAACCATTTTATTTATCCCATTTTGGATTATTTTGTTTGCAATTGCTTTATTTTTCTGGGAGAAACGTTCCATATTACAATTCTCCTAGTAAAAATCTTCAATTGAAAATCATGGTAGAATCGCATATAAGAGTTAAGACACGAATAGCACATGCAGTGCACTTATCAGTAAGAAAGTGCTATGGGGAAGAGACTTAGATTGTAAGCTTGGGCAGGTTCAGTCTTTTAATTAACGACCTGACATGTGCAGGAAGACATGCATTTGTCTGTTCTAGTGTCTTTGGCGTTTCAACTGCTTAGGGTTGACGAAAAGTAATTGGTAAGAAATCATATTGTGGTTAAAATTTTAAAGATCGGTAGAATGTACTTTTAAGTTTAATCAATAAAAGGCACTAAATAAAATTTTCAATGGTTTGAATAATACTAAAGACTTAAATATTTTACCTAGGTGAATGTAAAGATTTATCCAAGGTTATATAATATAGAAAAAGATAAGAATACGTAAAGGAAGCCTATCCCTTTGAAGTGAGAGAGAGAATCACCACAATGGTTTAGATATTAGAAAATTATAATTGTAAATATTTCTTTTAACCTGCATCCTAAAGTCGATATTAGTATATAATGAAAGTATCCCAAAAATATTTTTGTAACTTCCTTTACTAATTCTTATCTTTTCTTATATCATATTACGTTACTATCTTCTGCATTTACTGAGGATTTTTCAGCAAATACCTGACTGAATTGACAACTATGCACCTGTTGTCCTCTTGTTCCTAGTGTTTTTTTGTGTTTGATGGATTAAACTTTGTTTTTAGATTTTACCATATAAAGGCTCTTAACGTCAATTGGAGAATTCTAATGAAATAGTTTATTTAAATGTAAAAATATTCGTGTTGCAGATAGAACCAAGCTTGGTGAGGATAGTCTTCGTTCGAAAATACTTCTTGGAACTTGTATGAATTTGGTTGTGGATTTATGCAACAATTGTGTTGAGGGCATTCATTTGGTTAAGAACAGAAGCTCTAAGCTCCAGAGACTACTGCAAGTAAAGCTTGCCTTTTCCCTCGAGCAAATTATTTCACTTGGAAAGCTTGTTTATCTTGCTGGGTGCCTTGAAGCAGATGTTGAGATTGAGAAAGCATCTTTTTCTGTTTTCAAATATGGAACTGAATGCATCAGAAACGTACTTCACGATTCAAATTCGCAGGTAAATATTATCCAAAGTGAATTTTTGTAACAGTTGACAAAGTAACACTGGAAGAAAATTGTATGATGGAAGCTTGTGTTCCTCAGGTTCAGGCAATTGGATTGCAAGTACTAAAAGGAATGACCCAAAAATACACAAATAACGAAGAAAAAGCTTTCCTTCTGTTTTTTGTTGGGGAGCTCATTGGAGTTGTTTTGGCGACGATTGATATGGTGCTGAAGGTACTTTATTTCACACACACACCTATATATACGTGTGTATATATATTTTTAATGATGTCTATGAACTCAAACTTAAGTCCATTCCAAGAATTACAATTCCAAAATTATAGTGTCAAGTAAGCCTTAAAATTAATAAATTATACATTCCTTTCAACTCCTCTTCTTCGGTTTCTTTCTCCTCCTCTTTGTACATAGCAAAATCGAAAAGGAAAAATTGTTCTAAGATCTTCCCTCACTGCTTCAAGCCCTTTCCGAAGTATTTCATTCGAAAGAAAAATTCAAAAAAGATTTTAGCCAAACAGTCCTTAGAAGCCCGGATAGTTGAAGAACAAGTACCTGAATTGCTAGGGGCAAATCGCACCCATTCTCAATCCTCAGTTCATTCAAGCTATTTCTAGAGGTTAATCCAGATTTATTGGAAGTTAGTTGCACCCAAGTTCAAGCTCCAATTCGCTCTACAAAGTCAGATTCTCACAATTCTCACACCCTACACAGTTTAAGTACTCCGAGGACTTCTTGCCCAACTCGAAGGTTAAATTCCCAAAGGGCTCTTCGAGCAAAACCCCTCTCTTTCCCTCTAGAAAGAAGGACAAGTCTTCTTTCGACTCTCCTTTCAACATTAGTGAGGAAGTGAAGCATTTTGACAAGATAACTGATTTTGGGAGGCTGAAACGTTTTGAGCCCTTAGAAACAAATCTTAATGCCCTGTTTCAATACGAGGAAGATTAAAATTCTGAAAATTTGCCCTCTGCTGCTCATTCTTGTCCACAGCCTTGTGTAATTCCAGATCATCTAAAATCAATAGTTGCCGATTAGGGTCTTACTCTAGTTTGCTTCTTCAGCCGTTAAATACTTCTTCGAGCTTCCTCTGGGTGTTGGATTATTTTTGCAGGACAGATTCGAAGCATCCGGTTGGATCTCCTTGGCATCTCTCTTTCTTTTGTCATTTTGAAGACTTGGGCAAGAATGTTTTAGATTCGAATGGGTTCCTTGTGCGAGGGATTTTATGTTTTGGCTTGGCTTTTAGTCTTTACGTTGTCTTTATCTTCGATGGTTTTTCCATCTTTTGTTTGCCTAAGTATAAATTTTGTTTGAGCCTTTGACTGTACTCCCCCTAATTCTTTTCTCTTAGTTTAATACTCTTGTGCTCTAAGCTTAAGTCTCAATTATTATCTTTAACAAAGAGGCTTGCTTCCATTTCAAAAAAAAAAAAGTAAGCCTTAAAATTATAGTTCATCAATTTTATGGGTTTAGGGTTGAGATTAACGTTCTGTACTTCCCCTAAATCTTCAGCATCTCTAGTTGCACTAGAAATATTATTTGGAGTTTAAAAAGCCAATAGTACATAACTGATGCGTATTTTTCATTTCATAGTGTTACTGCTCACTTTATTTTTGGGTTCATTATCACTTGACGTGTGTAACGGAAATTGAAATTTGTCATTTTCTGGTTTACATTACAGTTAGGGTGAAAGTTCAATGTTTAAACTTGGTAGTTTATAATTCAAATCAGAGTATTTGTTCAAAACTACAGTGTATTTTGCATTAAAATTTATTATATTATGTGTCTTTTCTAGCATCGGTTTATCTTTCATAATTGACTAGATCCCACACTCATTGATGTGAGCTCTTTCATTTTCATACTTAGCAGAAACCAATAACTAAAGAGTCAATAGCGATTGCGGTTGAGTGCTTGAGATTCTTAGTGCTTCTACAAACAGTGTCCAATGTCGGTGAATGCCAGAAAACGTTTATGAATCTGCTTTTAGAAGCCGTAGTCATGGTTTTCTCTGCATCTTCAGGTTCTAATCCTAGGGTAAGGAAACTGTGTCAACTAAGTCTGATGATCGAGCTTAAAGATTCTTTCTTCTTTGATTTATTAAATTTACTTAAATGACAGGAACTTGAAGAATTGAAGAGTACAGCGATAAAGCTTGTTTCTCATCTTGCTCAGATGCCTGCCTCTGCTGGTATTTTCAGGGATGTCATACTTTCAATGCCAGTGATGCATCGGCAACAACTGCAGGTAATGTCTTGAGGTTTTATTTCGCACACATATTCTTTGTATGGACGCATTTACACTATGTGTAATTATGAGAAAAAGAAAAGGTATGGTTGGTGGTCAAATAAGGGCCATGAAAGATAATAAAGAGCTTAGAGCTTAGAGTGTGAATTTGAATCATAGTGGCTACCAACCTAGGATTTAGTATCTTTCAAGTTTTCTTGGTAGCCAAATATAGCAAGGTAAAAGATTGTCTGGTGCAATTAGTCAACATGTGCCAAGTTGTGCTCGACATTCACAAATTAAAAGAATGGGACAACGTTATTTATTGAAATGCCTCGAATTTGTTATTTTGATCTACGAATGGTCAAGTGTGGAGGTTTAGAGAAGTGCATTATATAAACATTCTAACCTTAGAGGTACTGCTGGTCTATAATTTGAATTATTCTCCCTAATAATAAACCGATCTCTCCATGTTCGTGGACTTAACCCACTATTAATGAACCACGTAAATCTCTCTATTGCTTTACCTTTTTTGTTTTCTTTGTTTGTCAATTCCTTAACTATGCAAAAGACTATCAAAAGATGCAATGTTGGCCTTTTCTGAAAGGGCAGTCTAATTATCAGTTGGATTATTCTGCTTCCTCAATTATGGTATCCACAAATTTCATTTATGAATAAGTTGCATACTTTCCTAAGCTTCTAAAGATTTGAACTTGATCTATGCACTTAAAAGTATTGGAACAAACGTTTCACCATATTTAGATATTTAATGAGAAACGGATTTCACCCGGTTGGTATTTTTTTGTAGCAATACTAATTTGGCTAACAAAGTAATGATTGTCTGGTTTTAGGGGGTTATTCGTGCTTCAGTCACACAAGATCAATATCCAACTCAGAAGAATCTCTCAACACCAATACTGGAGATAAAAGCACCAGTGATAAAGGTGAATAGAGAGAAAGATTCCCCTTCACACACGGCTGAGAGCAGCATTGAGAACAATCCCGCTATTGTCAGCAAAGAAGACGAGGATGAGGATGAAGACGAGGATGACTGGGATACTTTCCAGTCTTTTCCTGCTTCCACACGAGAAGTAATTACCAATAACGTCACAGAATCTCATGAAACTGAGGACTCCAAAGTTCTTGAAAGTAGTAGTCCTAGTGTCAGCATGGAAGACGTCGCTCCCCTTCCAATTCATGAATTGAAGATTGAGAATACTGAACATGAAGAAACCAGTGAAGAGGTATCGGCATCAATGAGTCAGGGATCTTCAGACGGAGATCAACTTAGCGACAAGAGCGGAATGCAAGGAGTCAGTGATCAAGAAAGTGGAAATGTTGATATCGTTCTCAATCAGGAAAAAGAACTAAGTGAAGTGACTGAACAAGAAGTATCTCAACTTCAACTAGCTGAAAGTGTAGAAGCTTCTGCTATAGTCAGCTCCAAGGAGGATCATACACCATTGGACGAAAGCCCAGAAAACAAAACCAACCCTGTAACTTCAGATCGTGAAATACTTGACGATGAAGCAGAAAAAGATCATGTCAAAGTATACAAAGAAGGTAATGAAACCGATACCATGGCTAAAACTTCGAGCATTGACAACGCACAGAGGAATGAAAGTTCATGATTACCAACATAGAAGCATTGTTGTAGTAGATCCATTTTCAGGTTTACAATAGATTTGTATTGTCATCATGCTTGTAGGTTAAATATTAGGTGTTTTTTTTACTCCCAATATCTTTATTAATTTCCATCCTATATATATTTATAAATAGGGTGGTTTTTGACTTTATGTGTTGGCTAAATTTTGTAAAACAGGACGTGACAACATTGGAACCTTGAGAATTTAGTTACTCTATCTTTTTAGAGTCAGTTAAAAAAATTAGCTCTTTATGATTAAAAATGGAATTGAAGTGACTTCAGATTAAAAAGTAATTCTAAGTTTGAACGAACTGATTGTTTAATGTATTTACTTTTAATGCAGGCATGGTAATTTCAATTGAAAACAAAACATAAATGTGTTGGTGTGTTTTCAAGACCGATTGATAACTTTTGAACCTTGACTTCTATAGTTCTATTACCTATTATTTAGAAACGGTTTTATAAACGAAGTCAAAAGTATGGAAACTAAACAAAGAGTAGTTTTTAAATACTTTGTTGTATTTGGGACAATCTAAAAAGAGATATCTAACAACAAAAAAAAAAAAGTTGTGAGGAAATAAACATAATTTTCAGAAATAGAAAACAAAAACAACGTAGTTATCAAACAAGGTCTAAATTACTTGCACGTTTTTGTATCACATGTTTAAAAACTTTATTATTATTAATTACTTTCAAGCTTTTTGTATAAACTTATGTTCCCTGGAATGTAACCATGGGTCTTAGTTAGTTTTAGTTGATTGTGCAAATGAAAATAACAGTTCATCTTGTAAAGTATTTGGTATTGGTATGGGTTAATCTTAGTCATCTTCATCAATCTTAATACAATTTGAGTCAAATTTAAAAATTGTAAAATACTAAATTACCAATAAAATGAGATGTGGATTATAATTTTTTTTTTGGCCATATTTTAATTTAAAAGCGAGACTTTATGAGCCAAAATTAACACCCAAATGCATATTGAAATTGAAAGAGAAAATCTTATAAGATGAATTTTTTTTAAGAATAATTAATTTTTCTAAGGTAACTGCTTAAGTTCGTACTCATTTTTTTGTGGTCAATAATAATAAGTTTGAAACCTTTTAGTTTCATAATAATCAACCTGAGAATTTGATCAAAAGTTCATAGTCATACAAATACTTTGACACGTGTGAAATTATTTTAATCCTACACTTCTATTGGTCAATTGATAATTTCTTTATTTTTTTTTTTTTTTTTTTTTTTGTAGTTTTAAAAAATTGATTTTGTATTAATTTTTTTTAATAGAGTTTAGTCTCTAAAATATTAGTAACAAAAGCCCTTTTTGTCATGCAGATTTTAAGAAACTTGGTCAAAATATCATAATTGTTTAAACCTTTGCTTCTCTATGAAGTCCTCCTTCTAGGTGAGTAATAGCCAAAAATGTCTATGAAGTTTTTTCCTTTTTTCTCTTTTAAATATAATAATAAAAAAATTATTTTAAACGACAAAACTTCTAAAATATTTAAAAATATAATAAAATATCACACTGTTTCTGTAATAGACCAAGATAAACTACTATCATTATACAAATAGACACAGATTCAGGGTTTATCACAGTCTATCTATGATAGACTGTGATATTTTGTTATAGTTTGGTTTATTTCCCTATATTTGAAAATAGACTAAATAGTTAACAAGAATAATAAATCAAAATTAAAATAAAAAAATATTTTCCATCAAAGTATTTCCATGAAATAATGTTCTTCCCCTTTTCATTTAGTTTTATCTTAGTTAATTTTCCTCTTATAAATTTTGATTGTATCTTTACTTAGGAAAATACCTCTTTTTGGTTAACAATTCTAAGGATAAGAATTAAGAATATAGGTAACATTTATAAATAATGTTTAAGTATAGTAATATCTAAATTTCTACCTAAATTTATCACAAAAGTAAAAATGATAATATGGTTTATCACAAATACATTTCAAAACTAAATTTGAATTCCATCGTACTCACGAATTCTTTTGCGTTATTTTGAGTTTGATTACAATATTTGCAACGGTATCAAGTAGCATGAATAAAAATATTATCCAATGGGTGCCCTATAATAAACTAAGAGTTTTTATGTGTCTTAAATTGTTTGTTGTAGGCTTAGGAATTTATATTATACTAATAGTCAATATTTTTTTGTTTCCTCTTGTGGACTTTGATAAAATAATTAATGACTTCAACCTATTTCTTTAATTCTTCAAATTAAACAAAAATGGAATATTGAAAGAAGGCATTATTAGCCAATCTTAAAAGGGAAATTCAATATTCAAAATTAATAATAAGTGGAAATTACAATTTGAGTCAATTCTCTTGTTTACTTTTCTTAATTTCAGTTTTCATCCATTTTAATATCAAAATAATTTAAAATCATTTCTTCCTCCTTAAATCATGTTTTGTACTAAAATTTAAAATGTTGATGTAAACTACAAAATGTCAAGATCTTAATTAATTTTACATAAATGCTTATAAGTATATCGATATCGCCTAGCTAGAGTCTATGCAATAAGTTATCAACTTATTAAATAGATAATTAGATAGTACTTGCTAACTTGAGTATACGCCAACTGGTTAAGACATATCTACTCGATCATACTACATAAATCTCTACTCCAATAAATAAGAGAAGTACTTGCTATTAATTATCTAATTTTTTAAAAAACACGTTAATTAACCCCAGAAGAGACCTTGAAGCCTTCTTCGAAGGATCCTTTGGCCTGCAAGACAAACATGAGGTACCAAAATAAAAAAAAACACTTAAAAACACATAAATTGTTTAAAAAATTAGGACAACCCGCAACACAAAAATCGAGAAAATATAATATTAAGATAAATAATATATAATATTAAAATAAGTAAATAAACCATAAAGAAAATAAGAAATTAGAAAATTCTCTTCAAATCTCATTCTCATTTATTTGGAAAGTTCATCAATGTGTATCCTTTCTCTAAAACCCACCAAATGTCGACAATTTGGCTAGTGAAAGGTGAAATACATGGCCACTAAGAATTACATGGCGTAGGAGTTAGATGAGAGGGAGAGTGACACATGTCTATGTGGAAACTAAGCTTGATCGATGATAGACATCTATTTATCTAATATTTATAATATAAATAAATATTCTAAAATAAGTGAAAATTTCGAGATTAAAATATTTAAAGAGTTTTTGGTCTTTCATTCATAGTATAAAATGGACGGCAACATTATCTTCTCTCCCACTTAAAAGACTTTCTTTTTTATATTTTGGTTTAGCTTACATGTATCTTTACTATTTTCGCAGAACAATTTTCATAGCTTTGCAGCATTTAGATGTTAAGAAAACTTTTTTGAAAACTTAATTCTTAAGTAGATGATCATCATAAATTGAAGATTTGACCTCTTAATTCATTTTATCGATTTTCTTCCTTCAAGGAAGTTAAAAGTTGTTATTTTGAAAAAGAAAAAATAAACCCCTAATCATTTGATGTTTATATTGTAAATTTAGTTTTGAAAAGTATCTAATAATTAAATATAAAAAAAAGAATTCAAAATTCAAAATTATATTTAATATAGGTTTATATTTCTAAAAATATTGATTTTATGTACTAATATATTCAATTGATCTTTCAACTTATTCAATATTTTTTATACTTTAAAGTAAAT
Organism: Cucumis hystrix; assembly: GCA_025688845.1. Taxonomy (NCBI): domain Eukaryota; kingdom Viridiplantae; phylum Streptophyta; class Magnoliopsida; order Cucurbitales; family Cucurbitaceae; genus Cucumis; species Cucumis hystrix. The sequence goes on along the minus strand of CM046891.1, from coordinate 1,049,951 downwards.
TGAAAAGTCCCATTAGACATACAAATTAAAATTCAAGTGATATTAGAGATTTATTTTTTCAATTTCTTTTTATTGTGTTTTTGTATTAAAACGTTTCTTTTTTTTGTTATTGAAGATTCAAATTCTATATTTAATATTAAGAATCTCCAATTAGAACAATTAGAAAAATAAAAATCCAATAATAAGCCTTTGAAAGATTAGCTCTTGATTTAAATAAATGTAACATTTTTATGAATAGAAACATTTAGGATCATTTTTCTAGTATTATTTTGAAGTACAAAAGAACAAAGAAATCCAATCAATTTTTCTACAAAATCATTTAGCCAACTCTAAAAATTAGGTCAAATTAAACCGGTCGGTGTTTGATAACTATTTCATACCTACGATTTAAATATTTTCTATATAAATATTTAAATTCTTATAAATTTTTAAAAGAGAAATAAATTGTCAAAAAACTATATATATATATTTTTAATTTTAAAACCTTCCTTTGATTTTTGGAAACATACATATATATAAACATACGGTTAAAACTATATAAATAAATCAAGATATAGAAGTAACGTTAATTATATGATTAAATTTAAAAAATCAAATTATTACTACGTGGGTGGTTCAATATTTACAACAAATTCTAAATCGAGAAAGGAAAATTATTGAAAATGAAAAATGAGTATTTTTAAAAATAGCAAAATAAATTAAAATATTTACAATATAACAAAATTTTGGATTTTTTCAATGATAGACTTCTATCACTGTCTATCAATGCCACCACTTATAGGAACATATCGGTGGCTACAAATGTTTATTGTTGATAGAATCTCAAAATTTTGCTACATGTGGTAAGTATTTTGTCAAATTTGCTATTTTTGACAATTGTATGATGAAAAATTTATTAAAAATATTTATAAAATATAATAAAATAACGAATTCTATGTTAAACATTGTTAGATTAGTAACGAATTTGAAATTTTACTATATTTTGTAAATATGAAAACGTCAATTTTTTTAATTAAAAAAATGGTGGAAAATTGGAACCTTTTTCACGAAAGATTTAATAAACTAAAAGAAAGTTATTACAAAAAAAAAATAAAAATAATAAGAGATTGAATAATGAAGAGATATATTAATAATGTGGGAATTGCAATTATATTAAATTATTCTGTTTGGTCACAAGAAAATTTGTTGAATTTGATTTTCTTCAAATGGAAACTATTGGGTCAAACCCTTATAGAGATATCAAATCTATTGTTCTTGTGACCAAACGTTTTCTTTTTCTACCAATTTTTACACTTTTTTTTGTTCAAACAATTTTGTATTGCTCCATTTTTAAATTCAAATATTCTAGACTTTAGTAATTTAATTTAATTTAATTTAATTTAATTTGTTTGTTTGTTTATTATTATTATTTTAACAATATGTGACTTTAATTTTGAAGTTTAATACATAGTACAATTGATACACTAATTCAGCTACGCTCATTTTTGTCATAATTTTATTTATTTTTTAAATATATTTACAGTTGTTATTAATACTTTTATATTAAATTTAAATTATATATTTGATCTTTTTTAAAATTTTGTTTTTTTAGTACAATAACAGTAGAAATGTGAGATTGAACTCACTCATTCCAATTACCTTATTTGTATGTTAAAGTATTCAACAAACATTGTAATTATGACGGCTTGTATTAAAAATAAGAAAGTTAAATTGTACATAATACTCTTACACTTTGTATTTTGTGTCGAAAATACTATTAAAAAAATACTGTTGTTTTTCTCCCATTTGTTCAATTTTCACACAAATTTTCTAATAGAATATAACCAAAAATTAAGGCTTTAAATTCCACAAAATCTCATCAAATTAAAAAAAAAAAATCAAAATTTTCTTCCCTTAAAACTTACCAAAACTACTAACACACTCTCAACTACTAACTAACGTTTATAACCTTGTTACACATATATGACAATCTCTTTGGTGCTTCAATTATTCTTTTTTTATATATATAATCTAGTTACCTTTTAAGAGAACGATAATTAATAAAGGAAAACTGTCAAAATTAGCAAATTTAACAACATATTTAAAGGCTATTATTGATAGAATAAATTTTTTTTTACTATAGTATGTAAATATTTTAATTTATTTTGCTGTTTTTAAAAATACCTCTATTATTAATAATTAACAATTTAAAAGGAAAATTGCATTATATGACAAACTTTTTTTTTTTAAAAAAAAAGTAGTCTAGAACACATCTTTTTTTGCATGTTGCAAATATGACAAGTAATTAGATATATTGAAGATTATCAAAAGGCTATTAGAGGGTTATCGACTTTTAAATTTGCTATTTTTGTAATTTAGAAAATGTAGTGACATAGGTCGTATTATTATTATTATTATTATTTTTACTATTTTTACAAACTCCCTGTTTAAAACCTCTATTTTTTTTTAGTATAATCGAGAATTAGGTATTTGAACCACAAAATTACGTCTTACTGTAAGAATATTTTCCAAAATTTAAGGTGAAAATAGAGATATGAAATAATATAATTAAAAAAGATAATAATAATATTTGAAAGAAAAAGAAAAGTGTTGGAAGGAGGAAGTAGGGCCCATATAGCAAAGTTCACATAAGAGATGTGCTCACAATTTATATGTGCATTTCTTTCTCCCTTTCTTTCTCCAATTCTCTCCCTTTTCCTTTCTTTCTTTCTTTCTACCCAATATTAATGTTCATCATGTTGTTGCTTCTCACAACTCTAGCCCTCCTAACCACGTCCTTTTTCATCTTCTCTTTACTATACGACACCCTTTCTTGCTACTTGTTAACTCCTCGACGCATCAAGCAAAAGATGGCCAAGCAAGGTGTTCATGGCCCTAAACCCCGTCCTCTCCTCGGTAACATCCTCGACGTCGCCTCCCTCCTCTCCAAATCTACCTCCTCCGACATGCCCTCCATCTCTCACGACCTCGTCCCCCGTCTCCTCCCTCATTTCCTCGCCTGGTCCTCCCAATTCGGTACGTTCATCATTAACACACACACGTCGGTATAAATATCACTAAACACTTCATCACCACTGAAACTAAATTACATTGTGATGGTTACATTCATTTGCAGGGAAGAGATTTATATTTTGGAATGGGATTGAGCCAAGAATGTGTTTAACCGAAACCGATTTGATAAAAGAGCTTTTATCAAAATACAGTGCGGTTTCAGGGAAATCATGGCTACAACAACAAGGCTCTAAGCATTTTATAGGACGAGGTCTTTTAATGGCGAACGGTCAAAACTGGTTCCATCAACGACATATCGTCGCACCAGCTTTCGTCGGGGATCGACTTAAGGTAATTCGTTGAAGTGAGGTTATGATTTATATGTATCATTTTTTTTAAAAAAAAACTGGGTTTGAACTTTGTTTGTTTATGGTTTTGAAGAGTTACGCAGGATACATGGTGGAGTGTACAAAGGAGATGCTTGAATCATTAGAAAAGGAGGTAAAATCGGGGAGATCAGAATTTGAAATCGGGGAGTATATGACGAGACTTACGGCTGATATAATCTCGAGAACGGAGTTTGAAAGTAGTTTTGAAAAGGGAAAACAAATCTTTCATTTACTTACTGTTTTACAGCATCTTTGTGCTCAGGCCAGCCGCCACCTCTGTCTTCCCGGTAGCCGGTAATAATTCCTTCTTTTTTTTTTTTCCTTTTTCTAAAATAAAGAAAATCTTTTAATATATTTCTCTCTTCTCTCTCTCTCTATTTTCTTTTTCATTATAAAATATGGCTTAGAACTAATATTATTTAGCCCATGATCTCATGAAAATTATTTTTCCAATGTGAGGCTTCAAGGGCATTTTCGTCTTTTTACCTTTTTTCTAAGAACTTTCTCTATTAGGGCTCAAGATAGTCTTTTTCAAGAGTTATGAAATTGTCTTTAAGTTAGCACTTTTTTTTTTAAGGATAATGTAATTTAATTATGTGCATATCAATATTTTAAAATAATTTCAAATATAACAAATTTTGTCAGTGAGATTATGAGATATGATCTATCACTGATAGATTATGAGATTTGAAAATTGTTTATCGTCACCGGTTACGTTGTTAGGAATATAGTAAAGTGGTAAATTGTCATATGTAGTAAACCTTTTTAATTGAAAAGAATTTTAATTAAAGTTTTTATTAAGGAGTGTAGTTCTAAGTGGACTGCACTACAAAAAGTGTGTCGTCGATAATGTGTTCAAGTATAATGCAAATTATCGAAATAGTGAGATTTTGTTTGAAAATGACATATTTCAATCACTGGTTTGAAAAAATTAGTTTTAAATTCAAACATTTTAATGTGGTAATTTTAATTTAGAGGCATAATTTTGATAATGGGTAGTGTTTAATTATATATGTTTTGGCAGGTTTTTTCCAAGTAAATACAACAGAGAGATAAAGGCATTGAAAGGGAAAGTGGAGGAATTATTAATGGAAATAATACAAAGCAGAAGGGATTGTGTGGAAATTGGGAGAAGCAGTTCATATGGAAATGATTTATTAGGAATGTTATTAAATGAAATGCAAAAGAAAAAATTGGATGGAAATAATGGTTTGAGTTTGAATTTGCAAATTATAATGGATGAATGCAAAACCTTCTTCTTTGCTGGCCATGAAACCACTGCTCTTTTACTCACTTGGACTGTCATGTTATTAGCCACTAACCCTACTTGGCAAAACAAGGTTCGAGCCGAAGTTATGGCAGTTTGTGGTTCGGAAACCCCTTCGTTTCATCATCTTTCCAAACTTTCTCTGGTAAGAAAAATGTCGAGATTTCAATTTTATAGTTGTTTTTTCTTATCTCTTGTTCTTAGTATTTTATATGATATTTTCATATTAGTATGATACTACGCCAAAATAATTTTTGGAGATGAAAATTCAATATCCTAAAAAGAGTTAAGATAAATCCACTAAATTGTGATAAAACTCAGTTTCAAAAAGATACAGAAACTGTCTTTTCAACTAAGATAATAGATTTTTTAAAAGAATTTTATAATCTAAAAAGAAAAAGAAACTTCACACGGTCTCGAGTTGTATTCATTTTGGTGTAGATTGTATAGTACCTCAATAAGATTAAGATAATATCTTTTACTAAGAAAAAAAATAGATATGAGATTAATTAATAGCAACTATATATATTGCACCCAATTCTTCCATTTCCATTTAAAAAATAAGTTGTGTATTTTGTAAATAGTTTTTTCTGAATTGAATTTTTAATTAAATTTTAAAAAATAAAAAATAATTATTTGAAAAACACTTTTTGAAGTTTTTTAACCTTAGCTTTTTTTTTTTTTTAAATTGTTATAAAATAGATCAAATAAAAAAAAATGATGTTTATAAGTAAATTTGAAAAACTAAAAATAAAAATAACTACTAAAGTCTAAGTAATTAACTTATGGAAGAAAAAAGAAAAAAAGAAAAGAGGTTGTGGGTGGGACCTCAGTCCATTCTAATATGGCTTACTTCATGGCACACCACTTATAAATGTCTTTTTCTTCAACTGATTTTTCACAAATTTTATAGCAAAATTTTTTAATTAAAATCTCAAAAATTCCACTTACCTAAAACTAATGATTGTTGTGGCCACTTTAATTGGCCATGAAATGACATTAATATTCATAAAACACATGGTCAATCTCTTTCCATTTTTATGGATTTAAATGAGGTTATTTTAATTGATTATTTAGTTTTGATTCAATAAAATAGTTATTCATATACTTAATTGTTAATTTGTACTTATATTATAATTACAAACTTCTTTCTTTTATAATGTTCTTTGAGTTAGGCAGTCTCGAGACGTTTCTTTCTATGTTATAATTACTTGGTTCTTATTTACACAGTTGAGTATGGTGATAAATGAGTCACTAAGACTATACCCACCGGCAAGTATTCTTCCAAGAATGGCATTTGAAGATATAAAACTTGGAGATTTAGAGATTCCAAAAGGATTATCAATATGGATTCCTGTTTTAGCCATTCATCATAGTGAAGAATTATGGGGCAAAGATGCAAATGAGTTCAATCCAGAGAGATTTGCCAATTCAAAACCATTTACTTCGGGTGGTTTCATCCCTTTTGCTTCTGGCCCTCGTAATTGCATTGGACAATCTTTCGCTCTTATGGAAACTAAGATCATTCTGGCTATGCTTATCTCCAAGTTTAGTTTCACGATCTCTGATAGTTATCGACACGCACCTGTTGTCGTCCTCACTATAAAACCTAAATACGGCGTTCAAGTCTGTTTGAAGCCTTTGAATTAACAAAGTAGTACCTGGATCCATCATGAGTTATACTCATCTTTTTGTGTAGCTCGTTTCAATCATATACTAAAAAAATGATTGGATAGCTGAAAAAGATGGGTGTGGTGCATAATGGACTCACAAATACTTTTCCTTAATAAATCCTCTAGCTTATAGGTTTTTTTTTTTCTTTTTTTTTTTTCTTTTTGAGACGAGAGGGAGATTTGGTCATATTTTTCACTCGTTTTGTTTTGTATGATCTTTGTTTTTGTTTTTCCTTTTGGTCTCTTTCTATTTTTGCCACTGTGAAAAGAAAGAGAGATATGGGAGAATATGAAGCTTGATTGTAATGTTATATTTTGAGCAATATTAAATAGAGGCATAAGCTTGTTTTTTAATTATTATTCGTTTTTATAAGTACAAGAGACTGAAGAATTTGAATATATACCTTTTGAATTGTTAACACATGTTATATGTCAATTGAAGTAATTGGAGTCCAAAGTTTTTTTTCAAGAACTAACAAAAGAAAGATATAAATATTTAAGAGAAATGGGGGCAAAAAGTGAGTTAGATACACATATAGGTTAAAGGCAGTAGCTTCTTCTTAATTGGCCTCAAATTGCAGCACTTTGGAGTTTGGAAGTTATTGAAGCCCTCTTAGACAGTTTCCCCAAAAAGGGTGTCTCTGACTTTTACATGCTTCAAGACAAAAACAATATTATAAATGAAAACATTAAATTAACAAAAACAGTAGACAAAAAAGATGATGCATTTTCTTCTGATCTTTCTTTCAAAGGATATGATGCTCTTTTTGATCTGCAACACACATTATTCTTTGATTATCTTTCATATCCCACTATCTAATAATTTAAGAAACACAAACATGATATATATATATATACACACACATGGTAGAAGACAAATTGTAGGCTGCGTTAAAAGACTTTTGACATTTATGTGTGTTTTTAAAGATAAATTTGTAGTTTTGAGAAAAAAAATCATATGACAATCTTATTTAAGTCAATAGCTAGGAAAAGGTTAAAGCAAGCTATATAAATATGACATCTTATTTATTAGAAGGATAAATTAATCTTAGAGTTCCTAATCTAAGAAAAGGATTTGGAGATGTGATTTAGGGTCAATCATAGGAACTAACTAAGAGTATGGTACACCTGTGAAGTAGGCCTCCGAAAAGAATAGATTAGTGGTAGAGATTGAGGCAGGTAAGCTTAGATTAGTGCTTGGATATAGAAGTAGCCTCGACCTTAGAGGTGCTTGCAGCCTCATGAATATCCTTAGCCAAAATGTGGACACTTTGGAATGCTTGGCTCGAAGTGGTCTCATCCTCAGCCCTTTGTGTTTAAGGGGACCTTTGGTTCATCTAGCTAGAAGTGATCTCAACTTTAGCCTTTGAAGCTAAGGCAGGCACCTTGGGCCAATTTTCTCTTTTCTTTTGTCTCCCTTGGTACGCTTCTCATGCTTCTGTGTCCCTCACATGATTATTGTTATTTTGATCTAATTAACCCTAACTTTATGCTTTCTTGATCTTGAGCTCGGTGACTCTTTTGGTCCAAAATGACTCATAACATGCACTTAACTACATTTTGGGAAGCACTTCAATTAATGTTTGTGTCAAGTTACATTCTTCCATTTTTTTTGTATCACAACAATTGTGAGAATGAAGATTGAATCTCTTGTGTGAGAATGAAGATCGAACATTTTATTTTTAGCATGAAAACTCATGTTGGCCAATTACTATTGAACTAATATTAAGATTTCTTTATCTCTATTCTTCAATTTTAATGTGTATAATAAATCTCTAAAATTTCATATTCATATATTTCATATGTTTCTAATCTTTAAATGGATGTTAATTATAATTAAACTCGTTTATCATAGATGAAGCTATCAGTATATTTAATTTTCAAAACTCAAATAGATACAAAAATTCAATATACATAGTTATTAGACAGAGCTTAATATACAATAATATTTGTAGACCATATCCAAAAAAGGAAAAATCTTGAGATACTGTCCATTTCAATAATATAATAAATATGGTAATGAAAAACAAAAAATTAAATTTTATAATACATATATATCTTGAAATTCTCCATTAAAATTTAATTAGTAAATAATACACATATGAGTTGTTGTTAATTAAGTGGAAAGTAATTTAATATAAAGTCTTTATAGATAATTTTTTTAATATTTCTCTAAAAGATCTAAAGATATTGATCAGTGGGGATGTTGCCCCATTGAACCTCACATTTTAGTAACTTTTGGTAGGAGAAAGTTTTGAAAATGAGAGTGAGATTTTATACATGCAAATGACCCATAGAAAAAGTCCTCCCTTACTTTTTCATATATGTTGAAATTCTAAACTATATATTAAAATAAACAATGTATTTAATATATAAGATTATAAAACAAAATCTTATTTTACACTAAAGTCTCTTTTTAAGTGTGCTTGTAATCGAACCAATTCGAGACAATGGCGTTGGTAGTAGTGATGATGGTGATATTTTTATCTCTTCAATTATGACTTTACAATAATATATATATACCGTTCTAAAGATTTGGAAATAGTGTTCTGACTTCTTTTTTATAATGGTAACATTTAATTATATATAGCGTAAGTATAAAAAAGATTAAAACTTTTACTATCGAACGTATTTTCACTCCATGTATTGTAAGAAAAACTCACAACTCAAATACACACACAATTTTAGTAGCTTTTCTCTTTCTTTTGGAGATTTTTTTTTTATAATATATGGAAACTTCAGACTTCAAGGTTAATATAATGATATCATACATGAACGTTTAGTGCTAGTAAAATTGTTTGTTTCTAGAAACTTTTTCATACTATCGTAGCACATACAACTCTCATACGTAACTTATGGACATTTTCAAATATATAGTAAAATAAACTAAAATATTTTTTAAAAAAATATAACAAATTTTTGGATTCTATCAATGATAGACACTGATAAACTTCTATTACTGCCTATCAATGTATTGATAGAAGCATATCACCATCAAAGTCCATCGTGATAAACTTCTATCATCAGTACTGTGTGTAAGTGCCACTGATAAAAACATATAATACCACTGATAGAATCTAAAATTTTGGTATATTTGGTCAAATTTGCTATTTTTTACAATTCCTCTAAATAATATATCAACTTATTATTAATTAGTAATTTTATAAACCCCACCTGATTCATAAACGCGCATGTTATATCATACCAAACAATGAACTAGGTTTGAAAAATTCTCAATACCGCGACAACCATGAAAAAACATTTTTTTCGAATGGAGTAGGATTTACCGACGTTAATGTCAACGGTGTAAACTCAAATGGATTTTTGGTAGGAGTTGATATATGTGTTTGTCCACGTGTAAATTGGAAGTCCACCGTGGAAGAAGAAGACAAGTGATGTGGGGTTAAACAAGTCACTATCTAAGTGGTAATGATTGGGATTGTACACACACTTAAAATAATAAATTATTACAATAATATATATGCTAAATAATAATAATAATAATAATAAATAAGTTAAGTAAATAAAATTGGATTAAAATAAAAGGCTAAAAACTTGCACGAGGGGATTTTAGTGGCGATTAAATTTGTAAAGTGGAAAGAAGCTAAGTGTTCCCAACTCCAAGTAGGGTTTCCTTTCTTTCCTTTATAAATTAACTAACTCAAAGACTTTTATTATTAAACTAAGATTTGCTATTAATAAAATAAAATAAAAAACAATTATATAATAATAATAATAAGAGAAGAAAATAAAACAAAATATTATATAATAATAACAACTAGATGTTTAGTGCTTTGACTCCTTTTAATTCACATGGGATCTCTCCCTCTCTTTTTCCTTTTTAATATCATCCATTATCTTTTTTTATTTTATTCCATTAAATATATACATACAAATTAAAACTATAAATAATACAAAAATGGAGGGTTTTTTTATTAAAAAAATTGAAGGGTTAAATTTAAGTTTTTTTTTTTTTTAAAATAACCATGGTTTTAAGAAGTCATGGTATATATATATATGAAAGTTCATATATATACTAAAAGCATAAACCATGGTTACGTTTTATAAGAAAATAACATCGAAACTCCCTCGCAAATGTTAGATATAAAGGCATAAACATCCTTAATTAACTATGGTACGTCAAATAATGTGTTAGCAACCTAAAACGTTTTTATTTCAAATCCCATCACCCCTAATATACCAAAAAAGAGTAATTACAATGGAAAACACTTTTAGAAATAATTAAGTGTATATATAGTAATTTTTTTTAACAAATTACAAATACAACCAAATTTATCACTAAAGACTTCTACTACTCTACTTTACTTTCATCCTTTTTAATGGACACATTCAAATAAGCATATTGGAATAATACTCATAAAATAAAATAAAATTGAAAGTGTAAATTAATTAAAATTAAAAGAATATGATAAAATAAATGAACAATAATGATAGCAAAATCATTATCATATAAAAGAAATTAAGTAAAATTAAAGATGTCAAATTAATAAATAAATAATATGCGCCACCATATACCAACCCTCTCCCCACCACCTTTTTCCCCTCCACCACTTCCCTTTGTTGTTGTTGTTATTATTATTATTAACTAATAATATTAATTTTCTTTCACATAATTAAATAATTAAACATATATAATGAAGACAACTAAATAGATATTATAATTTATTATAAGTGCTTTAGCTTCACGCCTAGATAATATATTTTCCTCTTTAATTCCACAAATAAAAGATTTTAATATCTCACCGTTCAGTGTTCTTCAAGTGCCTGTAACAATCATTACAAACTTTTATAAATTAAAATTCATAATATATAATCACAAGTACTACTCCCATATCTCAATTCAATATATATATATTTTTTATGTCTATAAAATAATTTGAGATTCTCTAAATAATCATTACATTGAAAATAATAAATTACTTGATATATAGGTTTGGTTTAATTTTTTTATATATTCAAGTGATACTAATCTAGTTTGTGAATTTAATTATAAAAGATTAGGAATTAGTGTCAAGTATTGTGTGCTTAATTAATGTCTAATCAATAACAACATTGTGTGATATATAGTTTAATAATTTAATTAATTAAAGACCTACTTTAATTTTAGGCTTCCAAGTGTTAAACATATATCACATTCATGGAACTAGATCTTCCTTTTTGGTTATTTATTCAAAATTAGGCTTTCAAATATATATATGTAAACATAATTATTATAATGTTGAAATATCATTTTGATTCTTATTCTTTTGAAGTTGAGTATGTTATTGTAATTTGAATATATCTTAGATTTAGTCTCAAGGTTCATTTATTGTTTATTTTTAATAAAAAAATTTAAATTATATATATCGGTCTTACTAATATAAATCAATTTACATATTTTATTCTTTGCATGAATATTAGTATTTTTGTTATTTATCTATTTCGATAGAAAATTAATTTTAAGGGGCTAATTTTTTTAAAGTAAAATTTAAAAATGGAATTTTAACCTAATTAATAATTATAATTAGCTTGTGGATTTTTTTACAACTTTGAGTATTAGTTCATATTTTATGGTATTAAATTCTATATATTTTTCTCCACACACCATCGAGGTTTGATGAAGTGCATATTAGACCATTAACATAATTTATACAATTTTAAGGAGGATTTTAACCTTTATTTTATTTTAAATTGTTATCAAAATAATGAATAAGTTTTCTCACCTCTTTTAAGGAAAATTTTGAATTAAGTAGAAGAAGGCTAGTCTTTTTATTTACTCTTTAATTATTGTCTAAATTAGAATAAAATTTTATAAAAACCTTATTAACACGTGAAGGATTGGAACAAAACTTCGATGACAAAAAAATACCTTTCAAAATATAAATCACCAGAAATCCATTAAATAATTTAATTACGTACGAAAATTGTAGTACGGGGGTGGAATATTGTCAAAATACCAAGTGCAAGTGGAAGGTACATCATCATCTTTAAAGACAATGTATGTACTATAGCTACCTCGATCGAAATTACATATTTACTTAAATCCTATTTTATTGATTAACGACAATTTTTTTTGTTGTTGATTTGTTCGGTTTTAACGTCAATGTGTAATTTTCTTTCATTAGGTTTAATATTATTTTTTGTAATATTTAAATTATTGTTTTGGTTGTGTTTGAGCATTATTATATTTTCTATTTTCTATTTTTGAAAAATGAGATTATATAAACAATACCATTTATACTTTCTATTTTAAAACCATTTATACAATTTAAATGGTTTAAAGAAAAGGAGAAAACTTAAGAACTAATTTTTCAAAAGGAATAAAAGTTAAAAGAATATTTCGTATAATTGAAGAAATGAAAATATTTACTATCAATTCTTTTATATTTTCAAATTAATTTCATAATTGAACAATATTAAATATTAATTCACGATAAAAATGTGAAAATATTCGATTAAACTTAATTTTTTTTTTAAAAAAAACGACCTATTTGCTTCCTTCACATATTCTAAATTATTTGCAAAGCCTTTATTATCTTTTTTTTCTTTTCTAATATCATCATCCCTCTAGTCAGTATCGAAGTTACAAAAATGTGAATATATCGATGAATATTCAATATTGTATAATGTCTAACTAATAACCTTTATTTTAAAAGTTACTAACAACTCCAAATTAGTCCAATATAGAAACTAATATAGATACATAATTTAGAAATAATAATTAACATAACATTAATTAATTTGATATGTAGTTGGCCACCTCTCAACACAATTTTCTTTTTTTACACACAATTAAAGTACAAGAATAAAATTTAAAAAATAAAAAGTATAAGTAGCACGAAAACAACACACAATTAAAAAAGTATATAGTAAAAATAATATATACAATAATTATATTAAATAGTTTTTTCATGTCTTTATATATATATAATAATAATAATAATTAAATAATTTTTAGAACTAGATTTCTATGAATTTTTAATTAATCTAGAAGACAATCAACACCCATTGACAATTCATTAAAAAAAATAGAAATTCATTAAATGTAATCTTAGACACTTTGACAATAAAAAGCCTTGAAGGTTTAATTAATCAATCATGGTTGAAAATAATGGCAATGTATCTTTTAAATCATTAATGTGAAATAAATTAATCAAAAAAATAGTCTATGGATTTGCTTTGAAACAAAAGTTCACATCATAATCTTTTATTTAAGGACTCACAAACCTCAAAAGATCTTTTTCATTGCTCACACTTCCTAGTAAAAAATGTATAATAATATAATACTAATAATTAAAATCTTTATTGTTTAATTTCCTCCACATGTTCTATTAAATATAATTTAGTTTTTTGTTTCAGGAATAAATTATACATATATTTAATACATGGAGATCCAAGATTGATTTTTCGGATTCTTTTTTTAAACTGTTAAAAGATATTAAAATTTTGGACAATTAATTCACTTGCATTAACTAGGTCAAATTGCATATATTATGTAAAAATTCAATTCGAAATATGAAATTTTAAGAAATTTAATTATTTTCTTCTAATAAGTAGGTTCGAAATTAAAGTAACGAATGACAAATATAAAAAAAGTAATGTTGTATGATCCATAGACAGAGATGACTTATAGTAATTGTTTCAATTCGAAACATAAACTAACATTGAGGATATAATCTGTATGAAAGAAAAAAAAAAAAAAAGAACCCTATATTTTTTTTCTATGTGAAAAGTAATTAATGTCTAAATTAAAGCAAAAGAATAGTATATATTCATAGATTCAATGATGGGACTTTTTGACTAAGAATTTAAGGGTAATATTTGTTTGACCCGTTTGTTACATATTGGTTTGTCACCAACGCCCACGAAAATCCAAAATCTAGCAGCAAACCATTGTAGATTGAACCCATCATGGATATCTATGTATATATATACACACATACGTATATACCTATGATTTTAGGTATATCTTCTAGCTTCTCTTTTACTATTCTTATTTTGAATTTTTCATCTTCTATTGTTGGAGGCTAGCTATGTTATATACACTAATAAAGGAAGGTTCATGGTCGATATAGGTTAGTAACTTTCAATTCTTTTGAGTCTTTCTTGATCATGCTTTCATATCCTCAAGACGTCGTCTCTTATTCAAACATATTCACATCCTAAACTTGGGATCATTAACGAGGTCCAAAGCCTTGTTTTTAATGATATCCCAAATTAGTTTTCCATAGAAAGAAGAGCTAGATCTCTCACAATGAAGCATTAGTAATTCTATATAGCTAATGAATTTGACATGTTATGCTCATCGCAAACTAATCTCTTGTGTTTGTATTGAGGAACAAAACCCTAATTTTTATTAATAACTTGTTTACTTGCTTCAACATCATAGGAAGTCTAAATTCCAAAGTATTTGAAAAATTAGGGTTAGGGTTTAATTAATATTTCTTTTTTGGGTTAACACATTTTGGATTATTTCCCCATATGTAAATGAAATGGTATACATGCTAAGTATATTGGATGGATACATATATAGTGAGTGCATAAGGCTATTTAGTTGCATTATTCATGGCTAATCAATCAAATGGAAAAAAAACAAAATTAAGGATAAGATATGGTCCATTATCTTCCCATTTTCCAATTTCCATATATAGTATCTTCCACCCCTTTTTTTTGGCTTTTACAAGTGAAATTAATTACAATTTCTTCCTTTTTATTTTTATTTTTTTTTCTCTTTTGTTCTTTTATAGGGAAATAATTTCAAAAGTGTAGCCTAGAGCTAGATTAGGAAATGGATAGTTCATTCATTACGTGCTCTATTTTACTTTCCTAATCCAAATTAATATATAGGGACACATAAACAAGTTCTACTTTGGTGTTTGTATTTTCGATTTTAGTTAAGTTTGGTCCATGATTTCAAGATTCGAGTTTGTTTGTGTTATTTCAAATTTTGTTCTATGTTGCCTTTATATATGTTTTTTTCTTAATAAAAGATACGGTTGGGTCAGCAGGTATCGGTTGACCACTTCTCTTTATCGCACCCTCATCATTCCCGCTTCATTAATATAGAAAGAGAAGTACATGAAGCAAAGAAGAGCACAAAAAGGACTAGAGGAAAGCCTACGGACCCAACAAAAAGCAAATGAGAGAAAGACTAATCGAAAGCATTTAAATTTAGAGCAATAGAGCTAGCTGAATAATTTGAAAAAAGTTTGGATCTACTATCCAAAGACTAATAAGCGCTTTGATATCTTCCCACATATCGGTTGACCACTTCTCTTTATCGTTGAAAGTTCTATTGTTTCTTTCAAGCCAAATACTCCAAAGTGTAACAGTCACCGAATTGAATAATATGACCTCCTTTTTGTTTCTTTGTTTCATTTTACAGACATAATTGCAAAGAGAGGCGGTTCTAATATTTGAACTTGTATATGTTCAAATATTCATTTTCATTTATAGACTTATAAAAGTGACTACTAACTATTAGTAAAACACTGACATAACTTAAGAATGAAATTAAGGAAATTTTATTTTAAAATATTACAATTTCTTTTTATATATCACGAGAGATTAAGATAGATTAATATTTGTACATATCATGATATATATAAACACATATAGTAGTTTATCTTGATCAATATACGATAAATTATGACATTTTACTATATTTTGGTTCATTTGGCTATATTTAAAAATAACCTTAATTTTTTTTTTTAAAGTACATTAGCCGAAAACAAAATGTTTTGAAAGTTCATAGAGTAAATTCAAATTTGAAAATCCAATCATCTAAGTAAATATATAGAGGAGGAGAAATAAAAAAAAAAATAGTTCGTGAGATACGATAAAAATTCTACGAATGTATCAATTTAGTTGAGATATTTCGATATACAATTTTCTTAAATTGATACGAGAAAGAGTGAAATATTAAAGAATTTTAGATTCTATATTTTAAAAACGTCTTTAAATTTGAAATTTTTTAATAAAGAATTTTAGAGATAATTATGGTTGATGGAAAGAAAAATACATATATTAATATATATTTTCCTATATTATGTAGAAACCCATGAAATGATATTATAATTAAAACTTTGGCCAAAAGTGGATTATATTGTGGGCTATGTTTACTTTTCCAAATCCATTTGTTTCTACTATTCATCATCTTTTTACCTTTCTAATCTAACAATTGGTATAGGGAGGTATCATAATGAGATTTAGATATGCTATAGATGGCTAATTCAAAAATCATGTAAATATAAATATGGTAAAAAGTAGAAAACTTATCCATTAGGATAGATTTTGATAATGTTTGGCTTTAATAATCAACACAACCTCAACACGTAATGTCTTTATCGGAAATAATAATTTTAAAAAATCAAGATTTTGAATTGCATTAGTTTAAATTTTAATCTAATAATTGTATTAATTTACATTATGTTATATATATATATATAGTTATTTCATTCAACATGGGTTGATTATTTTAAAAGAAAAAATAGTAACGTTGATCAGAAAATACAAATAAGTTGAATGCGAAATTGTAATTATATAAGTTATGACTTAGTTACCTATATATGTAGCACGCACACTCAACGTCGGTTTTATTTCAATTAAAAAAAGAACGGACGAGATGAATACACACTTTTGCTAATGACTTTTCAAACATGGAATATAATTGGAGATCCAAAAGAAAGAAAGATAGCTAAACGGAGAAATAAACAAAGCAAAAGAAAGGCAACATGATTGATTTGATGAATAGAGTTTCCTTAGACAGAACACACAAACACATACACCACCATTTTGGTGAAACACATGTTTTGTTGTGTGTGTATTGACCATTTGATAAAAAGCACTTTTATGATTTCTAATTAAGGTGTAACAAAGAAATGTCATTATTAAAGAAGAAGAAGAGGAAGAGGAAGAGGAAGTTGAAAAGAAAGGGGGATTTCATAATGTGGAGTCCAAGTGTTGTTCAACTTCAAGTTTTGGGTACAAACACAAAAATGAAGGGTTGTTTTAGAATGTGTACAAAATATATACATACGAATTTAGAGAGACTGAGCTTTCAAAGCACCCCATTAGCTTGTCAATGAAATCAACAAGATTTGGTATATGGAATGGTTGGGTTGGATTGATGTTTATTTGGCTCCCATTTTCATGAATACAAAAGGTAGAGAGAATATATATTAGATATGATTTTTTTTTTGGGCCAGAGATTTGAAATGTTCAATTAATAATAGATTGTTGATGTTGATCAAACATATATGTGTGTGTGTGTATATACAAATCAAACATGGTTTCCATCAAAAAGGAAAAGAAGAAAAGGTCATCTAGAATCCTTTTGACCAATAATGACATCACATCCATTATGTTATACTAATTATGAATATGGGAGCCATATTAATTAAACTCTAAAATAAATAGTAATAATCAAGTGAGCTTAGAGTCTTTTATCATGTAGATATGTTACTCTCTTTGGTTTTTAACGTGGGATATATTGTCAGAGATTCTTAACTTTTCAACACGTTTTGGTCTGTTAATATGATGCATCTTTAGGTTCATCAATCTTTAACAAATCTCAATTACATTTTATTGAACCGAACACTTGTTTGAGCTTTAAGGACTACTTGTATACCATGTCTTATATAACATGAGATTTTTTCTCAAAACCAATTGACAATAAGAGAAGCTGAAGTAGCTCGTCTATATTATAAAAAAAATTCCCAGTGTAAGATTATTCTCAACATCTCAACAAGGAATCTCATGCTATCTAATTTAATATGGTTATCAGGATTCATTAAAATCTGAGTGGATATCCAGTCCAATAAAATTAAAGTTAATTAATTAGTATATTAATTGACTAATAATTCTTAAATATTAGTCAATTGATATTAGTCTACAAAAAAGTTGGATTGATCGATCATCCTAATAAATTTTAAAATAAAAGATTCAGTTAATCCAAAAGCTTAAGTTTTTAGTGTACACTTTTTAAGCATTATGAAAGTTCGAAATAATAATTTTAGAAAGAGAGGAAAAATAAAAGCAAAACGAATGTAGCATTTGATAGTGGAGGTGTGATGCGGCAACTATATGTATATCAAATAATATCAATATTGTTGCACTATCTTTTTATTTACAATCATTCAACACATTTTTATTTATTCTAACTTTCAAAAAAGAAATTTAGAAATAATATACAATATATATATATATAAATTTTCTTTCTTTGGATGCTTCTAGGACTCATGCATACTTCTATAAATTTTTGTAAATTTTGTCCCAATTAGTTATTTTAAGTTTGAAATCTCATTGGGCCTCTTTCATTACTAGTGACTAATAATCTCTAAAAAAAGAAATTATCTATCAAATAACGAAGTTTAAGAGATTGAATAGTTTTTTTTTCGATAGCTAGGAAAGAGATTGAGTAATCGGAGATCGTACAATGTGTATTTACAACCACTTTAGTCCACTAAACTTTCAAGTTTTTAATTGACAATCTCTAGTTCCCTTACAAATTTATAATTTTTAAGAAAATTAGTATGATCGATCTATATATCTATATATATATAGTACATTTCAGACATGTTAACGAAACTCTAATTAATTTTGATTATATTTTGGGTTGGCAGTACATTGATTAATATTAAAGACTAAATATGAGTGTAAATATAAAAAATGATTAATGGTGAGAAGTTTGGTGAAAGCAAAGGTGGAGAAATGTGGGGTTTTGCAATGACCTACCAAACAAATTTCTAACTGTCAAATCAAAACCAAAACCCTATTCTCCTTAGTCTCTCTTTTAATTTCAATATACATTTCTGTTCATGATAAGCCAAGACGACCCAAGCACTACTACCACACATTCCATTCTATACGAAAATGATCAAGCACGAAAATCTCGTTACGTATAAAATTTTCTAATATAATCTAGAAACAACTATATATAAATTCTCCAACCCTATAGACGTTTTTGTAATATTTCTTTCTAATAATAAATCGTTCTCTTTTTTTCTTTACTCGAGAATGTAACTAACACACTGTTTATGAATGCACGTAAATGGTTATGTTGATTTCTTTATTGTCTAAACTTTACATATTTTCTTTTAATTAGTCATTTTAATGTATAAATAGAACTAAAAATGTCAAAGTAAAGGTGAAAGGCAAACCATAGTCGTTTGATTGACATGCACACGATCGAGTATATTGTGTATTAACAACTATGAAGTATGAGGTTTGAATCTCTTGCATGTGTCCTACTGTACTTAAATTAAAATCAAATCAAAACATGAAATTAAAGCCGTTTTTATCTTATATATTTGAAGGTGTGTTTTGTATATACGAGATCGTCATTAACAAAAAAAAATTGTTTGGCAATACATTATTATTGTTACAATGTATTTTTCAATTAATACCTTTTTCTTATTTTCATTTCTAAATGAGTTGACTTAAACAATGTGGAGTTGACTTTTTTTTTTTATTATTATTATTTGTCTACTTTTAGAGGGTTAAAAATGTAAATTAAAAGTTTATTATCCATGGAAAAGAAAATCTAAAAACCTCAACTTTGTATATCAAAAGAACTGTGCAAGATTTGAATAGATTTTGGAGTTGAAAAGAGATCTTTTTTTCTTTCTTTTTTTTTCTATTTCAACCTTTAGAAAACATATTTGATCATATGAACTTTGATATATATATATATATATAAGATGGAAATGAAGAAGGAGACAACCAAAGTTTGTCAAAAAGATGTTTTGTATAGCCACAACCACAAAATAACCCAAGTGGGTGAACCACTTCATTTCATTCATAAATTTCGGAATTAATGGCTATCTACAATTGGGAACTTTACATTATTATTTCATATCACCCAATAATATTTGAATCAAATCTACTCTCATATATATTATATATATAACTTTTTCTTTGAAATGAGATTAATTAATTAAACAATAACATCAATTTTGCACATGTGAATAGAATTAATATATATATATAAGTTAAGGCTCTTCAAATTCTATATAAAAAGTCCAATTTGAGAAGCTTATTATATAATGAAGTGAAATAAAAATTGAGTATGTGTTGTTCATTACATATATAAAATATACCAAATAATTGTATTAAGATGACTAGCTTATCAATTTTTGCGGATCACGGATTTATCTAAACCAAGTACCTCGAGTGTGTGTGTTTTTTTTGTCAAAATGAGCATTGTCATTGCGTATATGTTTTGGACAATCAACTTCGAAGTTAGAGATTCAATTCCTTTCACCTCACATATTGTAAAAAAAATATTCGATGTGTTCTTGTTTGAGTGAGATTGAGTCAACATATTTTGAATTCCATTCAAATCGTTAAAATTGTTTAAGTTTTTGCCATATGAATGACTCTTATTAAGCGAAAGATCCAAACTTAATCATAAACTTATGTATATTTGTATTAGAGCCTTTATCAGATGAATAGAAAAAGAAATATTTAGAAATAGTATTTTAATTATATTGAAAGTAATTACAATGGGTAGCAGTTTTATATTAGCTAATAATTAATTTTATATTAACATTTTAAAAGAATTATATTCCAAATATATATATTATAGATTCTATTATATAAATCATAGATATTTCTATTAATAATAAATTTCAATAAGAAGTATAGTCTATAGTTGATATTTGATAGGCTCTGAAATAGGATCCAAATTTGACTATATTTACAAATTTTATTTATTGTGTTATATCAACTTATACTTTACGCTCGATTACTATATTTGCAACTATCGCACCAATAAGATTGCTTCTTTCTACAAAGTATTGACACAAAAGGAAGTGAAATAAAAATTCATTTGAGGAAAAATTATAATTTTATTGATGACCTCATAATCCTAGCATTCAAAATTTGTTTTGAATGCACTTTTTTGTAAGGATGGTAAGATCATATTAGAATGATCTCTAAACAATGTAGAAGTAAGTGAAAAATGAAATATTGTACATTTTTTTTTGTATTATTATTATTATTACAGAGGAGATGGACAAAGTTTCAAAGTTCATTACTAATTTTCAGTTTGGTTTGATATCATATTATACCTTGTGCGAGATAAATTTAATAGTGCAAATGTGATAATACAAAGAAAAATAAAAATTTCGACTTAATAAATTCTAGTTTATTTCAAATCAAATTAATAATAAGGATAATGTACATAAATCTAACAAAAACCTAAAAATACTTACGACCTGCGCAGTAAAATAAGAAAAATTTATGACATGTGATCAATTTATTTTCATAAATTTCATATGTCCTTGCAATTTATATCTTTTTTGTGATCTATTAATCCCAAGTCATGTTGGTGCAATTAAAGCTCGAGATAGAAATAATAATAATAATAATAATAATAATTGCAGAGGCCAAACTTGTTTCTTTGGGTTCACGGTACTAATTCAATGTCGATGGGCTACATGTCAATTTTGAGCTTAAAAACTTAGGGATAGTTGCAAATTTAGTAATTAAATTCAAAATAATTAAGTATATAGCAACATTTTAAAAAATTTGTAAATATAGCAAAATTTGTCAAATTCTATCAATGATAAAAGTCTATCACCAATAGACCATGTTGTAAATATCAGTAATAGATCATACGAGTTGATACAAGTTTATCAGCGATAGTTTTGCTATATTTGCAATTTTTTTAAAATATTGTTATATTAATTATTATTCCTCAAATAACCATCAATTACAATTACCCAAAAACTTAGACCAAACAGGTTTGTTTCCATGATTTCTGTATTCTTTGATAAATAAAATATCTAAATCCTTAGCTAAATTCTAAAAACTAAAACAAATTTTTAACTTTTTATTTTTTAACATTTAGCTATGTTTTTTATAATATTGGCAAAATAATAATAATAATAAATCAAGAAATTTAGAGATGGGAGGAAATCTAAGACCTCGTGGTTTTTTGTTTTTAAAAATTAAGTATATTTTTACTCTATTTTTTAGAATGATTTGCAGTATATAAGATTGAATTCTTAGCCAAGTTTCTAAAGTAAAAACAAGTTTTTATTATTAGTTTTTAAATTTTGACTTAATTTTTTAAACTATCGGTGAAAGAAAGATGGATGATAAGAAAGAAATTTGAAGGTTAAAGTATGTTTATGTGGTTTATTTTTAAAAACAAATGTTTACCAAATAGGATCTAAATGGCTATCAAACATGATTGCAAAAACATTTTTGAAAGAGATTACTGAATCCAAAAAAAAAAAAAGGCAATCAACAGCTTGTGGATGGTTCTTGTACTCATTTCCCCTCCAACTTTCACCCAAATGAATTGAGATTTATTAAGCCATAAACAAAAACAATGACTAATTTCAAAGCATCTACCTGTTCAATTCCTTGTTTATTAATAATACATTACTTCAACAGTTTCCTGACGCTGAAAAGCCCATAGCATAATTTCTAAACTCCTTTTCATGGCATTTTCTGCCCTTCTCTTTCCCTTTCCCCCACCAAATCATACACAAAAATCGACGATAAGTTGGTTACCAAAACAATTACTTGCAGCGCTCGTCCAGCCAAGTGATGATGTCGTTAAATACCTCGAGTATCACTTCATCTGGTTCACCTTCTAAAAGAGAATGGTATGCATCTTTGTAAAGTTTTATTTTCTTATCTGAACTGCTCGCTTTCTCGTACAACACCTTGCTCACAGATGGGTCGGTTACGGTATCAGCCTCCCCGTGCAGGATCAATAATGGTAGGGAAATCTAGAAGACATCTCAATAAACTGAATTGTTCACGAAATTGTGTTTTATATACTTGAATTTGCAATAAAATCCAAAATTAGATTCTTAAATGAAAATAAGAAATTGTGTTGCATTCAGTGATTGAACAGTTTTTTTCCAACAAGAGACCAACATTTTCATTGAAGCTCTCTAGCCAGTAAAAGTACAAAAGAGTGTACAAACACCGTGGAATCAACAACAAGGCTCTCTCATCAGTCACAAAGAGAATAAAAGCAGTTAGAATAGTACTTGAACTTGAACTTAAATGGACAAGAAAAAAACAGCTGACATGAGTTACTAAAATTCTCTCTCCTTAGAACTCAATGGCACATTCGTCTATAGAATGTTATTTCTTGTTCAAGTAAGGTCGTACTAAAACTATTTCTGCTTATTGCCCGAACAACTATAATGTTGCTTTTGGAAAAGAGAGATATGGTTCAAGATAAACTATCTCCAGTATGGCAAGGATATCTGCCACTACATTTTGCTTTGAGCAGTTTGGAGATGCTTTTATGGAGGGGTTTGGCTTTTGTTTGGTCATAACTAGGGACTATGAGGAGTCAAGGAGTTTCTTCTTTGTCTCCCCTTTTTGATAAGGGTAGGTTTTTATGCCAAGCTGGGCTGTGTTAATGTTTCCTAGGGTTGGTGGAGGGAATAATAGAACCTTTGAGAGAGGGCTTCCAGCTATGTGTGGTACCTTGTAAGTTTCCACATTTCATTTTAGGTATGAGTGAAGAAAACTTTTTGTAATTATCCTTGAACTTCATTTTACTTGGTTGAGCCTCTTTTTACAATTTGACTTCATCTTTGTAGCCCTTGTTTTTGTTTTTGTATATGTTCTTGTGTTCCTTCATTCTTTGTCAAAACCTCTCGAAACAGAAAAACCAAGTGGACAAAAAAATAATAATAAAAGAAAAATCTGGTAGGAGATCCCTCTCGGAACATAAGAACCAAGTGGCATATTAAGGAATACTGCTCCATTTCTACAATAAACTTATCTTAACCACATGCGTAAATCTGTTATTTATCAAGTTCATGACAATATGACATCGATTTCACCCATTGGCCCAAGCTTCCACGACTTGCCAAAACCTGCTAACCCTTCCTCAAGTTAAATATAGTACTCTATCAACCTCTAGGTCCCTATACATCCTTTTCAATCTTCTCTCAAATTCCTATTTCCTCCTATTCTCCTTCTACTGTCTCTGACTCTCAAATCTTTTTGTTTCCTACATCGAGCATCCGTAATACATCCAAAGCATTAGCCCTTGTAGCACCCAATATGGGAAACAAGAAAGATGTTGAGAAACCTAAAATTAGAGAGTGGACGTCTTCTATTTGACATGAAACGTTAAAAGAGGCATGTCATAAACATGCAAAACCATCGATATAATCATATGAGATGATTTTACTGAACTGTGGTAGAGCAAAAGAAGAATATTTCATTCATTAAGAGGATACAAAGTTTATAATTGCTCGCAGCTTGTACTGTCTATCAAATTGAGGGGGAAAATCCAAATTGTGGGCAAGCTACCAAGTGAAGGAAAGGAATCATATGCAGAAAAGTAAACTGAATTGGAGGAAATGAAGGCATTCAGCAGTCATCCTCTTTGGGCCCAGTTATGCTCAAAATTGGTCTGAATTATTTAAGTTTTTTGGCATCAGCTGGGTTTTTGGAAAAACAGCTACAAACAATGTTTTTCAGATTTTGGTAGGACCAAATCCTGTGGAGCAATGGGTTGAAGCTGTGGCTGATTTGTGGTTTGAAAGAAACCCAAGAGTCTTCCATGATAAGGAAACTCCTTGGTTTACTAGATTTAAAGCAGCTTGATTGAATGCATTCCCTTGGTCCTCTCTCCAAGGCTTTTGCTGATTTTTCAATTCAATATATTAGTTTAAACTGGAGCGCTTTAATCTCCATGAATTAAAAATGTTTGACAGCAACAGTGGGCCAGTGGCAAAGATGGAACTTTTTCTCTACTACATTTCATAGTCTTGTTTGTTACTTTGGACTATTTTTGGCTAAGTTTGTATTGTTTCAAGTCTTTATCACGTAATTTGTAAGTTTCTTTTTGAATGATGGTGCTAAGATGGTGTCAACCTAGTTGAGATATCCAAGTGCACCTCCCGATTCGTAGCTTTATGCTTATTGTTTCTACTTTGATCATTAGTTTCATATCTTTTATCTCAATGAAGAGGCTTGTTTCTTGTTCAAAAAAAAACCCCAAATCTATAGCTCCTATACATCAAGAAGATAAGGATAAAGAATGAATGCCATGAAGATTACATAAAACTATTGGGAAGTAAACTTCAGAAATCGCTACTTTTAAGATTTTGGGCATATAACTGATCCTCTCTCTCTCTCCCCCATTTCTTGGCTTCCCTATTATTCTCATTGTATAGCTCTCTTGTACTTTGAGTTTATTAATAATAAAAAGCTTGCCTCCTTTTCAAAAAAAATATATTGGGTGTAAACTTCAGCAGAGAACTCTCAAGCTCTTTTGCATCATCCTTCAGGTAGGTCATTTGATCAATTTTATTCTAGAATGTTAGGCCATTCATTCCTTTGGTTAATGCACTAGATTCCACATCCTTGCACCTTAAAAAGGGTTATGTTGTAGTGCTTTCTTTAATTGTGTAGCGTTTGGTACGCTGCCTCCATGTTATTCTCCACGTTATGGAAGATGAAATTTTCTAAAGGTTAAATTCTGTGTGGTCAGGTCTTTCATGGGGTGTTATGGATTGGATTTAGAAGCATTCTTCCATCTTTTTGGAGGCTTCAATGGTGTATTCCCAATGGGGAGGTATCTGAAGACTAGGACCATTTGATCTGGAGTTGCTAGTCTTTCTTTCTTTTTTTTCAAACAAGAAGACGACAGTTTTCATTGGAGAATCCTGATTTGGTTCCTCTTGGGCTGCTTTGTTTATCGGTCCCTTTTTTTCTGGCCAATGTTAGTCTCTTGTATCATTTCGTTTATCTGGATAAATTCCTCAGTTTTTTAATCAAAATAAATAAATGAATCCCCTGGACCCCCTCCATTTGTAATTCTGTTTCATGAACATTGTATCTTATCCATATAATCTTTTATGGAAAACTACATAATTCTAGAAGATTATTTAGGGGTGTTCAGACCAAGGAGTTGTAAGAGAGGGAATAAGGAAGTGTGGAATTGTGAACTCCACTCTTTGTTTGAACTTTGACTCAAGGAGTTCGTGGAGTTCAGGGGTAAAAACCATCAATTTTATATCTTATCAACTCTCTCCTCATAGAATTATATTAAAATAGTAACTGCCATTCTAAAACAGCTTCCAGCTTGCAAGATACTGTACAAATTTAATTATATCGCATGACTGAGGCTTAAGCATATTTACTGGCCTTGCGTGCAGACACATATGTAACCATCCTTACATTAACCCGCACCAATACAGGCGACATGCCTAATCATTATCACTTTTAGGAAATGAATGTGTCAATAGTTGGAATTTACTATTTTAAAGTTTCAATAGAAAACAGGAAGAAAGATTATGAGGAGCACCTGAAATCTATGTTTAAACAAGAAAATGAAAAATAAAATGTGCGCTGAAGACCAGTGGAGCAAAATATGATAGCAAGAAAACATATCATAATTAAAAGGTTGTCAGCATTGCTTACTTCTTTCAATCTGCGTTCTATTTCTTGCGTGGTTTTTAACATCTCTACTGCAGTCTGCAAACGTGGTTTATCTTTGTATGCAATAACATTATATGCTGTCTGCATCCATAGAAATGTGACAAAAAAAACAAAAATAAATATATCTACTAATAAAAACTTCACTTAGAAAATAGAACGAATAGCTCTATATGAACTTCTAGGGGGTGTTTGGGACTGAGTTACGTTATGAAGTTTAGAGTTAATATATTGATAAATATGCAAAATAGAGAAGGAGAAAAAGATGGGTTTCTCGATCAACGGCAAGCTTCAATATTGTTTACAATTGAAGTTGAGATATTTCACACCAACTTATGAAGTTGGCAGGCCAAACACCCCAAAGAAAAATCCCCCAGTGAACAAACATGCATTTCATTCCATAAATGAAATTTGATTAATGTTTTCTCATCAACAAAAAAAATGCATTTGTTATTTTTAATAGCACCATTTTGTTCAAATAAGCATTATGCTGAAGTGGCATACCAGTTCTCTATACTTCAAGTCCCTAAAAGCTACCTCAGCCAAATCTTTCTGTGGAACCAACTTGTACTTTGGAAGGAATTTAGAGACTCCGATCAATACTTGTGCAACTGCCCATGGTGGAACCATATCATCTGCAATCTAGAAAGGACTTTTGAGTTCATTGGAGTCCTAACCAACAAAGAAAGTATTCTAAAAAGTATTTTCAGAGAGGTACCTTGCACATTGGCGCAACAAGAACTGCACCACTCCATGATCGAGGTTGTTTTAGATGTACCTTGAGAGACACAGCTCCCCCCAAAGACTGCCCAAAGAGAAAGCTTGGGAGAGCACTAAACGCCGGGTTCTCTGCCCTTGGAATCAAGTAAATAAATTTCAAATAAAGGATTGTCAATGAAAAACATTATTATTTTCTTTAATGAATTCTGTTGAGACATAAGTAACATAAAACAAATATTTTACTGAGGCAGTACCTTAAGAAAGTATTTTCCACAAAAACAAAGTTGTTAATTTTAAAAATTAAAAACTTTTTTTAAAAAAATAAAAATAAAAACCTTGGAGGATATGTTGGATCCTTTTTTTTAAACTAGGCAGCAGGAGAAACAAATATAATTTTGACTGAAAGGATGAAGCAAAATATCATTCCTTTAAGATTCATCCCAAGGAAGTTTCACATCTTCCAAACTACTATAAACATTTTCAGATTAGCTGACAACAAAATTTAGTACGTTAACGCACCTTTCACTTTGGAGTAACGTTCAATGACGTCATCTACAATTCTGTCAAAGCTTGGTATAAAACCATGAAGACCTTCTGAAAGACCAAATCCAGGATAATCCATAGAAAATACACCATATCCTGACAATGCTAACTTTCTTGCAATTCCTGAAACACCCAAAAAAAAATCAATATCTATTATGGTATACAAAATTTCAAACTAGGCCATTTCTACTACTTGACAGAAGCCACATGCCTTCAAAGAAAAATGTGCAGGTGTCTCCATAACCATGACAATAATACACCATTGCTTTAGGACGGACAGTCTCTGGAATCCAACATTTTGAGAATATACTCAATCCTCTGGAGTTGACTTCATATGTCTGTTCCAAAAAGATTGATCGTCTTAGGTTGAAAACATCAAAACAAGATTGCATAGACTTCCAAAGAAGTACAGAAGGGTGTTAAAACTCTCAAATTCATTACTCATTTAACAGAGCAGCTTTGAAAAAGAGTTTAGTATCTTAGCAAAGCTGGTATCTTTTTCTTTATTTGCAGTTGACACAATATGAAGACTTCTATTAATATAGATGAAATTGTATTGCAGTTGACTTCTCTTCCACAGCCAAATGAATCGCATTACAACTATCTATTAATACATCTGGAAGAACAACCCAAAAGACACAACAATTAAGGTTTTGAAATCTTTTAACTACTCAAGAATGAATCTAATTTAGATACGCCTGACTTTTATTTTAGACCTTCAATCTGATTAGAGAGTTCCTCCTTCATCCACCCCTTCAAAAGAAAGAGCAGTTTTATGGCTTGCTAGGGTGGCTGCTATATTGTGGGTGATTTGGGAAGAATGGAATAGCAGAGTGTCTAAGCTTAGAGAGATGAAGAGGGATCCTCGTGATGTTTGGTCCTTTGTTGGATTCTACATTTCTACTTGGATTTATGGGACTATTTTTAAATATAGCAAAATGAACCAAAATATTTACAAGATATAGCAAGATATCGCCAATTATATACGATGAACCGCAATAGACTAAGATAGATGTGATAGACACAAATAGTAGTTTACCTTGGTTTAGATAGATTGTGATATTTTGTTATATTTGTAAATATTTTCAGAAGTTGTCATTTAAAATAATTTCTCTATTCGATACCCTCTATTTTGTATAGTTCGAGTCTCTATCTCTAAAGAGATTCCTTGTTTTTTATGCTTGATTTTTTGTATGCCCTTGTTTTCTTCCAATTTTTTTCTCCACGAAAGTCCATACTTCAATCTAGACAAGTCTAGATTTTGCACATTGTGTAAAATGATAAACAAATGAAAGAACAACAAGTAGTCAATTGAAGAAGAAGAAGAAGAAGAAGAAGAAGCATTCAATTTTCAGATATGACCTCTTCCATCTTCAATCCGTCGCTTGGTGTCTGAAATCGAAAAAAGATAAAAGTCATTGAAATCCAATCGAAAATCCAATTCCCATAAACTAAAAAAGAAGACAAATAACACAATATATGAAATCATCCAAAATCGACAAACACATTAGTAACATGCACGAACACGAATCCAATAAAGAATAAAAAAAACCCAAATACCTTGAACAGAATATGATCAACTCCCAGCTGAATTCCTTTAAACGCCTCCCGCGCACGGCGTCTAGCGGCCACACCATCCATATTAGCATCAAGCAACTTCAGCAACTCATCATCAACACCTTGTAATTTCTTCCTCGGCGGCATTATCACCTTCCTTAAGCTCCTCTTTCCTCTCAAACCTCCCTTATCGATGTATTCTACACCATTTCAGAAAGAACCTGTCAAAATCCGAAATACATTACAGAAAAAGAAAAAAAACCAATAAAAAATAAAACCATCTAAATGGTCTTGAAATCTACCTGAGCGGGGATTGGAAAGTGGTGTTCTAGCTATCTTGGGTAGGTTGTTTGTGGCGAGAAAAGTAGTGGGAAAATGGTGGCAACGGCATCTAAGAAGTTCTGAGGATCTGAATGCCATGTGGAGTTGACATGATTACCTTTCGGAGAATTGTTTTAACAATAATCAAAGATAAAGTCAGAGATCTTACTTTTACCCGTTGATTTTGATTTTGATTTCGCTTTACTCACTATTATTTCATGAAGTTTCCTCTCCGCCATACGTTTTTATTCGCTCTCAATTTCGAGTTATTTAAATATCAGCTTAAAATCAAATTTTGGTCCATACCTTCTTTTCTTTTTAAACTAAAAAAAAAAAAAAAGACTTACTTTAGTTCATTCCATTGGAATTTTGTTAACTATTCAATGTGAATTTTATACTTTTATTATTATATTCTATATTCTTCGTATTAATAAATAAATGAAATTCTTTTGTTAATTTATTAATCTTTTATGTCAAGAAACAAAACATAATCAACACACTTAAAAGGCAAATAAATCTAAATTTAAAACTATTTAAAAACAAATATTCTCACATATTACACGGAATTACATATAAATATTTGGAGAATTTTCAAAAATAGAAAATTTTACAAAATACTTACAATTTATAACAAATTTTATCACTGATAGTCATTGATATGCTATAGTGATAGAATACTTCGATAGAATCTAAAATTTTGCTATAGCTTGTAAATATTTAATTTATTTTACTATTTTTTAAAATGTTCCTAAATATTTTCTCAAAATTGGAAAATAATAAATCTTGAATTGACAGGTTAGTCATCCAAATCAAAATCTTGACAAATTCTAACTATATTTAAAACGATTTTTCGATGTTTAAACTATTTTAATTTTTTAAAATGTTTAATTATAATAAGTAGCACTATATGATTAATAATTAAATGTGTATGGTAACATTAGTAAAAGAAATTGTAAATATAGAAAAATTTATCTATCACTATTTCTCCCTTTAGAGATTGGTTGTTGAGCGTAGTGTTAAAACGTAAAAAATTAGCCAAGATAAATTTAGGTCAATAGTAATTTCGATGAGACAAATGTTAGATCAATATTGACAACGTAGTCTATCAATGATAGACTCCTATCATTGATGAACTTTGACAAATTTTACTAAATTTACAATATTTTAAAATGTTGTTATAAATTTAATTATTTTGAATATAATTACTATGTTTGCAACTATCTCACTACCCAAACAATCGAGCAAACAACCAAGAACAAATCAAATAACAAGGAGAAGAAAATAAGCAACACCAAAACTCTTTTTTCTTAGGGCTATCTATTCTCTCACACAGTCCCTTTCCGTAGGACCTTCAAAATAACAACTGACTCACCAAAAGAGTTCAACCATTTCTTCACCACCACAATAATAATAAGAATAGGACCATCATTCAAATCAAGAAGCAATTTTTTCTCAAATTAAATGCTCAAAACTCCCAAGTTTTAAACAAATTTAACAATAATATGGAGGGCCTTGGAACTTTTTAAATCACTGTTGATGAGAATCAACAAAAGTTCTGTACAAGAACTTCTGAACAATTGATGCAAACTCGTCTACCTTTTCTTCATGAGGTAGGTGACCACAATGTTTGATCACCTCCAAATGAGATCCTGGTATGGCTTCAGAAAGTTTCACAGCATTCCAAGAAGGCACGAGGTTGTCGCTATCGCCAGTGATGATAAGAACTGAGACCGGTTACCAAAACAGCAGGCTTCATTAGTATAAGATGCCTTCTTAGTTAAGAGTTTATAGTTACAAATGTATAGACTACTGCACAGGTTAAGCTTATGAAGACAATAAGTTTCACTTTCAACTGTTGATCACTAGTAAGGAAAAAGGAAGAGGAAAGATCTTCTAATGACTTGTGAAAATGAAATTTTGTAAAAGTGGTGTCTAAATGGTGTGTCTCATTTAAGCATAGAGTTTGAATATTGCAATTTTCCCTTAATTGTAATGGTGTCTAGGGACTAAATTGTAATCAAACTCAAAACTAAAGGACTAAAAGTGTAACATTTGGAAACCTAAGAACCAAGTAAAAACTAGATTCAAAAGTTAGCGACCAAAACAGTATTTTTCTCAATCTTTTATGTTGATACGTTTCAAAACTCTCCATTTTAATCATTTGCAATTAATATAGCACATTAGTTTTTCAGTTATGAGATTATGGATCTTTCATTCATATGTAAGCGTGTATTTTGATGGGAGTTTTGTCTGATCAACTAAAAGTTATTCTCCTTCTCTTGGATACAACTTAATATATTTGTTCAACGACTCAATTTTGCACGTTTATTGATTTCCCTTGTTCTCTATTTGTGTACATCTCCAACATAGGATACTTACACGTATTAACTGTAAGTATCATAAATCAAGTCAATACCCCCAAACACCTCTTAAGTTTACTTCATCAGTATTATTATCATCCACTAGCAGTTAAAAAGAGAATATAAAAGATGATGTGAAGCTGTTCTAGATTGAAAGATTGCAAAATATTTGAATCACTGATGATGCAAAAACAAGTTCAGGCAACCTAGCTACTAGTGGGAGAATAAAAAGTTCATAGTATTATTTAAACTTACCAGGACAAGAAATTTCATGAAGTCTTTTCGAAAGTGGTGGGGAAGCCCTATCCGTAAGCATTGCTGCAACAAATTCCACAAGTGCCTTGTCCCAGTTTTTGGTCCTCAATGGCTGCAAATTTACCATGAGATAGCCTTAGCAAATTAAAACGAAAAACGAAAAACATGAAAGCTTCATTCGATAACCATTTAATTCTTTGTTTTTGAAAGTTGTGTTGGTTTTCTTACAACTTCTTTTAAATAATTTTCATCCAAAACAGTGAAATTCATTGCCAAATTTAGAAAACGAAAAAAAGTTTTTAATTTTTTTCTTTTTAAAAGTTTTCAACGCTTGGCTTAGATTTTGAAAAATGAAAAACATCGTTAAAAGTAATAACAAAACAAAGAAATCTTGTGCTTATAAGCTTAATTTTAAAAAGTTAAATAGTTATCGAATGGAACCAAAGAAAATCTACCCAAAATGCTTACCTTTGTATAGCCATGTAAAACATGCTCGTTTACTCGAGTAGCATCGTACCAAGCTTTCTTGACAGCAACAATACCAGCTTTATCTATAATCATCCGTACCTGGACACACCAGAATGTTTATAAAACTAATATGCCCAGATGCTAATAAAGAAAAGGAATTGAACATGAAGAATCTTTAGCAAATAACGATAAGAAACACTTTACCAACGTTAGAATCAAGGTTGAACGAAGAAAAGCTGACAGAACTTTTATGTACAAGAAATCAACAGCTTCGAGAATTCTATTCATCATCTGCATTATTGACTGCACAATGAACTTAGCTGCCGCTGACAGAATGTTGAACAGCTGAATTACTGGATTCCCTACAACATTTAAATCGGAGACATTCTTCTCTTGGACCGGATTCTCCCGGGGCAATCTACCTCCTAAAGGAGCTACAATTGCTGGGGCAACAAGGATTAAAGCAGCAACACTGTGTGGATCTTGGAAATATGAATTTACTGCCACAAGCGAACCTGCTGAGTGCCTAGGATGATAACAATTTCCATTATTGGTTACAAAGATCTCAACATTCAGAAAGATATGCAAAACTTCCTTCCAGCTTGATTTCATCAAGAGTATTCTAACTGATATCCAAGATAATTTATATTAGCTCCTATGGTTAAGAGTAATAAATCTTACAAAGATGAAAGCTTAAATAGGCAGGCATCAAGTTATATGATGGCATCCACTATCCAATAGGTGTCATTAGTACTGTGCCAAAAATGGAGCATTGGTAGGATAGATATCAATGAAATTCATGGGTTCCCACCAGATACATCCCACAGAATTAAAGATAAATATATCATATATGCATACCCAACTAATATTGCCTTTTCAGCTCCTAAGAAACCGATGAAATACAGAGTAGCGAGGACTGAAAACGCCATGCTGTATGGATTTAGAGGTTTTCTATCCTTCGTACCAGCAGAAGAATTCCACAAATAATCCACTCTTGATGTCAATCCAAAGGCTGGTCGATCAAATGCCAGAACTTTGGAACCAGTGATATCAGCTAAAGGCTTCATCACCAAATTCCATGAGAAAACAGAAGCTCCAAAGCCATGCAAGAGAATCATAGGAAGACCAATCTTCTTGGTTCGATGAGGAGTTGAAGTTATTGGCAGAGAGGGTGGATCAGACGTCAACATTGGAGTTTGAGTCTGAGATAAGGAGTCCCCTTGTAGTTCTGGATCATAAACTTTGTAATGTACTTCCAAATCATTAAACTTACAGAAGCAGCTATCAGGATCAGCCAAACTTATAGGCTCCAACAATTCTTCTTGATCTATACCAGCTATTTTCCTCCTCTTTTTAGCTTTGGAGTCATACACTTGCTCTGTAGATCCAAAGAAATCATCCATAGAACATTAGCAAAACCCAAAATCCTACTTTATCTACCAGTCATAAAAGAACAAAAACATCGGTTCTTATACAGATGACCTAGAAAACAAGTTCGAAAACAAAATGTGACAGTTTCTTTTGCAGATGTCATAAAAAAACCTTTTAATGTTGTTTTGCTCAAACTCTCACTCTGACTCTTACTTTGGTTCCTATGCCTCCCTACTTTTCCTCTCTCTCTCTCTCATTTTCACTTTTCCTATCGGAATTTTTGTAGGATGACCTTTCATAATCGACATTATGATTGATGACCTGCCTCCACAAATATATGAAATCCAGCAACTAATGCACTATGACATTTTTTTCTATAACATATAGGGATAAAAGTTGCAGTAGTGAACCCTGACCAAAGCAGAAAATTATATTTCTACTGCTGTGAGAGGCCGCTCATAAATAATAAAGACACCCGTGAATGGGTTATCCCTGCAAAATTCTTCTCCAAACAAGATGGAGCCGTTCTGGTATCGAAAAGGTAGGGATTCCACCACTCATTTCAGATTGGAAGGTGTCGGCAGTGGGAGGGTCGCCGGAGACCAGGAGAAAGTAGCTATTGCCGGAGGAAGGAGACATAGGAGGGAGGGGAGAGGGGAGAGAAACGACAGACAGGAAAGAAATGCTAATAATGATAGAAATTCTTTGATAACGATTAACAAATTTTGTTCTGAAAACGAGGCAACTGTCCAAATTTTCAAGTTAAGCCTGTGAAATTCCCCAGAAAAGATCGTAAAAGTTTGGTTTCTTCAGCAGTAAACCCTAAACCCCAAAATTCTCCAGAATTCTGCAAACATGGCGATTCACGAACAATACAGAAAGCATACAGAGAGTAAGAAACTGAATTAACGAGTGTACTTGTAGAATGCGTATTTACAAATATCGAATGCAAGAAGGAAGGAAGCAGCCAAGTAAATTACCAGAATACTCAGCACCGGAACCACCGACGAAGGAGGATGAAGAAGAAGAAGCAGCAGCAGTGGAAACAAAAAGAGAAACACGAGAGATTGAGGAGCTTCGTTGCGCAAAACCATAGTTACTCTGAATCCTTGAACCGCCATTGCTGCCTGCACTTGAATCAAAGAAGAACAGAGCAGGAGAAAGAGAAGGAGAAAGCACGTGCCCAAACATCCAGCGTAAATGGCTCGACCCGATCCAGCCAAAATACTTGAAATACGTGCCGTATAAATTTTTATCGCCTAATGGCGCATTTTATCTCTCTCAAAACGACAAGCACCGAATCGTTATCAAACACATAGGAATTAGCTTAGGGTTTGAAGCGAAATTTTGAGCTAAGTAAAAATGGAAGCGCTGGTTTGCAGGAAGCTCGGAGATCCAACAACATCGTCGCCAAGCGATGAGAATTCACCAGTAGTTTTGAGTAAAAACCATCCGATTCCGCCGTTGAATTCTCCAACATCGGTCAGAGTTCAGATTAAAGCTACAAGTTTAAATTACGCCAATTACCTTCAGATTCTTGGAAAATACCAAGAGAAACCTCCTCTTCCTTTCATCCCTGGTTCTGATTACTCTGGAATCGTCGTTGCTGTTGGCTCTAAGGTTTCCAAATTCAGAGTCGGAGATCGGGTTTGTTCCTTTGCTGGCGACGGTTCTTTTGCTCAATTCATCGTTGCCGATGAGTCGCGACTGTATGTTTCTTTCCGCCATTGGTTTCCTAATATTTCGTTCATTACGACAACCACGAATTTACGCTGAAGCATCTCTCTTTTCTATTTTGACTTATTTTCTCAAACAAACTGAAGATTCCGAGTACCTGATGGATGCGATCTGGTGGCCGCCGGCGCACTTCCGGTTGCGTTCGGGACCTCGCATGTTGCTCTTGTACATAGGGCCAATTTGGCTCCTGGACAGGTACTCTTCTCTCTGGTTGAGATGATTTGTTGACATCTTACATGGATCCATTCATCTCTATAACAATGGAATCAAATTTGTATTTGTGTATTGGATTTATTACAGCAATCTTAACTAAAACAAAAGAACCAAATAAGTAATTGAAGAAAGCAGCCTACTTGTAATGGAGTCTTCAAATTCTTGGTAGGAAGACAAAATTCCATGTAGTGAATAAATTTCTTTGCACCATTTTTCTGCTTCTAAAGCAAACACTGTAATGATTATGGTATTACTGAACATCTTTTTTTTATTGGACCACGAAAGTGTATGTCTCTACTGTGCCAGATTCGTTATTATTCTTCTCCCAGATTGTGAGCAATCTCTTACAAATTCTCCATTGCTTGTTTGTTCATAATATGGACAAAGATGTGAGTACTTTGAGATATTGAAGAGATGAAGACTAAAAGAATATGTGTGCATAAGTAGAGATTGATAGTCTTTTTGTTTGGAAAATAAAAAACCAGCCAAGTATATCAGACTTAACTCCACAAGTATGAGCATAGAATACTACAAGAGAAGTGATTGGAACTCCCTTTTACTTTAGCATCTATGAGTATTTAGACCAACTAATGCTCACATCGACTAAACTTACGGGCTGGCCCTCCATGATCCTACATTATTCGCATGTCAAGAAAACTCGTAAGATATTAAAACCTAAGTAAGTGATCACCGTGAATTGAACTCATGATCTCTTTCTTAGTTGCACTTTCACATTAGAGATACGATTGGATTGACCGGATTGATCTCATGAATAGGTGTGTGTTCATAACTCAACTTCTTTCTCTTTTTTCTTGTTCTGCCGGATCGGTCGTTCAAAACCTTTGGTACCCGAAGACCCTTAAATAATCTTTCCCATTCTTCAGTTGTGCGTGGAAAAAAGAAATAGGATTTTGGGTATGAACTTCTCTGTCTTCTAGTATGAAAGTTGGGGGGTGATCTAAGAATTGGACCAAGGGCTTGATCTTTCTTCTGTTATAGCCGCCTTGGTGGACAAGGATGGATTTCTTAGTGTGGAAGATATAGTTGCGGGACATCTTCCATTTGTATACTTGGTGGAATTTGGCATATCTTAACTAAAGCCTTTGCATGGGCTCACGAAGGCAGACCTTTCTTGTGACTATTTGATTCTCAGATTGTTGTGTTTGTAAATATCTGGACTTGTGGATTGTGTATCATCTGTAAACTTCAGTAATGCAATAATTCATGATTTTAACATGAAAATTTTAGGTACTGTTGATTCTTGGGGCAGCTGGAGGTGTTGGGCTAGCTGCCGTTCAAATTGGGAAGGTCTGTGGTGCAGTTGTTATTGCCGTTGCTAGGTAATCAATTATCTCATAAATCAACCATCACCTCTGCCAAAAAGTTTGTTGTTATTTCCTGGCCTCTATTTTAGGGGCAAACACTAAAACGGACCAAGCCTGACCGAATTGGTCCGAAAATTCAGTTTTTATTGAAGTGTTGATGTTTGGTTCAGTTTGTTTTAAAGTTTTAAGGAAATCGAAGTTTTCGGTCCCATTCAATTTAGATTTGAAAGTCAAACCCGAAACTGTTTATTATATACTTTATGTAAGATTGAAAATTGAACTGAACTGTTTGTATTATTTAAAATCAAAACCGAACTGAATTGTGTGTGTGTGTATATATAGCTAAAAGCCAAACCGAGATGAATATTTGCTTGGTTTGGTTCGGTACAGAACTGTGACACCCCCTACTCCATTTCCTCTACTTGATCAAGATTCGATACAGTTCAATGTTTATTACACTTGAGTTTTGAGAGCATATATTGAGATCTATCTCTTCCATTATCTTTCAGGGGAGCTAAAAAGGTAGAGTATCTCAAGTCCTTGGGAGTTGACCATGTAGTAGACTTGAATCATCAAAATGTCATTGAAAATGTGAAAGCCTTCCTCAAGGAAAGAAAACTTAAAGGGGTTGATGTTTTGTATGATCCAGTTGGAGGAAAGTTGACAAAAGATTCAATGAAACTTCTTAACTGGAGTGCAAACATTCTTGTGATCGGGTTTGCCAGCGGGGAGATCCCTGTTATTCCCACGAATATCGCCCTTGTTAAGGTAACCTCTTTTTGGTAAATAGCCTTTTTCGCTACTAGTTTTTCCTTCTATTACCATTTACGTTACCGTGTTCAATCTTTTTTATCCAATATGAACAGAATTGGACAGTTCATGGACTTTATTGGGGCAGCTATGGCATACATAGACCTCGAGTTCTTGAAGAGTCTATGAATCAGCTATTGTCGTGGTTATCGACTGGATTGATCCGTGTTCACATTTCTCACATTTATAGCCCATTAGAGGTGAGTAAGCCTTGATCCATGTTCATATTTCTCCATGTGGAATTGTGTTTTTACTAATCATCTTTTATTAATATCATCAAGTGTGTTTTTATCCTGTTGGTAAGTTACTAGTGAATAAAGTATTTGTCATGTTGTTGATTGTCGAGGTCATCCTCAAGTTGCTTGCATATCAACATAAGTAAATGTGTCTCATTTGTAAACTTTGTGGTGGTATTCGTTGCCATCCATGTTCAGTGATGGATTATCTCATGCACTGAAAT
This sequence comes from Cucumis hystrix, assembly GCA_025688845.1. Classification (NCBI taxonomy): domain Eukaryota; kingdom Viridiplantae; phylum Streptophyta; class Magnoliopsida; order Cucurbitales; family Cucurbitaceae; genus Cucumis; species Cucumis hystrix. The sequence goes on along the minus strand of CM046891.1, from coordinate 1,011,061 downwards.
ATTCATTTGATTTACTTTTGCAGGCCAACCTTGCCTTTCATGCCATAAAGAACAGAGAAGCGGTTGGAAAAGTGGTGTTGGTTTTTGAAGACAAAACTGTGAAATCGAAGCTATAACTTAGTCGATGAAGATTCAAACCTTGGAGTGTATATCAATTATTGCTAAATCATGTCCCTATTAGACAATAAGTTGAAATTTGTAAGCTCACAAGGAGTTGCTTCTGTACTCATAAATAAGGCTTTCTACTATTACCACAAATTGGACATAATGTTCTATCATATTTATGGGTTACTCTTATGGCAGGCAGTTCCTCTTCTCTCGTACCCTTTGATAGGTTTTCTTATCTCTACTTGTGTAACTTGGTTAAACTACACATTTTTCATCTAAAAGGTTCAATTAAGGTATACACCCTCGATTAAGAGGTTGGACGATGGAGCTTTGTATTTTTCAACACAAGAATTCTAAGGTAACCGTTCGAGGGCAAAGTGTTATACAAGACTATAATAATTAGCTAACTAAATATTATTTCAAAACTCTCATTTACTACCGTATTTACCATTGACATTTACTTTACTATTTCCTTCTCAAACTAAAATAATTCACACCACAATCACAAATATTACAACTCAAACTAAAATAATCTACATTCCAAATACAAATTATTATAATTCAATTATTAATGTGTTTGGATTATATTTTCATGTGTTTAATTTAAAAATAAGTTATTTTGGAAAAAAAATTAGAATGTTAAGAAGCTATCCAAAACTATATTTTAGGTGTATTTTAAACAATTTTTCTTAAAAATGAATTTCTTGTAAAATATTTTTTTTCTTTAAGTCAATCCAAACCGATTTGTAATAACTCACACTTAATCTCAAATACTCCCTAAATTAATAAATAAGGTGTGTGTGTATATAAGTTGTAATTGTTTGCAATGATTTGAAATTGGAAAACACAGTTTGACCATCTTGAGTTGATATTATCGAAGTTTTACATATTCATTGAATAATTTTACCTTCTCTTTTCTAACTTTACATTTATCAAACAATTTCATTTTTTTTTCTAAAAACTTCATCTTACAACTCTTTAAGTTCACTCATTTGTTCAATACTGCTAAGCTTATCTAAGCAATTTTGCATACAAATAAAGAAATTACTCTTTTTCAACCACACTAAAATCCAAAGAATAAAAATAAAAAGGACTAATAAAAAAATCAAAACGTTATAGTGTAAATCCAGTCCTGTCATCTCGTCTTTCAATTATACATAAGAAAAAGTTCATGTAGGTAACAAATGCTCATCTATTAAGCATAAGAAATCTTATTTAACATAAATATTATGGCCTTATTCTTCCAAAAGGAGGTCATCTACCCAACTAATAATCTTTATAATTAAACATTGTTACTGTCTCTATGTAGACCTCATTGTGAAAGATATATTAGTAGCGACTTCTTGGGTAGAACCAAAGAGGATGAACTGTACAAGTTAACAGTAACATTGATGAAAAAGAAGCAGCAGCAAAAGAATTAGAAACTTTTATTCACAAATTCCAAAATGACCAAGATTTCTACAAGAGGGGGGAACAATTATGTAAACAAATAAGAAGACTAAGAGAAAAAAAAAAATGCAGCACCTCCAAGTGATTATTCATCAAAAATTACGTAAACCCTAAACTTATTGACAGGTATCATCGAAGTGTTTGTATTCACAAGGGAATGAGAATCAATTAGGGCTTATAGCCTATTATAGATCAATTCGATCTGCACCTATTTCCATTTTCAAGAACTTGATGCATTCTTGCTGCAACATTTGCCCTCCTCGTACTGGATCAAAACTACACTTGTAGAAACTGAAAAAGAATATTAAATAAAACTATTATTGATCATAAAAGTATTAGTAATAGTATCTTCATGAACCATTAGATTGTTCGTGGACATCAGAATTATTTTATATAAATCTTGTTTTCATATACATACACAATCTATTTGTTTTCAATTCTAATTTAGTCTATGCATGGATGTTCATAATGTAAATCAACCTCTTAACTTCGGTGTGCACACACCATTGATGAGACAAATACTATGAAGTTTTAAAGAAACTACGAAAGGTGTGTTTGGAAGTGATTTTGAAGTATTTAAAATCACTTGTTTCAGGTTTAAAATAAATCGAAACACTCCCTTAATTACTCAAAATCAATTCAATGCTTAATACTATTAAAAATAATTTTGGATGGTTAATAAGAATTTCAAGAGTGGTTTTGAAAATGATAAAAGTGATTTTAACTATTTTAGAATCACTCGTAAACATGTCATAAATTGATCATTTTCATGCAAAGTTTAGGATGTCAGAATTAAAATAGAACAATAAACATGAAAGTTTAGATATCTAAAAAATTTAAACCTGACTAGTTTAAACAAGTAGTTGTCAACATGCATCTGGGAAACAAAGTAAAGTTTTTATCATTTTACACTATCGTATGAGAAACAGGGGAAGGAGGTGAAACGGTCAGGTATATTCTCAATTGAATCTTACCTCCCATCCATGCCAGCAATAATAATAGTGTTTTGAGATCCGAATGCTGCAATAAACTGAGTCACCTCCGGCAAATGGAACTGAGCAAATGACCATTCTGAACTGAAGTATCTTGGTAGGACCCCTGAAGATTAGTAAAAACATTCCATGAAATCAGAAAGCCTCCTATTTTAGGTTTCAGACACTATTAGGGGTCGTTTGACCCAACATCTTCTTAATTTGGTGTTAATCAACTTAACTTCAATAGTAAACGCAGCTGAAGTTTGCACATATATCGAGTAATTTCATCTTCCAGTTCTCTACTTTTCACATTTGTCAAGTAACTTCATTTTCCTCTCTTTCTATAGTTTTCAGTTTTCACATTTCTCGAGGATTTCCATCCTACACCTCTAAATCCAGCATATTAACTTCAAATTTATTAATTCCTCTCAGTGGGTCAAATGACCCTTAATATTAAAGAGGATATAGCCTCCTGAAAGAGATCGCCTCTTCTTTCATCATTTTCCAGACAATTAAAATTTTAATTAATTCACTCAATTAGTCATCCTAGAGTCTTTAACCATTCTGACATTACAAATTTGGAACTTCCTAAACTTATTGTTCTGTTTGAAATATCAGATATGCACATAGACTACATAGAAACTACTCTTAAATTACAATATTAAGCTTCAAACCATATCAGGGAGTTTCATAACCATTCAAAATCCTTAATACAACTGATAAATAAACTACCTTACCTCTCATGAATGACAATGACGAACTAGGGTTGGAACCGGTATTCAAAGGAACAAGAGTGTCAATGGAATTAGAAGAATTTTGTTGGAATGGTGTTGGCCCCTGAATTACATTAGTATCAGAAGATGAATCCGGGCCAGCCACTCTAACTCTAAGGCTGAAAACATGAACAGTCCCTTTATCACTTGCTGCTGCCAACCATTGGACATTTGGGGAAAGAGCAAGACTGAAGATTTCTGCTCTATCCACTCCCCTTCGTACCTAAACAGAAGTACAATGCAGTCAGAAACATGAAAAGGTGCTCTGAAACCCTTCATAACTTCCAAAAAAAAAAGTATCACTAAAAGTGAAAATGAAGCAAAATGATACTAAATAAGTAAAGCATAGAAGAAAATATTCATTTTTTTGGAAAAGGTACAAACTTTTCATTAAAGAAATCAAGATAGTGCTTGGAGACACAAAATGATACTACATAAGTAAAGCATAAACAACTAACCACAAGACACTAAAGACAGAAGCTGTAAGATTTGAGCAATAAAATAAAGCAGAAAAGAGTCGGAACTTGAACATAGGACTTAAAAACAAGGTAGAAGAAAGGTATTCTTAATGATCAATTTTTGTTTCATAATGGAAAGAAAAACCTGACCCGTAGTGTCCTTTAGACATCGTGTAATTAACATTTAAAAAATAAAAATGAAAATAAAACAACGAGAATTATGTGATTGCATATACTAAGCCTTTACCTTTTCTCACGATCAATAATATATCCAACATAAACAACTATTTGTTAGCCAACTATTTGAAGTCATGATTCTGAGTATAGTGTGCATAATGATAGAACTGGAAACCAAAGTCAGATCAGAATACTTAAATTTAGGGTCTAACAGTGCAATACCTCTTGCAAGAGCGTTCCATCCAATGTATTGAAAATTCTTATCAAAGTACCCTTAGTGCTAGCAGTTGCAAGAAGTAGACCATCCATTGTCAGCGTCATACATGCAATATGAGAATCATGTGCATTGAATAGCTTCTTCATATTTAGCCCAAAGTGTTCGATATGCACCTGCCCACGTTGAACGCCAGGACATGCCAGCACAAATGTATTTACGTGGTGGGAAAGACAACATAGGCCCCTTGGATTAGCAACAGTCTCAATCTGATCAAGAAGCTTGACATCCTTCAGCGTGTAAACATAAATTTTATGCTCAAGAACAACAATAAAGTGCTCACGTTTCAGTTTTACAGCTCGAACCTCAGACCTAAATGAAAATTCACCAATGCATTCACTTTTATAATCATCCCATATCAAAACTTTGTTTGGTGGATATAGAGAATTAGTTCCAGTCCCCACAAGTGCTAAAATGTTGCAACGAAACAACATTTCAACAATTTTGAATCCACCAATTCCCAGCTCACGTCTAAATGTTTCCTTGAAAGGATCACAATTATAAATACGAAACCCGCAGCTTGTACCAGCAGCAAAACAACTATAGTCTTGATTCCAAAACACTGAATGAAGTTCTAGTTCATTATTTCCATTTGGGTCAACTCCAACTTCTGAGGATTCCTCCTGATCACCCGGCATTCTTGGTTTAAGTACTTGTTAGACCTCCAGTACGGAAAAAAACGCGAATGGTGGCAGCTTCTAATTGGCCTTGTTAATGCAAGTTGGTAAAGAATCCAATCAAATTGGTATCCAAGAATAAAATTGGGATAAGTAGATGATCGATTCGATGGGAAAATCTTTAACAATTACCTGGTTTAGAACAACAGACAGTCGAAGAGTGCTACAAGAATTCGATCGAGGATGGATGTTTTCGATGGTTCCGATCCGGAATCTTGAATTCTTGGAAATTGGGAAAGAAATTAAAGGTGTGAGCAGATAGTTTTGAAGGTTGTGGTATAAAATGGTATACCGATCAAACAAATAGATAATCATATATTCATAACAGAATATTGTTCGCGATTAGAAGAATTTGATTGGATTGGATCGTCACCTGATTCGTCTTAGAAGAATTACACAACACGGATTAAACCCTAAATTGGCAGTGGATTGGATATACTCACATGAAGGCCCAAACGTTTAGGAAGAAAATGCCATGGACATTGCACAGCAAGAAAAGTTTTGAAAATTCAGCCCAAGAAGACAAATTGCAGCAACCAATTTGCTCATTTGCTTGTAAAAAATATGAGAAATTCCATTTCCTACATCAAGAAGTCGTGAGAATGACAAATACATACATACATATATATATATATATACTTAAAAAAATTTACAAATTTTAAGATTTTAGTAAATAAATGTCATGACACTTTATTTATAGAAATCTATCAATATCTTACACTTCATATAACAAAATCACTAGACAAAATTTATTACAATTGATTTTTATACGAAGTGTAAATATTTTGTCGAATGTTTTATTTTCTATAATTTCTCTGTGTTATATTTGAAAATGTCATTAATAAATGTGTTTGCTTCTGATACATACTCTTAAATAAAAAATTTATATGTATTTATGCAATATAGTATAGTTTTTTATAGACTATGATATTCACAACTCGATTAAACTAGTAATTGATATTTTTAAAAGTTGTTACATCGACTTCCATATAATTGCGGTTGTTTTATAATACAACTTTTGTTTGGAATAAATACTTACAGGCAACGTTTAGAAAATTGTTCATTAGTATTTAATAGTTAGTATCTCAGTAATTTATAAAATTATTAAAACTGTCAACGAAACACTTCAAATGTCATCTAACTCACTTTCACTACGTTGTCACGATTACCATCGACAACCAACTTCACAAACAAACACCATCACATTCCATCTCATGAACAACTTCAATGACCATCTGCATCAACTTTAGCAATAGTCAGTTATTTAGTATGTTAACATCGTTAAAAACACTTTCAATATATAAATAAACCGAACAACAATCGCGATTAGATGAAAACGGTTTTAGGATATATTTTTTTCTTCAAGTTAATCTGCACAAACTGTTTTTTCCTTTTTTTTTTAAAGAAAATTCAAAATCAAATCTATCCCTTTATGCAAAACAATCCGATAATATTCGTACCATTAAAAAGTGTAGAACTAATTCACTGCTAAAATACAATTGTAAAACCGTACTCAAAAGCTAATTCTAAAATGACAACTCAACACGTTAAGCAAAAAACAACCAATTGCTAAAATGATATATGAATATTTTTAGGGAAAAAAAAACCTTTTTTAGTCCCAAATTTTAAAGAATAAATATGTTTAATCTTTAAATTTTAAAAAATATAACTTATTTGCTTTGAGTTTATAAAAACGGAATAATTTAATTTAAATAATTATATAATATTTTAAATTAGAAGAATAAAGTTTAAAATTCGATCGTTCTTTTTCTAATCTTAAATATGATACAATTAATTTTTTAAAAATTAAATAAATAAAAGTATTTTGAAAAAACGTAGAGTGAAAAAGATACATTTTAAAAATTTATAAATAAAGCGAGTTTATTTTTACAAAGCTAGAGACTGAAAACATATATTCTTAAAATTAAAAGGTCGTTTGTGGCAAATATTATCTAGAACTATAATAATCACTTTTTGTTACTGTATTTAACAATGGGGCTATTGCGAAAAAAAAAAAAGTACATATATATAACAATAAGGTAAATATCACTACATTTTCTAAATTATAAAAAGTAACAAATTTAAAAGTCGATAATCTTTACTGTCTGATAGTCGTCTAATATCACTAATTTTTCCATATTCATAATATAAAAAAAATAGACTCTTTGAATTGTTTTTTTAAAATGATTTTTGTCTAATTTCTCTCTAACAATTTTCAATTAACTACAGGAAATTTATCACTGTATTTACTATTTTCTACAATTTTCACTATTCAACAATCATCATTTGCTAAAATATTTATGGATACAAAAATTGTTCAAATCAAATTATAATAACGTGCCACTATAATAACTCCATGTTGTTATTAAATTGGGTTGGGCTGTTATCGTGGGATATGCTTCTGGGCCTTTACAAATGGGCGGTTCGGCCCTTCGTCCTTTTCTCGTATATATATGATAAGAATTAGGGTTTCTGCAGCCGACGAGGTCAAGTTGAAGAAGACGGGGACGACGTGAACGAGCGCACGCCATGGGGAGAAGTACGTAAATCTTTTAGATTCTTTATCTGATACATTCTTCCATGTTTCTTTATCTGAAGAATAATCTACTTGTATCTTGCAATTTTGTGTTTTTTTTCACCTTCGATGTTAGATACAAATTGTGTGTAGTTTCTCTGGTTGCAAGCTGAAACTAAGCGACGAGCTTCGTTTTTTATTGACGGGAAATTCAATTGTTGGAAATGGATGGGTTTCCGCTTGTTCCAGTTGGAAGATATTGTGTTTGTCTGTTATTGATGAGATTTTTCTGTAGTATATTGGTATTGAGTCTTTTGACATTCTAGATTTTCATTTTGATGCATGTTTCGATGATTTGACAAGTATTAAGTTGTAATCCATGCGTTCTCTTGTGTGAAATTGGTTAATTATTGTGTAGTGTTAGAATCTATGTAAGTCAGGCTCTAAAGAAAAAAACCTTGCACCTTCCTTGTTTTCACGTTCTACTATTAACGGATTGGGATTTTTTTCTCTTCATGTGAAGGAATATTGTTACTGTTTTGCTTTAATTGTTCTTCAGTTGCGAGCGCTTATTATTTAATAATAGGATGCATATGCTGGCTGGAGAATGTTTGAGGTTGATAGTCAGAATTTCGTAAGTTGTGAAAATAGATGTGTGGTTAGCAAGGTTTTAATAAGTGGTAGATCTATAAATTCTGTTGACGGGCTTTATAATTAAGTAAAAATAAAAATGTAAAATGTGGGGCTTGGACCTGGGTCGAGAGAGGCTGAGTGACAGTTTTACAACTGAGCTAATAATATTATATAAAGAGCATAAAGTTGATAGGAGTTTGAGTCCTTGGGTCTATACTAAATCCATTGGCGGTTTTGATCATGTTGTTTTGAGTTGATAATCTGTGCGGACCTCGATATTTATTCTGATGTTCTTGTATGAGTAACCGCAGTTCTGCTTAACTGTTGTCGTTAAGTTGTTTTGATTTGATCTTGATAATTCTACGCTGGTTCTACTTTACCTTCAAGGTTGTTGCATGTTATTCATTTCTCGTGCATTCTTTATTGTAGGACCTGCAAGATGTTACAGGCAAATTAAAAACAAGCCTTATCCAAAATCCAGATTTTGTCGTGGTGTCCCTGATCCCAAGATCAGGATCTATGATGTTGGAATGAAAAAGAAGGGTGTGGATGAATTTCCTTTTTGTGTTCACCTAGTGAGTTGGGAGAAAGAAAATGTGTCCAGTGAAGCTTTGGAAGCTGCTAGGATTGCCTGCAACAAGTATATGGCAAAGTTTGCTGGGAAGGACGCATTCCATTTGAGAGTCAGGGTGCACCCCTTCCATGTTCTTCGAATTAACAAGATGCTTTCATGTGCTGGGGCTGATAGGCTCCAGACCGGTATGAGAGGTGCTTTTGGAAAACCACAAGGAACCTGTGCAAGAGTGGCCATCGGTCAGGTTCTTCTTTCAGTTCGGTGCAAGGATAGTAACAGCCAACATGCACAGGAAGCCCTCCGTCGTGCTAAGTTCAAATTCCCTGGTCGCCAGAAGATCATTGTCAGCAGGAAGTGGTATGCCTCCAAAGATCTTTTCATTTTGTTTCCTCTTCAGCTAAATGCCCTTGTGGGTCATTCATGTTGTTTTAGTGCCTCAATTTATTTTACAGTAATTAAATCTTAAAATGTTACCAGTCCTATGATTAAATGATTATTCCTTCAAATTTCTTTTTCAGGGGTTTCACTAAATTCAGTCGGGCCGATTATCTAGCTTACAAGGCAGAAAACAAAATTCTTCCTGATGGTGTTAATGCCAAGGTACGCTATATCGCGTTCAGTCATATGTCTGGGAATTTTTTTTTTTTTTTTTTTTTTTTTTTTGCACAAGAATGGATGTTGGGTTAGCTATAGGGCTACGAGATTTTACTTTTCCTTTTATACCACATGAATTTAAACTCGTTAAAGACCATGTAAAGAGCATTGACTGTCCTTGGATGAATTTGGTTTGAATGGTGGGTTGCCTTAGGATCATGTTCAAAATTTGTTGGTTCTTCATTACTGATAAAAACATAATTATACATACTTTTGGTATGTATTTATACAATGAGATTCTTAGATCTCAGTGGAAGAGCTGCATCGTGCACGGTTAATTTGCTCTATTTTGTATTTACCTTCCTACATTTTCAACTAATGAGGTGGTAACTGAACTTTTCAGCTTCTTGGATGCCATGGACCTTTAGCAAATCGTCAGCCTGGAAGAGCATTTCTATCTCAAGCCTAAGATCAGCTAGTTCTTTCGTTTTTGTCAGTTGAAATCTTTTTTTTTCTTTCTTTTTTGTCGATTTTGACACTTGAACAAGTCTTTATTATCATATTTTGTTTGTATTAAACCTCAAACTAATTCTGGCAGTTTTATCGATCTATTATGATGAGGATATATCAGCAATCTTGGTTTTTAAGGCTTCCTCTTTTCTCTCGCTTTATTTAAATTATAAATTATAGTAAATGGTTCAAATTAGTTTATTACATCAGTGATTTGTATGAAGTTTCATTCTAATGTCAGTTCCCATATAGTCCATTCTTTTGCATTAATGTTACTTTCATCGATCATATCCCAAACGATTTCAATAATACTCTACTACTGCTATCTGAAAACTATTCCCGAATTAATCTTATAAAATGGAGATGTGAGTCAACCTAACTATTGTAATAGGAGATGTGAATCAATTCTTACTATTGTAATTTATTAACGGAGACTAATAAAATTAGTTGTAACGGTTACTATGGATTGAATCCACGCTATATTGATCCTTTAGTTAGATATTGTGAAAGATCTCTTAATTAGACATTGACAGTGACCTTTTATTTAGATATTGAATTTCAATTGTCTTAATTTTTTAAAAACATTTTTTTAGCTCATTCAACGAGTTTAACTATAAAACAAAAACTAAACAAAAGAGAAGGGTAGAGAAGAAAGAAATGTAGAAAACAATTGTTATAAGTTACCTTATAGAATTCAACTAAACAAAAGAGAAGGGTAGAGAAGAAAGAAATGTAGAAAACAATTGTTATAAGTTACATTATAGAATTGGTGTAAATAACTATGTTGGTTTCTACGTTTTAATAGTGATCACTTCTTGTCCGGTTGGTTTACAAATGGCTCCGAGTTAGGAATTGATCCGATCCAACCGAACCGCGTTGCAGCGGTTGGTCCTCTTCAAAGCCGGCCGGTTGGGTGACTCTGCAAAGGAATCTCCTTTTCTTCATTTTCTTGCATTCGTTGCGGTCGTCTCCCCTTCTCTGTGTCCAGTTCTTCTTCTTCTTGGACCGAACTCAAGAACTCGTTCACTACAAACTCTCCTTCAAATGCTCCTTGCCTGAATCTCTACAAAATCTTCATGCTTTCCAAATTCGCAAAACCTTCTCAAAGGGTTCTTGAGGGTCTTCTTACCCTCAGGCTCAGACTCCATTTCACTCATCATCCGATCACCTACTCCAATGCCAATCCTCTTCGAGATCCGTTCATCGCACATTCCTTCTCTTCAGCTCCCTCTTTCCAATCGAAATTCCCTTCAAAACCCATCTCTTCCAATGTTGGTTTGTCCCAATTCCTCTATTCTCCCAAGCTAACTGCTGGAAATTCTTCTCTAGTTACTAAATTGAATGCCCATCATTCTGCTTCTAGGTTTAGATTCTTTTCTGTTAAGATTCCTCGTTTTGGGGGTCAAATCAATGGTAATTTCGCTAAGAAGGTTATTGATAAGCCTGCTGCGGCTGTTAGTTCTGCATTTTCGAGGTATCGGGAAGCCATTGGGCTGCAGATTGAGGCTTTCTTCAAGAGAAATTATCTTGTTCTATTGGGGTTTGGAGCAGCTTTAATTTGTGCATTGCTTTGGAAGATTATGTTTGGTATTGCCAACACCTTTGTTGGGCTCTCTGAAGGCATGGCTAAGTATGGATTTCTCGCTTTATCTTCAGCTATCGTTGCTTTTACTGTGAGTTTTCTCTATTATCTCTTTTCCCTGTGTTACCCTCATTTTCTTAGAAAATGGATTTATTGATCCTTTTGTTTGGCTTGTTAATAGTTGTGTTTAGCTTTTGTTTGTTTACTTGTCATCAGTGGAAATATGGTGATAAGTTCCTTGGGTACCCGGAATAGATATGATTAAGATCACAAATTATGGGACTGGTATAGAAATTATTCCGGCTTAGGAGCCACTCCCTCTCTCTCTCTTTTTTTTTTTCCTTTCTTCCCTTAGGTTCTGTTGGATTTTTAAATATTCTGGGACTGTTAGGAAAAATAAGTAAGGAAAGAAAATGTACTGTTTGTGACCTTGTACGGCTCAGCGTCTCTAAATGGAGTGTTGAACACAAGTTTTCTACGAACTACTCTACTTTAGAGCTCAAAGGACACTGTTGTAAAACCTATAGAATAAATCCTGTTCAAGTGAGGTTGTACTGTGAACTACTCTACTTATCCGGTCAATTTAGATTGGAGGACTTTTGTTTGGCTCTCTTTGTTGGAAGAGAAGCCTTCTTGCCTCTTTGCTTTTTAGGGGGTGTTTGGGGCGTTGGGTTGAGTTCTAAAGTCTGTGGAGTTAAGAAGTCTGACTTTAGGGTGTAGAGTTGTTTAATTGGAGTTAAGAAGCCTATGTTCGTTGTTTAGTCTGTGGTTAGGAAACATTAGACTTTAGAGGGAAGGGGAGAGAGAGAGATAGAGTTTCTCGATGAACTTCAAAAATGAATACCATTGAAGTTAGTGGAATTGAGTTATTTAAAACTAACGAATGAAGCTGGTAGGCCCAACATGCCCTTGGTTGTTTTGCTTGGCTTTTCAGTATTGGAATGAGATGACATCACCTTCTCGTTTCCTATTAAAATACACTACTAGCCTTAGCTAGTCCACTGACAGGCTCACAACTTAATGATTTCATGAAGGTACATACATGCTATCTCAAAATTACTTTAGCTTTGATTTTTGTGATTTTTAGTTTTAAGCTCTTAGTCAAGGAATTTGAAGGTAGACCTACACACAAGCAGAGAAATTTTTTATTTCTATATGAATCCTGAATCCATTTGTTTTTCCATTGAGACCTAGCTTTCCTGTTTGTCATGACCTTTTCTCCTCAACCCTGATTGTGAAAATTGAATGTTATTTTTTTCTTTATGAAGAATTATAACCTACTTAGGTGCAAGAAAAAAAGTAATTATAGCCTACTTTGTGGATTGCCAATGTTGAATGGTATCTGCCCTTTTTCCATTTCAAGGGCCTCTATATGCGCTCGAGATTCACAGTCAATCCTGATAGAGTTTATAGAATGGCCATGAGAAAGCTCAATACGTCAGCAGGAATTCTTGAGGTTATGGGTGCCCCTCTTACAGGATCAGACTTGAGAGCTTATGTTATGTCAGGAGGCGGGTTCACGCTGAAAAATTTCGCACCAAATCGTAGGAGCAAGCGGTGCTTTCTTATTTTTCCAATCAGAGGTTCTGAAAGGAAGGGTCTAGTCAGTGTTGAAGTAAAAAAGAAGAAGGGCCAGGTTTGTCTTTTTGCTTGCCACTTTCTTTATGTTTAAATATCACGAAATTATATTTTTCTTTTTAATCTAAAAACCATTTTGGTATTATTTCTTGACATGAAGCTATATATGGACTCTTTCTGAAATTTCTGGATTTATGATTTTTTTTTTCCATATGGAGAAATGTCTATTTTGGCTTTCCCTTATTATTTTTCCAACAGCTAGCTCTTTAAGTTTGTTAGTTAACTTATAACGAATGGCTGTTAATTACTTAATTCATAATGCATCAAAGAGGTTATACGAATCCACATTGGAAGAACATATAGCCGTTTGTTGTAATTGGATTTCCCTTTAGATCTTTGATAGGCAGCTGAAGTAGCTATGTGAATTAGTTGACATAGATTAACTACTGACGTATGTTGATCAGAGTGTTGAAATATGGTGTAATGAGTTTGTTGGCTATGTTCTGAAAGTTATGAAGAGTATTGTTGGACAATTACGCAAAATATAGGGATAAAATTGCGAGAAAGAGTCTTCTCAACACACTATCGAGTATCGACCTTGTATTATCCTAATGTACACAAATATACAAAATATATTGATAGGTATATTTAGCTGACAAGGTGTCTTGTAATATATTTGACTTGGTTGTGTGGCCATTGTATTTGACAAGTGATCGTTCTGAAATTGATTGGGAAGTTGTGAATCCTGTGATTCCAAGTTTTGTATTTTGCACTTTTCACATTCAAGAGAATCTGCTTCTCGGCTAGGTTACACGGGTCTCGATTAATTTTATGAGACAACTAGTTCAACATCTGGGTGCCAAGGAAAACTCGTAAGGTATTAAATTCTAAGTGGGTGATCACCATGGCTTGAATCCATTCTTGCTTTGCCTTTTATCAAACTCAATGTCCTTTATCTACCACTCGGTCAATCCATTATGGTTATCTGAAACTGAGCTAGAAATGGGATATCTGATCGATTTGTAATTATTTACATCCTCCAATGCATAACCACCAACCCACACAACCAAAGATCAAGTAAATTTAATAGTTACGAAGTTGCTAAAGAAATTCTATTGCACATTCTTAAGTAGAATAATCTCCTTCGTCTGAATATATGTATTATCTCTCTTTTCAGTATGATATGAAGCTACTGGCAGTTGACATTCCCATGGCATCGGGACCCGACCAACGGTTATTCCTAATTGGAAATGAAGAAGAGTACAAAATAGGTGGTGGACTGATATCTGAGCTAAGGGACCCTGTTGTAAAAGCTATGGCTGCTGTCAAGGAATTTGATGATCTTGACCGAATTGAGGAAAAGGAAGATGCAGAGAGAGAACTTCAAGAGGCAGAGAGAAAGAACCGAGAAGAGATCGAAAAACTCGAGAAAGGACGATGAATTTTTGCGATATCATTGTCTTTGTAGTAGTTCTTTGGAGCCTGTTTTGAGAATCTAGCCTCATCTTAGAAAAATGAATTTGATTTTAAGAATCCCAAAATTTGTATGTTTATTGTATTTTTGGAAGCTCACTTGACTTTGTGCAGGATTTTCTTTGGATATTAGAGTTTTCACAAGAATCATTTACGGCAAGTAAAGTTGAATAAAGCTTGCAATGTTATTACTATGTTATGTATGTTATGTATGTGTGGTTTTGGATGTTTGATACTACCTTCATCCAAATAAAATTGACAAAATGAGTATAGTTTAATTAGTTTAAACATCCCATCATCTCCACCTTCCTCACTCGCTGCTAAATTTAAATTTTGTGAAAGACGAACCATTATAAAAATACATTTTCGTGTCATTGAGTTTCTTACAAAAATAAAAATAAAAAAAGAAGTATTTGGTATTATGATTTAAAATAGTAGATTTTACAAAATATTTACAATCTATAGCAAATTCTATCACTGATAGTCATTGATAGAAAACTATTAGTGATAGAATTCAAAATTTTGCTATAGCTCGTAAATATTTTAATTTATTTTGTTGTTTTTAAAAATGTCTGTATTTTTATTTTTATTTTTCGAGGTTTGAAGGATATGTTTGAAAAGGTTACTTTTCAAATATAGTAAAATAGCAAAACCATCGAATCTATCATTTTTGCCATTTATAGCAAAACCATCAAATCTATCATTTTTGCCATTTTGTGAATAAATGGATCAGTTTGCTATGTATAAAAAGATTTCATATTTTAAAATAAAAATAAAAAATAAAAAATATCTTTTTTTAGTAATTTACATAAATATAATAAAAACTCAAAATATTCATGATATAACAAAATAAGAAAAGTCTACAATGGATCATTTTTTTCATAAATTTTATATATACTCTTGCGATTTATATATTCTTTTTTGTGATTTATTAATCTTAGGCTATCTCGATCCAATTAAGGTTTAGGATGGAATAACTAATGCAGAAGTCTTTCATCACGGGTCATCTCGAGGCAATGTATAGAATAAAATAAAAGCATATTTTTTTTATCCTGAACCATCTCGGTGCCACTAAGGGCTGAGATACAATAATTAAATAAAGAATTCTTTTATCCTGGGGTATGGTACGACTAGATCGTGTATCAAAATCTACTCGATTGCGTATGTCAAGATCGTGTATAAAAAATACTCGATTGTTCTACACGATTGTGTCTCACGCGCGTGTGACCAATTTATTGCATGTTAAAAGGGTAATTTTGATATTTTACATTGTGGAAGGGTAAGTTTTTTGTTTTCAAAATTGTTTAATTTTATCGGAATATATAATTTCTCATTTTGGTCCATTTAGTTCGTTATTAAGTTCAAAATTTATTAAGAGGAAGACAAACTAAAATTAGAAATTTGGATTAAAATCAAACAAACCTAACAAACAAAAATAAATAAATAAATAAATAAAAAGAAGCGGCAGAAAAAGGAAAAAAAGGATTTCATATTTAAAAAAAAGAAAAAGCTCTCTCCCGCCAGTTTACGGGTAATGTATAAACAGAATTTTGCATTACCCAAAATCCATGAAATCTCAATTTTCAAATATCATCTTTCTAACAAGTTTTGGATTCAATGGATGTTAGGTTTGATTTGATGATCCGATCGTGACAAATGGAAGTTGATCTCTATTTTGATCCCCTCGCCGCAAAAATTGGCTTCTCCTTCTCGATATTTCCCTCTCTCTCTCTCTGCTCTTACATTCCTCTTTCTCCTTCAATCCATGCATTTCATCCTTAATTATTAGATCTCATTTCCTCCGAATTTTCGTTTTCTTCTTCGTCCTCTTCCTTCTCTTGGCGCTGATTTTCCTGAAAATTTCAGGATCGGCTTCAATGACGAGTTGTACAAGATGCTGAATCAACGTTATCCCGAGGTAAACATGACCTGTCCTTGGTCCATGTCTTGTACGTCTTTTGATTCTGGTAGTCGTGCTTTCTTTATATGGAGATGATAGAAAATTATTGATTCCATTAGACATACTATTCATGAATGTGTTCGTTCTTTTGCCCTTAATTATTATTTGTATTTATTGGTTAATATCTGCATCTGAGATTTGCTTCTTGACGTGAAATGATAATCCTCTGCTTCGATGCAATAATGGCTGCGATTGTATTTGTATTTTGATTCACCAGTTATCTCTGTAAATTTCGAAGAGAGACCGTTTTGGTCATCTTTGAAATGGTTTATAGGAACTAATTGATTGACATTGTAATCACTGTTCGTGATTATAGAAGATAATTTTTTAATTTGTTTTTTTAATACCGATCGTTTCTGAAAACACGCTTTACTAATGGAAGAAAAACTATTTTATGAAATAGTTAACGAACAAGTTTATTTGATGGTTTTCTTCTTATTCAATTGGTTTCGGTTTCTTATCACCATTTTGTTATTGATAAAAGAGAAGATACTTCTTTATTTTTCAAGATCTTTTAGGAGAAAAATATTGTATTGGTATTTATATTTGCCATTCTCTGTTCCATGTTTTTGTTTCCATGAGAGTTGACTTGAAATTATTTCCTAGGAGATTCAAATTTTAAAATTAGACATGATATAAAAATGTCATTTCTCCCTATGAAAGATTAGCTCAATTGGTTACTTCCCTAAAGATTGAAGATCGAACTCCATGATTTTGTTGAACTCACAAAATGATAATGATAGTAATTGTAATTATTATAATGACAACAATCGATGCATTAACTGCTAGGACATCTTCCTCCTTTCGCTTTCACTTTCACTTCACGTCTTAAGGTCTCGGTCCAAAAAAATATTGAGTTGGCTTAACATTCCTCTCGGTTTAAAACCGGTGAGCATAAATAATGGGATGAAGACTTAAAACTCGATGTTTTCACGTTTCTGATTTCGGGGCTTGCATTAGATTAGAACATCTTTTTATTCTTCTACTTTTTTACTTGTGCTTGGAAAAGATAATATGTTTTGAGTTCGAAGATATGTTACCTTGCCTTCGTGGTCAATTTACCAGTGAGAAATTGGTTGGGATCTCAATGCGAAAGTAGATCACTCCACTTATGAATGGAAATCTACCTATGCCCTCCCCGTCTTATCTAAAGCATTTTTATCGTATAGGGTTAGAACAAAAATGACAATTGCACAAAGCAAAAGGAAAAAGAAGTTCAAAATAGTGTTTCGTGAAAACTTGAACAAAGTGTAAGACATTTTACTTCAAGTTTCCAGTGCAACTGATTGTAGGCTCCATTGGAAACTGAATTAATATCTAATCCTACATTTGCTCTTGACTGATACACATATATGCCAACAGGTGTCCTGTTTGGAAACAATCTTAATTTTTCAGACAGAGATTCGATCTTGTATTTTCAATGGGAAACTGCTGGACTAAGGTAGGCCTCTCCTGGAAGTTCATTTTCTCTCTCTCAGCTTAGAAATTCGGGGTTTTGTATTGAATTTCTGGTATAGTGCTTTCTGATTTATTTTGTTTGCTAGCACCCTAGTCTCTGACATGTCTCTTGTACATTTTATATTTATTCATCAAGTTCATTGTCATCTTGGGTCCACATAAACAAGTGGAGGTTTGAAAAATATAACACTTTTCTTCTGTGGATTCTTGTTCAGAATCATGCAAGTCCACTAAATTGTCAGAGGATCAAATTTTCTCTCTTTAAACATCATATCCGAACTCTCTCTTTCACATAGATTTTTCTAAATCAAACGACTTTAAAGAGATTTAACCTGAAAGTTTTTGTTGGAAGCTCCACTCGTCCATGTCTCCTAATGGTCAGTGTTGATTTATTCCACTTTCCTCATTTACATGATGTTAACGTTTGACCCTTGGATAATCGCACTGGAGTGTTAGCGTTCAAGTCTCCATCCTTGATACCCATAGTTTAAAAATTATTGGACGTAGTGAACATGAACACGTACGTTGTGGTATTCATTAGATGCACAATTAAACCATACCTTTTTGAACTCTTTGTCATATCTTCAATGTGAGATAAAATGGTAAATCATGCAGTTTCAACCTGCTCAATTAATTTTTGTATCTTCTAAGTGAGTTACATCCAATACACTTGACATTTTGCAGCTTTTCAATAGTGGACAAGAAGACTACGCTGAAGTCCAGAATGTTGATAGCAAAAATGTACATCTCATTACGTCGATGGAGAAGTGGGAGGCGAAGCTTTTGGAAGCAACCGAAGATGGCAAGATTGTAAGTTAGGATAGCAAGTAAATTTCTAGTTCATTTATTATTCATCATCATGTTTGACATTAATTTAACAAATTGAGACGAAAACCATACAAAGTGTTACGTTTTAATTATCTTAAAAATTAACTATCCCAACAGGTTATTGCAAACTTCAGTGCACATTGGTGTAGACCTTGTAAATCCATGACTCCAGCATATTGTGAGCTTGCTGATAAGTATACTTCCATGGTATTTTTAGCCATTGACGTCGATGAGCTAGCCGTAAGTAAAACCTATCTTTTGGTTATCCTTCGTTTATTTATATAATTAACTTGATGTTTATAGAGGCATATATATAACTAATATGAATCTATATCTCTCCATTGGTATGCTGTTCTTGTCCATGACTTAACTCTTTGATTATATTTTAACATTTGTATGGTTTTTATTTCAAATTTGTTCACTCTCATCCCTTGTTTTGTTTTTGTTTGTTTCTTGTTTTTGAAAAAAAGTAAAAAAAAAAAGATCATGTCTTTTAGTTCTTTCTTTCAATTGTATTGATTAAACATTTATTTTTTCAACAAGTGATAGTTTAGTATGTGTTGGAAAAACTAGAAATTAAACATGAATTATGATAATACCTAACACTAGATTTTATTAGGGACATTTTTAAAAATAATAAAATAAATTAAAATATTTACAAAATTCAGCAAAATTTTAGATTCTATCAATAATAAAATATGATAGACTTCTATCACTGTCTATCAGTGTTACTGATAGAAGCATATCAATATCTATTATTGGTATAATCTGAAAATTTTGTCAAATCTGCTATTTTTTACTATTTATCTTTTTTGAAACGGAAACAAACTTTTTTATCAATAATAATCTCAAAGTACAAGAGAGTTATACTATAAGAATAACAGAGAAGCCTAGAAATGGAAGAAAGAATATCCAATAGGTACAACATCTCAACTAGGTTGACACCCCTTAGCACACCCTCATCGTATTTCTTTCTCAAATTCGTATATAATTTCAAAGTTCTTTTTTCTATTGATAATGTGTGGTTGAGAATACATGTAGATTACCACAAATGAAGCCACACTAAATGCTTGAATGCTTGTGTATATGTATGTCTAAGAAAAATGATAAACAAGGTATTGAAAAGATTACCAAATTAAAAATAACACCTGAGAATGGTTTATAGTTTGTTGTACTTGTACTGTGTCCTAATTGGAGTTTTATAAAGTTTTAGTGTTTAGGGGAATTAAGATGGTGAGTTGAAATATATATATATATATATTAATGGAAGTTTGTTAGACGACTGATGTGGGGGTGAGTGTGTTATATATTTTTGGCAGGAGCTGAGTACATCGTGGGATATCAAAGCCACGCCAACGTTCGTGTTCTTTAAAGATGGTCGCCAAGTAGATAAATTAGTAGGAGCTGACAAGTCAGATCTGCAACAAAAGATTGCTGCAATGGACGAATCGGTAATCAAATCTCAGAGTTGATTCTTCTTCTTCTTCCTTTTTTTTCCCTATCTTTTTCTTCTTTTTCTTCTTTTTTCTTTTTTTTTTTTGCCTTCCGATCATCCTCAATATCATTCATATATATAGAGAAAGTTTAAAAAAAGCACAGAAGGAATTTCTCAAAAAGTGATAAAAACAAAGTAGGGTGTACTACTGCATGAGAAGAAAAGCTTTTCTGCTTTCTTAATTATACATATATATCAACTTTCTTCAGTGTGAAGAAAATTCATCCCATTAATTCATACTCAAAGAGGAGGATAAAATCACTCTTTTTATAATTTGGTTCCTTGCTTTGCAAGCGAACGCACCATGTACTGCTGCTACCCAATGCAATGCAAGGCAATTTTAAACAATTACCCTAGGTTATAAATCTCATCACCAGTTTTAATTAATTTATTGTTCAAATTTAAATCACATATGATTCAATAAATATGCATGAGATGTTCGTTCTTATAATAATAATACTTTAGTTAGGAAGAAAAAGATCAAATTTTAAAAAGAGAAAAAAAAAATGTTTAGTTAATTAATTACATATCCCCCCACTTAGGGTACAGCTTTTTACAAGCAAGCCAAAGAGTAGAGATGGGTTGGAGAAAAAAGGGCTGTGGTCGGTATCCATTTCGTATACGATTTCGGGTGGCCATTTCTTTATCATGGCTTCTTGTTGCTCCGGTTTTATTACTCGATCGTACATTGTTCTTATATACACTCTTTTCACCTTCTCTCCCCCCTCCTCCCTGCTGCTGTGCTCCTCATCTCTGAACTCTGCAGACATTAACGCCTGGATTGGCCCTGGTCTCAGTAGCATGGCTGCTAGTGTCGAATCCTAACACACACACACACACACACATATATATATATATAATTAATAACTATCAAACACTACGTCCTTTATTTCATTTGTTTTATAGAATGGGTTTAGGTACCTCTTGGGGACTCATGTGATAGGCGATTTTACGTTGGAATTCCCTCTTGATGACTGCAGTGGTGGGAGGTTGTTCGGATCCTAGTCCAAATCCTAGGCTGTATATATCTCCATATTCAGATAAATCTGGCACTCCCTACACATTAAAAATCATAATTGAGATGAGTTTAGCTTAATGATGATTGATATACCATCTCATTAAACTATGATTCCATCTTTCATCTCCACTATTCAATTGTTTGTTGTGTCGTGATAAGAATAAGTTAGCAAAAGACTTATACACAACATTTTTCACACTACTGATGTGATCACATTAATTGATTATCAAAGTCAACACATGAATTAATAATTGTGTAAAGGTCTAGAAAATGTGTAATTATCTAAGGTCTATAGATTGAGATTAGGGAGGGAGGTTACACGGGTGTGTACTAAGACATTGGAAAATTTTACTCCCCGATTGCTTAGAACACACGTGTCTCTATCTAAAAATGCATTGATTTTATACATTAAAAAAATAGAAAAAGAGAAAGAGAAAAAAAAAAAAAAAAAAAAAACCCAATTCTCTCTCTTTCTCTCTCTCTCAACAGCTCAACTTCAATCAATCACCATAAAGTGAGGAAATGTGGTTGTCAACATTTTTCTTTTCATTTTGCCATATCTAGTAAAAAAAAATCTTCCCTCTTTTTCTTCCTTTCTTTGCCTCAAAAGTTTCCTAAGCGTTTCCCCGAGCCGGATTGGTAGGTAGAGATTAGAGAGAAGTGAGAGAGGGAAAAACTAGAAGAATTGTTTGGACTACCACCAACGCTTTTGAACTTGGTGGAATCAATAACTCCAACTATATTATAAGTAATTAAATTAGTATTATTTTTTAAATTACTCTTTTATTTGATTTTAAATTCCTCACTGCTTTATTTAAATTAAAATAATTTATACTTACAAATTAATACAAACAAACCCAAGGTTCGAAAAATCACATCAACAGATTTGAAGCAGATGAGCAGGGAGAGGAATAAAAAGGTAGGACAGTATTATATTGAATAATGTAGGAACGAAAACGGAAAAGAAAGAAAATAGAGTTGAATAAACAAGAGATGTCCATATCAAATTGGGGCACATGGGCAGAGCAGGAGGAATTCCTGTGCCCAATCAATAGGGAATTAGAAATAGAATGGCTTTTGTATTATTATTATTATTATTATTATTATTATTTTACCTTCATCATTAAAAAATTTTAAAATAAAAAGATATATATAATAAAAACCCATAGAATACAATTTGAGTGCACACGTGAGAACTGTGAACTTGTCGCCTTCTATTCAGCACACTAAACACTATTACTTTTGTGGACTTTCAACACTCCCAACTCCCCTAACCTAATTTTGACTCCAACTCCTGAATAATATAATACCAAAAGATATTCCATCCACTCTACCACTATACACATTACACACACATAATGATTAATTACATTCTTAATTTTCATTTAAATGTACTCTATATTCTTCTAATGGAATGTTTCAATCTCAATTAGATATTAAATTTATATAAGTTAAAATTAAACAACAAGAAAAGAAAACTTTGAATCTACCTATGATACCTATTATGTGATGAATAAGAAGTATGTTAGGTAAATTAGAGGTGTGAATGGATTGGGTTGGCATCCCAAATAATCTAGATGAATTTTTCAACATAACCAGTAAAATATGGGTTGGGTTGGGTTGTTGGACTATATATATATATATATATTTCACTTTCAAGACGATCGTTTAGTTTTTTAAATGTTCGTTTACCCTCTTATACGATTGTTTAGCTTTCTACCTTCAAACGATCCTTTATTTTTTATACGATCGGATAACTTTCTATACAATCATTTAACTTCCTACGCGATTGTTTAATAAAATACTCTTTAAGTTTATTTTTATTAAATAGATAATATATATATATATATATATAGGTTGAGTTGATCGTAATTTTTCAATCTCAACGTTCAAGTTGTCGGATTATTTGGATTGGACTTACACCTCTAATTTAAAATTTTTAATTAATTTATTATTTTTTTTATTTATGAAAATGTGTGTTGGAGTAAAATGTATTTTATTTTGTAAAAAATTATATAGAAAGCATTTTATCCACAACGTAGGGTGTGGCACCAAAAAATTACAGCAGCTAAAGGAAGGTTTTTTTCACGAAAGAGAGGGGGACACGTTCTTGGCTGCCGCTGTGGTTCCACCGTACCAATCTACTTCGGGATAAAAATCGCATTCAAGCGACCTCCACTTTTACATTATATTACCACAACTTATCACTTATGTACTTTCTTTTTTCCTTTAAACATAAATCTAACACAATTTTGGTTTTTTAGTCTTTTGAATTATGTTTATGCCAAACTCAAATTATCTTTATTTTTTAAACTTCATAATTCAGTCTTTTTATGCGCAACAAAATCATCTTTTGAATTATTTCCTATTATAGGAAAACAACTTGGACGCTCTCTTCAATAAAGTTCTTTATTATTTTTTAAAAAGATTGAATTGTTTTTTTGTTTTAAAAAAAATGATGCATATAAGTAGATGTTTGCCTAAGAAAAATATTAAATACCAAGGATATATATCATATCATCTTGCTTAAAGAAAATATTAAAATTATCGATTGACAAATTCTTCTTCATACATCCTTGTTATTATGTGGAAATTAAGCTTCAACCTCAGGAATGGTATTGTTTGCTTATTAAAGGTATGAAGGATGTAATTTTTTGTGATTCAATGTCTTTTAATTTATTTTATGGTATTTCTTAAGAAAAAACCTTCAATTTATGAAAAACTTAATAAAGAAAATGAAGTAATCACTTGGACAATTAACATTTCACTGATTTAAGTCTTACAATCTGGATTTGGATTGTTTAATATAATGGAATCCTTAATCAAAATGTTAATAAAAGTTTAGTTTACATGAACCAGCTGGCTGGTGGCTGTCTCTATTTCATTTCCTAATTAAAAAGACAAAAACAAAAGTGTTTAATTAACCGACTAATGACTTTTTTTTTCTAGAAAACGATAAATAGTTAGTGGCTTTTTAATGATAATTAAATGATAAATTTCGTTTCAAAGAAAATTAAAATTTAATTAGTGGCAGAATTTTATCGAATCTTAAAGATTTGTTTATAAAATCTTGTTACGTTTTAAGGACTATATTGTAATATTTGAAATTATGGGGACTAATTTTAAATTTTATTAACTAAATTTCTAATTTAACCGAATGAATTAGCAGGCGGGGCGTTTTCTCTGCCTCATGCCATCTGCGATGAGAGCAAGAGAGCTTAGCGGTTCGACTAACGGCCAAAAGTATTCACACGTTTTCACTCGCAAATAATCGCCAGCACCACCACCGCTGGCCGGCGACAAGCTTCACAACAACCTCGTCGTCCGGCCGCCGCACTACTACTCCAAGTTCTACTTCAATTACTATTCGTAAAATCAAACATGAACTAAAAGTAGTGAGAACAAGAGAATTTACTTACGTCTTTAATATCTTGATCAGTCTGGAATCCAAATCTCAGCATCGTTGCCGCTACATACACCGCCAAACGGATTTTCTTCGCGAACTTAAGCGTCGCTTGAGTAATACTTAATCCTCCAGCGCTATGTCCAACCAGAATGATCTGCAAAAGTTTTCAACGATCTCTAAATCAAACAGAACTTCACTCG
Organism: Cucumis hystrix; assembly: GCA_025688845.1. Lineage (NCBI taxonomy): Eukaryota > Viridiplantae > Streptophyta > Magnoliopsida > Cucurbitales > Cucurbitaceae > Cucumis > Cucumis hystrix. The sequence continues at coordinate 986,347 of CM046891.1, read as the reverse complement.
ATCGCAATCGATTGAAGAACGACACATCCAAAGACGAAAATGAAATTACAAGAAGCAACGAATGTATAATAATAATAACAACAATATAATTACCTGCTCATTTTCTATTAAACTAGAGATGAAATCGAGCAGAGGCTTATTGTAATTGTCTAAACTAACGACGGAAATCAGATCGGAACAATCGATTCCACACAGAGATTTACAAACAAAATTACAAACAAACAAACAAAAAAAAACGACGAACGTATAATAAAAACATTAATTACCTGTTCGTTTTCCGGCAAACTAGAAATGAAATCGAGCAGAGGCTGATTGTAATCGTCGAAATTGAAGACGGAATTCGGATCAGAGCGATCGATTCCAGCGCCTTTGAGATCAATACAAGTGACTTTAAAGCCAGAATTCTCCATTAAACATCTGATTTTGTACCAGCACCAACCTCCTCCACTTATGCCATGAACGAGAACGAAGTGCGGCGGAATCAGCACTGAAACAGAGTTCACTGAACTTGGCGCCAGGTTTTCTTTCTCTCCCATGGCGGTTCTTCAAATATTTACGAATTGGAAGTAATGATTGTAAATGTGTATTATATATATATAGAGTCTGTGTAGTTGAAGTAGTCCTTGAAATCATTATAATGTTTTCTTTTTTCTTTTTTGTTTTTGTTTCGTCGGACCTTACAAGATTTAATTGTTTATATTTTATTCTTACTTTCAGTTCCACTATGGTTGAAAAAACTAGAGGGTCTTTGAAGGGATTGGACGGTTGAGATTTTAATCATGGAAACCAATCACTGTCGCTTGTATTTGAGCCTACGGTATGTGCAGCTGCAGGGGAAAATATTCTAGAATCTGTTGTTAAAAAATTATGAGAAGTGATGAATTATTTGTATTAATTTTTCCTTTAAAAAGGGAGAGAGAGTTATTTCTTCCCATTGATGATGTAATTTTTTTTTTGGAAAATTGCTTCAAATAATAATTTTTTTTTAGAAAAAAGAAATGCAAATATGACCGATATCACAAGTAATTAAATATATCAAATCACTTTTAAAAGATTATGAGATAATTTTTCGTTTTTAAATTTGCTACTTTTGTAATTTGGAAAATATACTGACATGAGGTTCTATTATTATAATTTTTCTTTCTTTTTGCTATTTTTGCAAACACTTTCTTTTTAATTAAAAATTGAGCTATTTGAGAAAGAGAAGGTTTGATTTTTAATATTGGTAAATTTTAAAAGTTATATATATATATATTTAAGTATGAAGGTTGATTTGTATATGAATTTATATAAAAAGTTAAATAATTGTTTTTTTTTTTAATTTTCGAAATTTGATTTTTGAAATAAACAATCGATGAACATTTGAAATTATTCATATATATGTATATATATAGATTGATAGAGTGTGAGTTGTGTGATCTTTATAGTACAACAAATAAGATACGAAATTTAAACCTAACTTTTAATTTAAGAGAAGTACGTAGTACATATCAACTTAATTAGTTTGGGTAAAGAAAAATGGTGTGATGTGTTGGACATTTGATTGTAATTTTTTATATTTATCTATCAACATTTGTGGTGGTTTCGAGGTTGTCTTAAGTATAATTTTGATATATGTTTCAGACAATCGTTAGTTTTTTTAAGAATATTTTATTTTCTTATCTAAATTTGTCGGTTTTCTTATTTCATTCAATATTTTCCTTTATTAAGGTTGTTGCTTTTGTTATTTGAGCAAGAAATTTTCTAATCTGTGACCGAATTATTCATCATTATGTTCTTTTTCTTTGGTTATTATAATCTACCGTCCAAGTTCTTCATCCCTTGAGTGTGCAACATGTTGAAGATAATTGCAATCTTAAGGTCGGGAACCTAAGACTCGGTTATAGAGAAAGCTAAGAGTTCTCCATCTTAAGGGACCTCTTGTCCACAGGGACATACAGATGCCAGTTGAGCTAAGCTCATGTTGGAAAATAGAATAAATATAAATTAAATATGATGACAAAATATCCTTTCTTTTCTTAATAAAAAGAATCAATTAATATATTTATTATTTTATTTTTATCATTGGAAAAAGTTGTGTAAAGATAGAATTACTTAATTGGGACAAACTATTTTGTTTAGGAAACGATAAACCAATCTTAGATCCACGTTCGCTTAACCATTTGCAATATTGGGATTTGCAATTCCTAAATAGTGTGAAATTCTAATTCCTCCATTTACTCTTTTACAATCCTATTTTAAAATAGCATAATATTGAAACTATTTATAAAATATAACAAAATTCATTTAATGCTCTACTGTCTATTTGAAAATTTTACTATATTTAGCATATGCTGAAATGGAAAATCCAATTATTTTAATAGTACAAGTGTTATGTTAGTTGGCTCGTTTTCCCTCAATGGCTTCATCACTTTGCTTACTTGAGGAAGGGAAACTTAAAACGTGAGCCTAATGCTTATTAAGTGACATTTTAGGAAACCTTTTGGAGAATACAAGTAATAAACGTTTTCTCTCAATGACCCTCGCCCACTTCCATTTGCTCAGGAGGTCAACTTGAATGTGGACCACTCAATATAATGCATCCAATCCTACTCGCCACTCGACGCATAGTTGCCTTGACTCTTATGTGCATATAACAACTAGCTCATGATAGAAATAAAACGAATGATTTACTAGCTAGCATATGAACATCATAAGAACACATACTTTAATTACTCATAAACAAACTTTCAAACCGTCCTGCTTTTTATATAAAACATAAACAAAATTACAGCATGTATTATACTAAACATACATGACATTGAAAGAAAAACTTTAGAAAACTCTTGCTCTTCGAGAGGGTCACTCACAAATATGTTTCCTCCTAATTCCTTCTTAATGCCTAACTTAACCTAAGTTCTTCTCTTCTCGGCCTGCTATTATTTTCTTGGTAGAGCTTTAACACTTAGAACTTTTCCTTGGAACTCACAAGGTCTATTTATATCTATTCCTAAACTGAATTAGTCAACCTATAACTTATCTTAGTTGCCAATTCCTTCTTAGTGTCTTACACGTGGTAGTTTAATATCCTTCTTAATCCATACTTAACCTAAGCTTAACACTTGTTTAGCTAACTAATCATTCCAATTTAACAGTTCATCGACTCCTCCTCACCTAGCTAGCTCATCACCTCATAATTAGTTAAATACTCGTTGCCACCTTACCTTCTCAACTTCCTTTCCTCGTCAGGCTATTCTTTCCCTAGCTCAAGATGCGCAACTCTAGTTCAGAACGCGGGTTTCACAACATCGGTTGTTAGTTTGTATTTTTTTAACCAACTTTACACCTATTGAACCCTCCTTTTTGATTCTGTTGTTTTTGGTAGATGGGCTCTGTTTTTCCATTTGTCGTTCATCCCCCACTAAATAACTCCAAATTAAACAACTTTCATTCATTTCTTGGAACTACTCATCAAATAAGATAATATGGACATTTTGAACGTGGAAGACACATCAGCAAAATAGTAGAAAACAAACAGAATAATATTAATTATTAAATTCAAAAATTATTCAAAGACTTTTTTTTCAAGAAAAAGAAAATAATAAATTGGGATCCCATGTTTTGAGAAATTAATTTCGTTTTGTTTTGGTTTGTTTATGTCCACTTTGGAGGCCCCAACAAAATGTCCCTATTGATTTCCTTTCCTTTGTCTTATTTATTGTTTGTATTAAAGATAAGGATTTTGGATTAAAATAACCAAATCTCACTCACCTAATCCCTTTCCTAATAATATTCTTATTTTTTATATTAATTCATTCATTCCAATTTAATACCTTTAAATAATGGATATTAAACACTCAATATATTTATTTATTTTGATGTTAAAACGTCTATTTATTTCCATATTTTATGTTAAAAGGAAAAGATCAAAACGTTTGTTGGTATTTATTTGTTTTAGTAATAGAAGTGAGTTATTATCGATATTGTCTTAAATTTTAGAATTTGGTTTTTAGAATTTTTATTTATTTCCTCTCAAGTCCTTATAGGTTATGGGTAAACAAAAAATAAACGACATTGATATTTGAGTTTAGGGAGATAGTAAATGTAAATTTCAAATTTTTAAAATTAAAACTAAAATCAATACTTAAGAAGGTATTTTATTTTTAGTTTTTAGTTTTTTAAAATTTAGCTTGATTTTAAAATTTTATTGTAAAATAGATAAAAATCACTTGGAATATATAAGTAGAGTAGTAAAACTTAATTTTTTAAAAATTAAATACTTATGAACCATGAAAATGAGAAAGATGCTTTGAAAAATCAAGATGATCTCAACTTTTTTTTTAGGGAAATTGTTATGAATTGCAATAAATAAATAAATATATATATATATTAAAAAGAGAATTGTTAAAAATAGCAAATTTGGTAAAATACTTACAACATAAAGCAAAATATCATATTCTATCTATAAGACATTGATAGATATTGATATGTTTTTATCAGTGACATTGATAGACAGTGATAGAGTATATCAGTTTCTATCATTGATAGAATCCAAAATTTTGTTATAACTTATAAATATTTTAATTTATTTTGTTATTTTTAAAAATGTTTTTTTATAAAATACAGCAAAAAAATTAAAAGAGCTATAGAGAGTTTGATTGATTTTTCTATATATTGTAAACAATTTCAATATTTTACTATTTTTGAAAATGTCTTTAAAAAATTATTGAAAAAATAATAATTTTTACCAATAATAGCAATAAAAAAAGTACTTATGATGAAAGGTTAGGGAAATTTTCAAAAATGGAAAAGTTGGCAAAACATTTATACATAAACAAAATAAATTGTGTATAAATTAACCATTTTGGACTTTAGTGATATTATGCTATTTGTGTAAATATTTTATTATATTTGAAAAGACCACGAAACATTATAGATAAAGTAAAATAAGTGAATGAGAATGACATTCTTCGTTATTATAAAATCAATTAATGTGAGAATAATTCTTAATTTGGTGTGATTCTTGAATTGAATTGACAACCATCATGTGAATTTTAGAACCAAGAATAAAAAAGTCAAGAAATGATTAAAGATATGGGTTGAGAATGAACTGAACCTAGGTAGTCAACCTCGTTTAAGCTACGTGATCAAGGTCGAGCCTTTAGGGCAGCCCATTTGCTGAAAGCTCGAAGTACTAAAGTTGTAAGGAAAGAAGCACAGACAAACCTTGGAGTGGGACGGGCTTGGCTTAGGCAATGTGTCCACACAAATTTGATCTGATGTCGAATCGAGAAAAAATAGGAAAAAGAGTGATTAGAAGATGGAAGAGGAAGAAGAGAAGGACAAGAAGAGAAGAAAGAAAAGTAAGGTAAAAACTAATCGACAGACTAAAACTTAGATTGAGAACCTTCGAACTCTTTTTGATCCACATCGATGCTTGTATGACCTACCCTATACCGATGTAGTAATTTTCCATTCTTTTGTAGGCACTCTCTTTTTCAAAAAATACAAAATATAACCTCCATTCAAATTTTGGTTAAAATTTAACATCGACGATTTCTATTATTTTTTAAAAGAGTGGAACAAAAATGAAAACAAATACTATTTAATTTTTATACTTTTCATTTTCCATATATAATAATAATAAATAGGATTTTTTTCAAAATTAAAAAATTAACAAACTATTTATATTTTTCAAATATTTTGTCAAAGTTCTATTTTCGACAATTTTTCTAAATATATATATAAATATAATATTTTTTGTAAAAATAATTTCTTACTATCTGTAAAGCATAAGGTGCCTTCTTGTGAGTTCGATTATTGTTCAAACAATATGATAATACATTATATCTTTATAATATTTCAACCCTACATAATATGATAATATATATATATATGCTTATAAATCAATGTTTGTGATAAAATGTTGACATCCGCAATAAAAGGATTATACTATATATTATATTACAAGTGATTTTCATATTTGACTAATACTAAGTAGTACAACTATACAATAGAAAATTATGTCAAGTTACATATTTAACGAGTTAAATTATTAAAAAATGTATTATAAATGTACATTTCCTTAATTTTAATTAAGTCGATCTTTCAAAATATTGATCAATTGAGATCACCAACTAAAATGAGCTTACTTTAATAGTTAAAAAAACTTTCATTTTAGAAGCGGAAAATTCACTAGATTTTTACTACTTGTTAAAATCATTACTTTGTTATGCTACAAAATTACTTTGACACACATTCTCAATAATTCAAATTCAACCTAACAACTATTTTTAGATTTCAAATGAAAATTTTCTATCATAAAAAATTGTTTTAAATTATTAAAAACATGTTTCATATAACAACTTAAAAAATGAAAAGAAAAACATTTCAACAAATTTAAAATAACTCTCACATATGCCTTTTAGACTGCCTGAATGACCTAAGTCTGGTTGATTTTTTTTTTTTTTTGTTTTTTAGAAAAAGATACTATGATCTAAGTTAGTATATGTGCATCGAAACATTTCAACAATCTTAACACAACCGTAGCACTTTCATCACTAGAATTGACCTAAGTTTGGTTGGATTGTGTCTACTCTTACGGATGACACCAACATTTTACATTAGATAAACTTTGGTCGAAGTATAAAACAACCAATATCATTTTATTTATAAACATATAGCTCAACTAATAACCACTTTTCAATATAAAAGATTTGCATCCTATATTCTATAAAAGAATGTCAACCACACACTATGATATATTTTAAAATAGATAACCTAAGTTGAAGCTAATTTTTTTTTAGAAAAGATACTAAAATTAATTTGCAAAGTAATATAAGCACACGATTCAATAAAAACACACAAAAAAAAAAAAGAAGAAGAAGAGGGAGTCAATTTTACAATAAGATATATATTTCAACATTAAACGAGAAATTTGAACATCTCGTGTTTTAGGTTAATTATAAACATAATTAAAAAAATATGAAGTATCTCTATGATTGTTAATAATTTTTTACATAATCGTGATCAAGTTGTCAAGTGAATGAACGATATCATTCATAAATTCGATCCTTAGAAAAGAAAGCTTGATTATCGTTTAGCTTAAACTTACCTTAATTTTTATATTTGTATTTAAAAATATAAAAACTTCTCTAATTCACATATAAAAATAGAATATAAAATTAAGCCATAGTTTTAGTAATTGTAAATTGAATGTTACAAACCAAATTTAAGTTAAAGTAAATACAAAATTTAAGGCTGATTTGACTTAGATTTTTTTTTAAATCAATCATTTTTATTCAAATACTTTATACACGTAAATTTGTTTGGTTGGTTATACTAAAAGTGCTTTTTATTTATAACGTCAAACTACTATGAAGATCAACTATACTACTTTATAAATTAATAGTTTAAAATTCTCAATGTGAAACCTGGTCGTCTAGGCCTAGGGTATGGTCGTTGCTAGAGTTAGTAGTTGAAGTTGGTTGACAAAAGATAGATGTTGTTCGTGATAGACCCAAGTATTTTCGTAATATTATAATAGATAAAGTGATGAAAGTTTGTTAATCATACCGTAGATTATGATCGAATAATTTAGTGAAATGCACGGAAAGTGAAAAGATATTTGTGATGGAAGCGAGAATATATTTGTTTTGATGTTTGAAATAGAGAGTAAAGGATGGATATTATAAAGGGTAGGAGAAGAAAGAAAAAAGGGCAGTGGATATGTGTGGATTGGGCAAAGATATAAAGGACCAAGGAGGGTCAATAATTGGACTATTATTATTATAATGCAATTAAGTAGGGTTTGCCTTTTTTTTTCCCCAATAGCTACTCATGACTTTGAGCTTTTAAAGTCATATATATATCAATAGTGAACTAAGCCCCCTTTTGCTACCTCAAAGGAAAACCATACTTTGTCCTAACTTTTAGTAGATTCTTTCCCTCTTTTGCCATTCCTTTTTTCTTTCCTATTTATTAAAATATATATCATATATATATAAATGTCATCTACATACCATACCTAGGTATATGTGTATCATATACCTTTTATCTTTAATGTATATTTAGGCCAAGAGGTTCATATTTGAAAGGTTTTAACGGTTTTAACGATCAATACCTACCAGAGTTTGTTGTAAGTATTGATTAATTTGTAGGTTTTTAAATGTACCATCGTTTGAAAAAATATTGTGGTGTAATTGATAACAAAAGCTAGCATTCATACGATCAATCAAATGATTCTTAATCTATAAGAGTCATAATTTCTAGCTCTCATAAACCGAGAAATATAGAGAGAGATTAATTATGCTTAAAAATGAACATTCCACGAGCTTAACTTAGTTTTAAAAGGTAATATTGACTAGCTAAAAGTTGCGCTTTACATTTAAAAGATAAATAAAATTCAAAATAACACATGCAGAATATGATTGTGTAGTGTCCAACTCTAACAAACGTGGAAAGTGATCTTAAACTATGACACATAGAAAAAGTGGCTATGGAACTTCGTTCCTAGGTTGTATTATATTTATCTCTAGGCGTGGTTTGGCTACCTAGCTAGGGATCATTTGTCATGACCTCTTTGTTTAAAGTCCATATAGTTTGCAATTCTAGCTTAACTCTCTATCCAATCGCATATTCGTAGACCCATATAGCTTATTTCGCTATTTTTCATGAACATCTCTAAAGCTTGTTCTCGTGTCTATAACTTTTGTGCTTTTTATATTACTAGGCCTATCTACTTCAAAGTTTACATTATTGCCAACAAAAAAAAAGTTAGCAAAGTAAAGATATACAATGACACGATATATACTTTGAGAGGGGTGAGATAAATGAGTGGCTAAGACGTTAGTTTTAGCTCGTAGTGCGAACCACGATCATCGAGCGACCTTTATTATGTGATTCTTCACTTAAAAAGGGAGGAAAATAAATTGTGGTAAAGAAGAAAAAGTAGAACAAATAATTTTGGTATATAAAGGTCTTTTAAATGAAATGAAAATTTTATATTATTAACATTAAAAATCTAGTTAAAAGAAATATAAACTCAACCCATATAGTATATACCACACATCATTATTCCAAACCAACAACACGTCAAAAAAAAAATGTTTGGGTTGAATTAAAAGAGAAGATGATGTCTCATATTGGCCAACAAAAAGTTTCAAAACATTTACTTTTATCTATTTTCTAAAATTTAAAGAATACACATATGTTTGATTTTTATGAAAGAGATTAATTATTTAACTTTTTAAATCAAACAATTACATCTCGTGATTTTAAATTAGAAAATTAATTTTAAAAGAAAGATATATTCGTAAAAAGTCGGAGAATAAAAAGTTACATTTAGACGTTTTGAAAAATAATTTATATAACAACATTTCCAATAATTTAAAATAATAAAAGAATTGCTTTATAAACCTTTTAAAATCTTTCTTAAAAATTTGAAGATATATATACACTAAAATTTACATTATGAAATCTTAGTGACCAAATGTACGTATTCTGAATAAAAACTTCAAAACGAAAAAAAAGTACATTTTAAAAACTCAAAAGAACAAAAACACGCACTTATTATTTAAAGTAAAAGACCGAGAAGCTAATTTTGTCAAGAAATTTATTACTTAAAGAACAATTACAAAGTATTAATAAAAATAACATAATGCAACGTAGTGTAAATATAACAAAATTTATATTTAGCTTATCAATATCAATCACCGATAAATTATACTCTATTTGTTGTTATTGTTCACTAAATATTGTTTCTTAAAATTAAGATTAGTTATTATGGATTATGGAGAAAGAGAAATGAGAGTATGGAGAAATAATTAGGGTCATATTTATAGAAAAGAAATATAGAGGGAAGAGAGAGAGATGGCCAAGACCACGTTTGGTTGTCTCCATGAGTGGGTAGCATTCCACACATGGCCATTGCTTAACCATTTCCCCCCACTTCTTCTTGTAACCTTCAAAAGAAAGAAAAAACAAACAACAAAAGTAAAAAAAACGATTATTTACAAAATATAACAAAATTTCAGGTTATCACTGTAATAAACTTTATGTTAGTAAATATCGATAGACAGCGATAGAAGTCTATCAGTATCTATCCAAAGAATCTGAACATTCGCTATGTTTTATAAATGTTTTTCAATAATTTAAAAAAGAAAAAACCTTTCCTTTTACGTAAAAGTTCCGCGAATCCTTGCCCTTTGATGTTATTCTTTCTTTCTTTTCCCTTTCACTCAAACTTCTTTCTTTATAATGCATGTATCTTTCTCTGTGTGGGTTCCTTATTCTATTCTATGCATCAAACCTCTACTCTCTTTTTAGAAAATATGTTAAAGGTAGAATAATTTTGCTCATATTTGGTCATGGAGAGTATGGTGTGTAGTGATAAAGTTTCCACTTTTAATATAAATGGGTCTCCTCTTTCTAACGATAAACTTTTCTAATTTTATCAACGTAACCAAATTATTGAAGTCACGTTCGATTTTAGAGATGAATTATTTGTTGTACTTCCACATTAAATATGTTGAGTTTAAATTCCAACGTAGATCATTGTTTTGTCATCAAAGATCCACTGTTTTAAAAGTAAAATTTGGTGTAATTTCAGTACAAAATTGTTAATCGTTTGTTGTGCTCTTCGAGGTTAATAGTAATACAACCTAACTCCAGTTGGTTAAAACAAAAACAGATAGAATAGAAAAATAGATGAGGAAGATGATGAACCAAATTTGGAAACACCATCCACACTTTAGTTGATGTATATATAGTTATTATTGTGAGCCAAACAATGCCCACTCTAGAAAATGGTGGTGTTTTGTGGTTTTGGTGATTAAAAGTTGAAGATTTACCCATTTTTGGACAATTTAGGGGACACATGAAGATGGTGTAAGAAAGTTTTGAAGGAGTTAATTATAAACTTTTATAAAAGTCAAATGCAAGTGAAGGGGTGTGTAGGTGTTAGGACTAAATGGAAAATCATTATGGAGTGGATTCCCATTCCTTGGACAAACTAGGCAAGACACATCAAGATGAACATAATGTAAGCAAGTTTTGAAAGAGTGGAATGCAAATGAAGAGATAGATGTCGGGACCAAATATAGATATTTGCATCGTGGATGAATCCGACGATTATCTCAAAAGTAAAAACAGTGTGATCTCAATGTTAAATCGTAAGAAAAGCGTTGTTTTGCAATAAACAGAATAACAAGACGTGATATATCGATTTTTGATATAGATAAAGAGATAAAATATTCTTTGGATACCTAAACTTGGCCCGCCCTAACTTGACCGACGACAACACTCATTGGAAAAGTTTCTATATCCTTTGCAACCATAATTTTAAAATTGACATGGAAGTCTTTGTATGAACAACTTTAGCAATTTAAAATCTTTTAGTGTGGGTGGGGTGATTATATTCATGCCATTAAATACATGATTTTAGCTCTAGTAATTTGTGAACTTTTATTATGAAAAAGGGATTCGTGCATGAGTTTGCCTCTAACTTTAGCTATAATCCGTTGAAATGAGCTCATTAGGGATAATTATGCTTAGATATGCCCCTACTCGCTTATCCTTTTACTACTCGTACTTATTGGATCAATTAGACGTGAGACAAACATTTTTTTTCCCATAAAAAATACTTGTTATACGAGTCAAAACACCAAATCACTCCCAACCATGGCTATATAATTTTGTAGTTTTTAATCTTGATAGAGGTATTATATGACCAAACATGAGCTCATCTCAACATCTGTATCTTCCCGAAGACAAATGGTACGATCGTAGGTTCAAATCATCCCACCCCAAGTTGTATTTGATAAGACATTTTTTAATAAAAAAAAGTAGCCGACCTATAGAAAACCAAATAAATTTAGTCTTTTATATATATATATATATATTTTGTATATATTTCCAATATAAGCTATATTAGAATAATATTTCAATGGTTTAACTTCAAGTTTGCTCCTTCAATTTTAAAAATAAACTAATTTCATTAAGATTTTGTATTATATTTAATTCTTCCCTACCCTACGAAACTTTCGATATTACATTGATCAATAAACTTTTGCATATAAGTTGGGGTTAGCAAAGAGTCCAATGAAGTATTAGGTTCAAATCACTTTGGGGGGTGTGGAATTTAATCTTTTAATCTTTAACCATTTATTCGAGGATGATACATATAACATTTTATCGTGTTATGATATGGTTTTGTGAAATCGAAGAGATAGGTTGTTATCGATTTTTGTAAAAAAAAGAACGTCGTAGTACAACGACAACATAGAGTTTTGCGAATTCGTAACAAATGAAAGTTTAGGAAAAAAAAAAAAAGAATAGATATTTTACCATTCCAATGATGTTTAGAAATGACAATGAAGATATTATGCCTAGGTTTTTACAAACACTAGATTGATATTTAAATTGAAAAAATCTTTGTACAACTCACCAATGACTAAATTACTAAAAATTGGTATTTGACAAGAAATTTTAACTACCCTTATAAAAAAAATAAGTTTTTTTAGATAGTAAATAAGAATAATATTTAAAATATTGATGTCGATGAAAATATATCGGTTTTGATTATACGAAATTTCAATGAAAATATCGATTTTTATGGATATTTCTAGATATAAAAATAAAAAATTTAAAAGAATAAATTTAAGTAGTAAATAAATATTTTATTATTTTTAAATAAGTGAATATGTTTGTTATTTATATTATATTTATATTGACGATATTCTGATGCTTATAATTTTTTTAAAACAAAAAATAGCAAGATTTCAAATTCTATTCATTAATAAACATCAATAGAAGTTTATCATTAGTAGAATATAAAATTTTACTAGTTTAAAAATAGTTTTATCATTTATAATAATTTGTCAAATTTTAACTATCATTGTAAAAAAAAAAAAAGATAGGAAAATTGTCAAAAACAACAAATTTGACAAAATATTTTATCAAATTTTATATTTGACAAAATAGTTTTAATCTCAAATTTTAACTATCATTATGAAAAAAAATAGGAAAATTGTCAAAAATAGCAAATTTAACAAAATATTTACAACATATAACAAAAAATTCAGATTTTATCGATAATAGATATTAATAGCAAATGATATACTTCTATTAGTGACATTGATGATCAGTGATAGAAGTCTATCAGTGATTATCATTAATAGAATTCAAAATTTTGCTATAACTGGTAAATATTTTAATTTATTGTAAAATTTTAAAAAATGTCAAAAAATGTATATTATTATTCTTATTATTTGTGTTAGATATAGTAAACACGAATATTGGATCTACCAAAGGCATAAATATAATCAATTTTCTTTTTTCTAAAACTAAAGATTATGAAAAGATATATTTGTAAAATTTGAGGGAATTTTAAAATTGAAAATACTTTGGCGCAAAGAACAAAGTCGACGGTCCATTTTCACAAATAAAAAAAAAAAGAAGAAGAAGGAGAAGAAACGGTCCATTCCAAATGGTAGAGTGGGCCCAGTTTTCCAAAAAATAGGTAAAATAATTGAGGATTAATGGCCCATATATCCCTCTTTTTTCAAAACTACCCCATTTTCCCGCCCACTTTTGTTCCCCTTTACTATTCCTCTCATTTTCAAATTTAAATCAAACAAATAAGGATTTATCATAAACCTCACATTGTTAAAAAATACTTACAAAATCAATAGCGGATCCAGAAATCATAGGTAGGAAAAAAATAGATGTAATAGACGAGATTTAAATCCAGAACTCTGAGTTTTAAACGGGGCACAACCACTATACTAGAGACAAAATTTAGCAACAATAGAGCATTATTTAATATATACTATAATTTAACACTTCAAAATTGATATTAAAATATAAAAAAAGCGGGAATGTGAGGAGAGTACGTGCCTCCTAGCCCCTTAATAAGTGTTCCTGGTACAAAATACGATAAAATATAGACTTTTGTTAGTTCTCTTATTTAAAATATTGATCCGAAATTTTATTATGTGTTGTAAATAGTTTGGTTCATTTTGTTACCATTTATTTTTTTAGTAGGGAAATTATAAAAGTTAGAAATATTTAAATTTATAACATTTAAAAATGGAATTATTATTTTGTCTTAAAAGTTTACTCTATGATTTGTCATTAAGCTGTTGTACTAAAAACAAAGTATGCTAAGTCCAATTTGTAATTACTTTTAAACAAAGTGCAATGCATTTTGTAAAACTTGATGGACAAAATAATCCTCCACTTTTATAATTATAATTATGTTGAACAAAAGTATAATCCACTAAGATTGAATGTTTAATTATTTATTTTTAAATGTCCATTTATTGGACTCGTCGTAATAATAAAAACCCACAGTCTCTAAAGACCGAGGTTATGTCAAAACAATTGAGTTAATTTCACTTTAACTATAAAAGAAACAATCTAATATTTGAAAAACTAATTTGTATTCGTATAATAATAATTTGACCATAAAAGTAATAGTCTAAACTTTGAAAATCTAATTTGCATTAGTTAATTAATCTTTGTACGGTTCAATTTGTAATTACGAAGTGAAAATTTTAAAACTCTAACCTCAAAGTTGATAGTAAGCTTTTATGTTAATTGAGTTGCAAAAAACCACTCATAAAGTACAGTGTTAATTGCAGTTATATCTTCAAACTTTAAATCGTAAGAATCGAGCTCTCAAAATTATACAAATATGAAAATTGTAGGAATTGTAACGATTCTACAAGTTTAAAAGTTCAATTTTTTAAATTAAAAAATTGAGGGTGTAATTGAAACTACCACCATACTTTAGAAGTAGTTTGTGAAATTTGTCTAATTTATAATTTGATGGAAATGATAGACCAAAAATACCGAACCAACCAACCAAAAACAATTGAACATAAGATGGTCGATCAAAGATAAGAAGAGGTTCGATCGAGAAAAATCCAAACTGTTTGGACAACAAGTCCGAATATCTCCACATTTGTATGATATTGCTCACTTTAGATATACACCATCATGGTTCCTTTATCTAACCGACGTGAGATTTTGGTCGGATTCACATAAAGGAACAACACATTTTTTCTAAAAAAGTTAAAAGTCTTAAACCAATCTACACCGATGAACCATGGGTAGTTGGTGTTGGCTTGACTTTTTGATCGGGAAGACCGACCCCAACCGACCGATGTTCGGACTAAATTTAACAAAGAGTAGAATAGAGGTGGGAATGTGAAGAGAGGGAAAAGGGCGGCAAGATAAGAAGAAGGCAGAATTTGAAAAATGAAATCTTAGTAGTTATCGTTATTTCCATCATTTTGATTATTAAAAGTGTCATTTAGTTCTCTGTCTTTACTGTTTCTTACTCTTTCAAAAACTTTTCTCATTGTCCTCTCTACGTTTCTTCCCTCTCAATCTGCCCCCACTCTCTTCCAATCAATCACTCTCCCTTTTCAAATTTTCTCTCTTCCGATTCATCTCCAGATCTCTCTCAACCTCCTCCATCCACGTCCAACTTCATCAGGTACTCCATCCTCTCCTTTCCCTTTTTCCATTTTCTTCTAAGGATTTGCTCGTTTCTATGTGTTGTTTTGGTTTTAAGCTCTGTAGATTTCCTTGATGAAATTCATTTCAGGTTGTGGTTTTGTTGATGTGCTCTATTTTTTATAATTTCTTCCAAGGATTGGTTGAGGTTCGCCTTCTGTGTTGTTTTTGGAGTTAATTGTTTTGTAATTGTTTTAAGCTGCGAAAATTTCTTTTGATTTGGATCTTCTTGATGGAATTCATTCCAGATGTGTGATCTTGTTGATGGTTCTACTTATTTGATTCTACTGTCTTCTCTACTTTATAATTTGTTTCCGAGGATTGATTCGCCTTGTGCGTTGTTTTCGAGTAGATGCTTCGATGATTGTTTTAAGCTGTGGATATTTTTGTTAGTTTTGTTATTCTTGATGAAATTCATTTCAGACGTGTGGTTTTGTTGATGTGCTTTCTTTTTTATACTTTGCTTCAAGGATTGGTTTGCCTCGTGTGATGGTTTTGACTAAATGCTTCGGTGTCTGCTTTAAGCTGCGAAGTTTTCTTTTGGTTTAGATCTTCTTGTTGAAACTCATTTCATATGTGTGGTAGTTGTACCTCTGAATTTCTAGCTGTATTGATTAATTTGTACTATATATCTAGAAAGAAATCGTTGGAGCAGATTTTTGGATCGGTGCTCGTGTTCGTAATGGAAAGTCCGGAATTGAAGAAGCTGAAACCATTTTGGGATGAGGCTGGCATTCAGAACAGATCTAAATGGCTTTCAAACAGTCTTGAAGGTAAGTAATTTTTATGATCGAGTTTACTGATTCCTTGTTCAACCCTAACGTAATAACTAAGAAGCTAGGTCACGCATAACTTACCAAAATTATGAAATTTGAGAAATTCGATTGGATGATTCATTCTCAGTCTCTAAACGATTAATGATCCGCCTAAAAATCAAATGAATTCTAACATTCTGTTTTTGTCAAAGTGCACTACTTTTTATTTATATAGTATCGACCATGCCTATTATATAAGGTCAATCAAACATATAGATTACATGGTTCATTAATATATACATTTTCAATACATTCTTAACATTTCCCAATCCTCATTTTTATCACACTTGATACTTTTTTGATAAGCAGAGGTAAATTTTTATGTGTTTTCGGATGGGTCATTAATCATTTAAGGCTTGAAGACGTAAAAATCTCTATGAAATTAATCAGAAAGCCTTTTCTCATACAGATATGAATCGGAGTGTTGAGCTGATGCTGAAGACGATCAAAGAAAATAGTGATAGTTTCCCCAAGAGTGCTGATATGGATTCACAAGTTGAGGAGTTCTCCCGGTTGTATCAATCATTGGTTGAAAATGTGTTATCACCGGAGCTACAATTGCAGGTGCCTGTTTATTCTGATTGTGGATCTCCTCAAGGCACACCGGAGTTAAGTTCCGACCAAAAACAGGGTTTCAATTTGTCGAGCAATAGAGGTTTGGAAATCTCTTTTGATTCAGGTGGTGGCAGCTCCAGTCTTTCTCTCAAGGATGGAACTGAATCTTCTTCTTCTTCTTCATCGGACTCTGAATCAGAATCTTTCAACTCATCTGTCGACAATAACTATGTGGTTTCACGTGCTGAAAGAGATGGACAAGGTCTGAAGAAAAAATTTCTTGCAATTGAATCTGAGCTTCCAAACATTAAAGGGGGATTTTGGGTTGGTGAGGAAGTTAAGGTAAATTATGATGAATTGCATGACAAAATCGCTAAGATCGAGGAAGAACTTAAAGTTTCAAATGCAAAGCTTCAATCATCTGAAAATGAGGTAACAAGATTAAAGAGTGAGGTTGAGAAGAATGAAACAGCAATTTTGCTATCAGAAGGATTGCAAGCCCAGCTTGAATCAGCTGAAAAAGACAAGCAAGTAATGGAAGCTGAACTTCAAGTGAAAAAGAAGCAAATTGAGCAATTGGAAACTCGGATTTCACAATCTGATTCAAAGATTGGAAGATTGATTAAAGATTTAGAAATCAGCAAAGAAATGCTCAAAAGTTCAAATGACAAGATCACAAGGCTTACACATGAACTGGAGAACACAAAATCTGACCACCGTATGCAAATCAAGGAATTAGAAACTGCTTTTCAAGTTTCACAGGAACGATTTCATGCTGAGAAAACACAGATGGAGACTGACATTCTCAGACAAGTTGAAGCTGAAACGAAAGCTCTCCACTACTCTCAATTGACAATGTATCAAGGAGAGATTAGTCAGTTGAAGGAAGAACTTTCCGTAAAAAGCGAAAGTTTAGCTGATTTGAATAGGAACCACGACGAGCTAAAACTAAAGTATGATATGGTAATGGCTGAGAAAGATGAGGCGAGGGCCTTGGTTCTTTCACTTTTAGCTGATAAAGAATCGAGAGAATCTCATGTCAATGAATTGGAGGGTCAGTTGAAACATTTACAAGTAGAGAAGAAGAGGTTGATTGAAGGATCTGAAAGGCAGAACAAAGAAATTGATGATTTGAAATTGAGACTCTCAGAGTTGGAAGAAGAAGTGAAAATGCAAAAGACTGTGATAGAGGATGGGGCAGAAGGGAAAAGAGAAGCCATAAGGCAGCTCTGTTTCTCGTTGGAGCACTACAGGAATGGCTATCAAGAGCTTCGTGAAGCATTCATTGCGCACAAACCACGTCCGGTACTCTCTACATAGTCCCTTTTGCTTGTTAAAATCTCGTCTGTTTTTGTGCTCTTTTATAAGTATTATTATAACGATATTGTTTGGGAGTGATTTTTAAAATCATTAAAATCACTTTTTTTTTCGTTTAAAATTGTTAGGACAATATTTTACTATGTATTTATCGTAGTTACTTCCTTTGTTTATGAATGCCGTATCGGTGTGGATTGCTTCCTAAGCACGCCATGCATACTATATATTGAACTAAACTAGTGAACTTGAGGTCATTAGCTAGGGGAAATACAACACATGGTAAAATTATCTAGCCCTGCCTTGCATCTCAATGGACATGGAGCTCAACCAAGTTTGCCTATAATTTCCATTAGCACAAACGGCAAACCACCGAACCAAAACTAACTAAACCAGTGGTTTGGTTTTGAGTTCATAATGGTTTGGTTCTCTTCAATATGCTATATCTCTCTATATGTGGTTGTTTGGGACGAAATGCAAAATTTTATTTTACATCGTATAATTGTCCACCTTAACTTATTACCACACCAATTGTTTCAATGTTTCAAGGTGCAACCCAATTCATCCATTTTTGCCATTAGGCAAACGTAAAACCGCTAAACCCAATTGATTAAATCATCGGTTAAGTGTTTATAACGATTTTATTTGGTTTAATTTCTATATTTCTCAAGGTAATATGGTTTGATTTTAGTTTGACACAAACGGAACTAACCCTAAGGAGTGTTGTATCACAAAGGAGTTGAAATAATACCAAAACCAAGTATGGTTATGGTGGAATTGAATGTTACAAACCAATTAGCTCATTACTGAATAATATTATATTCTTTGATACTCTACAAATAGATTCACAAAGGAACTCATACAGGAGTTAGACTAATGGCTAAATTACATAATTTGGGGCATAAATCATAAACATACTTAACAACTTCAATGGAGTTAACAATAGCCCATACTAGCTGGTCAATTTTTCTTCTTGAAGAGAGATGACTTAGCTTAGGTTTCTAGTCAATTTTGAAAAGAACAGAAAACTTAAAGTCTCTAAACCTACAAAATCAAAACAATAAAATTTTATAAGCTTATATTCTATAATTCTTGGTCCTCGTGACCATGGTCCTCTTGGTCCTTATGTTGGATGGAGTTTTCACCAAGTTCTAATATTCACTTTTTAAAAGCATTGTTTTGGTCTCCTATCTATCCCAACAAAGATAGCACCTAGATTTCTATTTAAAAAATCGGAGAAAAAAAGTGTTATTTGTGAGAGACGAAATTTTTTTTGGGCTATTTATTCACAATTACATCATGACTATTGTTGATCTCGAAATCTAGACACAGTGAAAACACACCTGACTTTCACGTGACGACAACGATAAATTTATAATTTGAGAAAGAGAGAGATATAATTTAGTTTATATTCCACATTTATTTATACTTTGCATAAATTTTCAATGATATTTAGTTTAATTTAAGGATAATTATTGTAAATACCAAAACGGTAGAAAATACTTACAAAATATAGCAAAACTTCATATTCTAACAATAATAGATATCAATAGAAGTCTATATTTTGGTTGTATCCAGTTATTGAGTCTATGATACTCTTTATCGTAAATTGATAGTGAGTGTTTAGTTGCTTTCAAAAAATAAAAAAGAAAAGGTAGCTAGGGAATTTGTTCTGTAACTTTTTTTTTTTTTGTAGAACATGTATTTTTTGATAAATTGAGGTATGTTTTATGTCCTCTAAAATCATTACTTAAGACTTTGGGTAAAATGTTATTTTAATAACTTAATTGGTTATTTTCTCACCATTGCTTTTTGATCAAAATGTTCTTTGCTCTTAAGAACCATCCATTGCATTATTAAAAATAAGATCTTATCCCTATGCTCCAAATCTTATGAAAATTAAGGGAAACATAATCTAATTATTTAAAAAACAAAGTCATCCCATGTGATCAATCCAACTAAAACGTAAACGCTTACGTATGTTTTAGTTTGAATGAGTTTATTTATCATTCAAACTAGCCTATTTTATTTAATCGGATAATATTATACATAACACGATGTAAGATATGCTCATACATACATTGAATTTAGCATATAGTTTATCTTTTTCTCAACGAAAACCAAATCATTTGATGAAAATGAGAGAATCTTTTTTAGTCAACAAATTATATATAAAATATGAGTTTAGGATTCTATACCTTAATTCCTCCACCAGGTTCCATCTCTAACATTTTCTAATATTTCCAAGAGCTTCCACAATAACATGAAGAGAAGATAATTGACATATCAATTAGCTTCGGTTCATGTTACTATCGAAGCTCTTAAAAAAGAAGAAGAAAATAGGTTTTGATTTTAGATTATATGTTTGGATTTAGAGAATGGAGAGACACGTCTACCTTAATATACTTCAACGAGGTTCCATCTCCAAAACGTTTTCTAATATTTCCCAAGAGCTCCCACAATAACATGAAGAAAAGATAACCGATATATCGATTAGCTTCGCTTCATGTTATTATGACAGCTCTTCAAAGAAAAAAAGAAAATGTGTCTTCACTATTTCTTCTCTTGTTGGTTTGCCATTAGACCATGTTGGCATTAAGACGAGAATGGAGATACTTCTACCTTAATACTTCCACGAGCTTCGATTCAACTCTAACATTATTTTCTAATAATTCCAAGAACTCCCGCAATAACATGAAGAAAAAATAACCGAGATCGATTAGCTTCGTTTCATGTTATTATGGCAGTTCTTTCAAAAGAAAAAAGAAAAATATAGAAAATGTGCCTTTCACTATACCTTCTCTTGTTGGTTTGTCATTTAGACCAAGTTGGGATTAAGAGGGTGAGAAGGAATGGAATATGAAAGCCCTTTTGTTTGCCTTCAAGGGTTTGTGTGAAATGAGATAATGTGGAAATAAAGAATTCATGTCTTTTATATATTGCATATAGGGGTATTTTAGACCTTAAAAAGGTACGGATTTTTTAAAAGTACAATTTGAGGTGAATTGATTTTAACCATAAATTTCTTAGTCCATACATATTAATGTCAGTTGAACTAGACGGTTGAACTAGATAGTATAATTTTTTTTTTTCAATTGGCACTTTTATCTTCTCCTCTTTTATATTTCTTAATTTTGAGGTAGTTTAAAGGGACATTTTTAAAAATAGAAAAATAAATTAAAATATTTACAAGCTGTAGTAAAATTTTGATTTCTATCTGTTACTGATAGACTCCTATCACTAGTGGCTATCAATGTCTATTATTGATAGAATCTAAAAATATTGCTATATGTTGTAAATATTTTGTTAAATTTTGCTATTTCTGACAATTCCCCTAGTTTAAATTAGTTTTAATATCTAAATTTTTAATTGAAACTTATGTATCAAAATATAATATAAGATATATTGCTTTAATTGCTTTTTCATATATATATATATATATATGTTTGTATGTATATAAAAGTAATTAGAATGGATAACAATTTTACAAATAATAATTAAGTGTATAGCAACATTTAAAAAAACTGTAAATGTAGGTGATAGACTCTTATGATTTTATCCGTGATGCAATATTAGCAATTTTTAAAAAATGTTATTATATATGCTAATATTTTTTAATCTAACTAAATCCTATATTTGCAACTATCCCAAAAAAAGAAGAAGCTAAAATGTTATTCAAAATATTGATTAATTAAGTGAAATTATTGTAAATGACAAGTCTGCTGAAAATATTATATCAATGTATAGACATTAATAAAACTCCATCGTGGACTATCATTTATCTTTGATGGTGATTCTTAATTGAAAAATTATTGTAAATGACGAAATTGCTGAAAAATCTTTAAAAAAAATATATAGCAAAATTTTAGAGTCTATTAATGATAGATACTAGTATATTCAAAATATATTAATATCTGACGATGGATTTTAAACTTTTATTATATTTTATAAATATTTTAGTTCATTTTCTTATATTTGAAAACAACAAATTTTAATTCAACTTTACCATTTGAGCTTTTCTCATGTCGTAGCTTTAACCAAAATCCAAGTTGTCCCTATGATTTAAATATTTTCTCGATTTATTAAAAGGGACGATTACTTTTTTTTTTTTTAGTTTTAAATTTAAATAGTTATCAAATAAAGCTTAAATTTAGTTTGGGATTGTTCTCGCTTTTAAAATAATTGTTGACAATTGTGTTTCTAGAAAAAAGTTGTTCGTGAAATGAAGTAAATTATTGTTTGATAAATTTTAGCGTATAGACCTTGAAATGCAAGTTATAGTGTTTGATAAATAAACACCATAACATCTTTCTTTAGATAATGATAACTAAAATATTTTTTTTTTCATCATTCCTAACCCTAAATAGTTGTTTACAATGATATATTTTGTTTATATATATATATGAAAAAAATTAGGAAAATTATCAAAAATCGAAAATTTGACAAAATATTTACAATATATAGCAAAACTTTCAGATTCTATCAACAATAAACATTGATAGTCACTGATATGCTTCTATTAGTGACATTGATAGTCACGATAGGCAATAGTAGAAGTCTATCAATGATTATCATTGATAAAATCCAAAATTTTGTTATAGCTTGTAAATATTTTAATTTGTTTTGCTATTTTTAAAAAGTATTGCATTCCACTCATGAAAATTAGAACATAGACTTGATTAAGTGAAAAAATAGATATAAAGATACATAAAATAAATCTTATTTGAGAAGGATAACATTGAAAATTACATGACAATTAAAATTTTTATATGATTTTAGGAGAGTATCTAAGAGTTAGTATAATTTCATTTTTAAAATAGAAGTGAAATGAGCATGTTTATTTAAAAGTGAATTTAACAAATTTAATAATCTATTTTTTCAAGCACACAAAAAGTTATTAAGATCTTTTTTTTTTTTTTTTTTTTACCATTTCTATCTTTTTTTCTAAAAAAAAAAAAAACAATTTCCAACTTACGAGATAATTACCAATTCAATTCTGTGCTTTTAATGAAAAAAAGAAGAAGGAAGAAAAGCACCCATAGGCCATAATCACATGTTAAAAAGAAAATTAAGATGTCAAAGGTATTGGATTCTTAGTTAATCTTTACTATAAAGCACTAAAAGTAATTCTAAATAATACCTTTGATCCATAGTTTTACTATAAAGCACCAAAAGTAATTTTACTTAATACATTTGATCCATAGTTTGAAGATATTCATAGTGTCCTTTCAACTATAAACATAGGAATAGTCGAATATAGTAATTAAATTCAAAGTATTAGTATATATATCGTTTAGGGGAAAAAAACGATAGTATATCAGCGATAGACTTTTTTATATTTACAATTTTTTTGTTGCTATAGATTTGAGTATTATCTCCGGAATTCGTATCCGATACAATTACCTTATGTGGACGTCATCAATCCAGATAGAAAAAGTAAACACCGATTTGGATATAATTTAATTTGGATAATCCAATTAATTTATTTTGCAATATGAGATATATGGTAATTATAATGGACAACAATTTTAAGATAATAACTAATTAGAGTACTATACCAACATTTTAAACAAATTGCAAATATAACATAAAGTTTATCAAAGACACAGTATCACTTAATATGGTCTATGATCAATGGAAGACTTCTATCGCTGAGTGACTCTAACAAACTTTGTTATATTTGTAATTTTTTTAAAAAAATTGTTATATATATCAATATTTTGAATCTAATTGTTATGGTTAAAATAAATTAAAATATTTATAAGCTATATAATAAAATTTTGAGATTCTATCAACGATAGAAATTGATAGACTTTATCACTGATTATCAATGCTACTGATAGAAGAATATCACTGCTATTAAATGTTTGTTATCGATAGAATCTAAAATTTTGTTATAGCTTCTTGTAAATATTTTGTCAAATTTGTTATTTTTTACAATTTTCTTTTATTATATTCTACATCCTATATTAACTTCTTTTATCACATTGTTTTTTTTTTTAGTAAAATAGGTTAAATTGACTTTTGTATGATAGAATTAGGGATTAAATTTAAATTTAACTTTAATTTCAAATAAAAAATACATGTTAATTACTATTGTTGAATTAGGGATTAAATTTAAATTAAACTTTAATGTTGATGTATTTATACTGTTTGTTCTTTACCCCTTTCGAAGATAATATATATATTTACAGTGGCATATTGTTTTTTGTATAACTAAGTGGATATAAAAATTTGAACCATCGACCTCAAGTAGAAAAAAATACATGTCGATTATCTTTGAGGTTTTGAAAGATAACAGTTGGACAAAACGTTTTTTTCTCTACCTTAATATATACTACGAACTTAAATATTCTCTTGACACAAAATTCAAAATCAAAGTGATCGAAGGTTTTAACTCAATGAACATCTGTATGTACCTAAAAACCTAGAGGTCATGAGTTCACAAATCTTCATCCTCGTTTATATATTTCAAAAACTACTATCAATGATAGGCGACACTTATAGAACTGCTTGGTGAAATATAAATGTTAATTAATAGATCAGTTCCAAATTTGAGGGAAATTAAAAAAAGAGGAAAGGAAATTTTCTTTAATACCTTTATTCCATAGTTCAAAAGCTCACATATATCACAAGTTCAAAATTAAAGATATGATGTCAAATGCATCAGATGCTCTGTCCTTAGCTTGTAAAGAAGAAGAAAGCACGAAAAGAAACTTTATTTAATATCTTTATTCCATAGTTCTAAGATACTAACATTTTTTTTTTTACAACAATTACAGTTTGGACATTCGAAACTTTAACCTCTCTAAGATGAAAG
The DNA here is from genome assembly GCA_025688845.1 of Cucumis hystrix. Classification (NCBI taxonomy): domain Eukaryota; kingdom Viridiplantae; phylum Streptophyta; class Magnoliopsida; order Cucurbitales; family Cucurbitaceae; genus Cucumis; species Cucumis hystrix. The sequence continues at coordinate 961,342 of CM046891.1, read as the reverse complement.
GTCATGTCATGTATCGTTTAGTTTTGAACGGCAATAGACCTATTAATTTATTCTGCAATATGGGATCATGGGTTCTGTTATGTTAATTGAACACTTACCTTCTGTGATATTATTTTTATGTTTAAAACTATATGTTATTCTCATCTGTGGAATAATAAGAAGTGCAGTTCCAATAGTATAATTAATTCTTATTAACTTCTTTAACTATATGTAGTTTTTAATAGTACACGTTCGATATGAGAATTTAAACCTTCAACGTCAACATAGTTTTACTGTTGTCTGTCCATGTTTACTGTCAAGAGTTACTGTCAATGTTTTACTCTTACAGGATGATAAATACGTTCTGACACAAATGTACTTATCAATTGACTTTTGATTTAGGGTTTAAGGTTTAGGAATTAGGAACTAGGGATTTCGTTTAGGGTTTGAGAAGTGATTTATGAAATAAAAACATTAATATAGTGCAAAATTTTAGAGAGAATCAATATTTTAAAAGCTATGATACCAAAGGCATTGGATTCTGTCTCCAGTATGTACTAAAAGAATCAAAAGTCAATTAATACTTTTGAAGATATATACTTTCTAACTTTATGACTCTTTTAAGATTATATGTTTGGTATTTATAATTTAGATGAGAAGCACTTCGATATTTATAATTGTATGGTTGAATGGTATGATGTATTGATATATGGTCGAATCTAATTTGGTATGATTTAGTATCTTGGATGTATGTGAACATCATCAATTAAAAGGAGGGTTATTTGAATAGTAATTCAATCCATTTATATATCTTATTCAATAAGAGATCATTGGGTGTTCTATACTATCGAAAAACAAAGAAAAACGTATATCTCCCGACGCATAAGATACTCTCCCGATGATAGTTTTGTGCTTCGGAAAATACTTTTTTTTTTTTTTAATTGTAGGGCTACTATATATACGTACTTGAAGAATACCTTTTAATTTGTGTATATGTTCAAGGTTATCTTTTGTATTTATTCTAAAATATTTTTATTATCTCATTCTCGAAATTTTGGTTTACAAATAATAATAATAATAAATAAATAAATAAAATAGTCCACGTGAAGCTATGCATTTACGTACGTTAAGTAAGTGCAATGGGTAGCACTTTTAGGGATAAAAACTTTGTGTGTACGATATTGTTTAAAAATTACAACAAATATAACAAAATTTGTTAGTGCTATATAACAAATTAAAATATGGTTTATTGCTCATGAATGCTTCTATTCCTATTAACGATATGATATGTGAGTGATAGACTCTAACAATTATGTTTATCTAAAATTTGATATTTGTAGCTTTTTTTATATTGTGCTTTATATACAAATAATATTTATTGCTATATTTGCAACATAACTCACTACAAGAAATTTTGCCTATGTCGACGTCGGTCCTAAATGTCGTTGGCAGAAGTGGTATTCTCCAACGGATTGTTTAATCGTCGACAATAAATGAAATCACCGAGAGTAGATGGATCTTTGCATTATGTGACATGAGGCAAAAAGTTATAATAGTGTAACACACTCTATGTCAACAAATAATTTACATTAAGTTGCATGAAAAAAAATTTACACTTTACGATAAGTTTAATGAGTTTTTGTCATTTAGTGGGTTTTTTTGTCATAAAGTGTAAATAATTTGTATTTTTTTAAGAATTTTTTTTTTTAAAGGGACGACGTTTGCAAAATTAACAAAAAAAGAAATGATAATATGATCGTCACTATATTTTCTAAATTGCAAAAGTAAGAAATTTAAAAGATTATAATCATCTAATAGCAGTTTGATATATTTAATTAGATGTCATATTTGTAATATTTTCAATACTTAAAAAATAAGTGTGTTATGAGGTCATCCTTTGATGCAATTTCCTTTTTTTAAAAAGGTAAAGTGCCAAATGGCATGTTTCAATTGGATGATATAGTAAGGTAACACAAAAGAGACCCTACAAAATATAGGGTATAAATTGTGACCCATTCCAATTTTTATATAAACAAAAACCACTATAAAATGTAGAGGCATTGGCAAAGAACCAACCCATTAAATGTATAGGAAACTTACAAATTCGACTTCTTATATAGATTCTTCAACCTCTCTCAACACATGCTCGCAATCTTAATTTAATTAAAGAAATTAAAGAGAAGATGATTTGTTAAAATAATTAATATAAGCCAAAAGAATATTATTCATAATTAAGGAAGAAATGTGTGTTTATATATGTTCACTCCAAGTTTTTCCTACAAGAACTTGAACTTGAGTGCTAAAACAACGTTGCAATTACAAAATTATTTGAAGAATTTATGATCAAGACTAAAATAAAATTAAAAGAAAAAAAAGAATGTTCAAAATTTTGGTTGGATCATCGTCTTTCATGAAGTGGTTGCAGCAGGTGATTGAGCTTTGGGAGCAAGCGGAGAACAAAGAGGAGGGCTTTGTTTTCCAGTAATAATGGGCTTCACATTTGCGCATACAGAAGTAATGGGACCTTCGTTCCCAGTGTAAGTGAGGTCAATGTCAGATAACTCCACACCTTCACATGGATTACTTGAACTACACACAAGAGTTACTGCCTGTGCATTCCCAGAAGTACCTCTGATATTCTTGAAACTCACCTTACTAATCTTCACTTTAGATGGTATCTGAAAGAAAAACCAAGAAACAAGGCATGAGTTTTGGTTGAAACAAATAAGGATCAAGTACTGTTATTGTTGATGATCATGATCACTACCTGTTTATTGCATTTGTTATATGGACAATATTCTTGATCTATCATAATGGGATTCGAGACATTATTCATAACTATATCTTCATAATGCATATCAGTAGCTACTCCAGCAGCAGGTGAAGCTGGCCATGTTTTAATTCTCAACCCACTTGTTGTACCAGTTATCGTACAATTCTTAACATGAAGTCCCTCAACTGGTTCTTCAGCATCATACCTTCCTAGACTTCCTACGCTTATACCATGTCCAGGCCCACATGTCACATTTGTGATTGTTACTTGTTTGCTTCCATCTCCAAGTGAGATGCAATCGTCTCCAGTACCGATGTTTGAGTTTAATATATTAATTCCAACACAACGCCCGAGGTGAATTCCATCAGTGTTAATGCTAGTTCCTGGTGCATTTACATTTACGTTTTGGAGGGTAAGGTTATTGCACCCCAATACTTGGATATGGAAGTTCTTGCTATCTTTAGAGGTTATGTCACTCACAACTGAATTCTTTATAAAGCTGAACTTCAAACTCTGTATATTTCAACAACAAAAAAAAAATCATTACTTTACATACATACATGCATTCATACATATTTAGTCTTTGAAAAGATCAAGAACTATATATCAATCAAAATTAATTAATAAGAAATTAGGTGTGGTTAATTAAATTATTAAGTAGATCATTAAGTACTACTGTGCTTTACCATGGGCATTGGTGCACATTTTGGGTTTTTATGACAATCATTGCTTTCCCAAGTTTGTTTTCCTTGCCCATCAAAAACTCCACCACCCGATACTGACAAATCATTGATATACTTGAAATGAACCCAATCTCCACCTGTTAGATCTGGTGGTGCTAGCAATGTTGCTTGTACTTGCATTTCGATGGGAGTACTTGTGCATTCACCTTTTAACTCAATTGCACCTAAGGTGTAAGTCCCGCTGGGAATAATTACTTTACTTGGACCCGCTGATGCACAAGCTTCCTTCCATGCAGCTGCCAAAGCCTGTTTAAATGAAAATCTCAAATATAATCAGCCACGCACGATCCATCATTGAACGATGATATATATATCATTTGATTTTTACCTGAGTGATATCAGCATTGGGTTTAGCACCGTACTTTGTCACATCAAAAATGCCACCAGCACCACCACTAGAATTGGCGGCCGCACCACCAGGTTGGGCGGCGGCACCACTAGATTGGGCTGTGGCAATGGACGAAACATATAATAGTAGGAAGAAGGCGATGAGAGCAGTGATGATGTTGAACTTGATTATTCTCATCTTGTTGTTCTTCTTCTTCTTCTTCTTATAACCTTATATGATTCTTAATTGTATGATCTGTTGTGTTTTTGAGAAGTGGGTATTTATAAAGTAATTAGGGAGTAATCAAGTACCATTCAAAATTAGTTTCTATTATTAGCTTTCTCCATTACCCCAATTATGCATAACTAATTTTGTGCTAACTTTGTCAAGACTATACCAATCTATTTGGTGTCTAAGATTAATTACCATTTCCCTTCACCAAAATTTACTCCATAAATTTCTCTTATATTATCACTCATTCAAAAGTATTTTTTTCATTGGTTGAAATTATTAGTTCATTGCCTTAATCTTATATTTTTTTAAACTTAATTAATCTCTAATCAGCCACTTTGGTTTGAAGTAGGAATACGCCATGCTTTAAATAACTCGTATTCGAGTTCTAATCAGCCACTTCAAACCAGTCAGCTAGGCACTCCATCAACACCACTGTCTTATGGCGCCTTAATTTCCCTAATGGATAGTCATCTGGACCTTTCTTTTTAGTTCTTTGCGCCTAAAATAGAGTGCCTAGCTGACTGGTTTGAAGTGGCTGATTAGAACTCGAATACGAGTTATTTAAAGCATGGCGTATTCCTACTTCAAACCAAAGTGGCTGATTAGAGATTAATTAAGTTTAAAAAAATATAAGATTAAGGCAATGAACTAATAATTTCAACCAATGAAAAAAATACTTTTGAATGAGTGATAATATAAGAGAAATTTATGGAGTAAATTTTGGTGAAGGGAAATGGTAATTAATCTTAGACACCAAATAGATTGGTATAGTCTTGACAAAGTTAGCACAAAATTAGTTATGCATAATTGGGGTAATGGAGAAAGCTAATAATAGAAACTAATTTTGAATGGTACTTGATTACTCCCTAATTACTTTATAAATACCCACTTCTCAAAAACACAACAGATCATACAATTAAGAATCATATAAGGTTATAAGAAGAAGAAGAAGAAGAACAACAAGATGAGAATAATCAAGTTCAACATCATCACTGCTCTCATCGCCTTCTTCCTACTATTATATGTTTCGTCCATTGCCACAGCCCAATCTAGTGGTGCCGCCGCCCAACCTGGTGGTGCGGCCGCCAATTCTAGTGGTGGTGCTGGTGGCATTTTTGATGTGACAAAGTACGGTGCTAAACCCAATGCTGATATCACTCAGGTAAAAATCAAATGATATATATATCATCGTTCAATGATGGATCGTGCGTGGCTGATTATATTTGAGATTTTCATTTAAACAGGCTTTGGCAGCTGCATGGAAGGAAGCTTGTGCATCAGCGGGTCCAAGTAAAGTAATTATTCCCAGCGGGACTTACACCTTAGGTGCAATTGAGTTAAAAGGTGAATGCACAAGTACTCCCATCGAAATGCAAGTACAAGCAACATTGCTAGCACCACCAGATCTAACAGGTGGAGATTGGGTTCATTTCAAGTATATCAATGATTTGTCAGTATCGGGTGGTGGAGTTTTTGATGGGCAAGGAAAACAAACTTGGGAAAGCAATGATTGTCATAAAAACCCAAAATGTGCACCAATGCCCATGGTAAAGCACAGTAGTACTTAATGATCTACTTAATAATTTAATTAACCACACCTAATTTCTTATTAATTAATTTTGATTGATATATATAGTTCTTGATCTTTTCAAAGACTAAATATGTATGAATGCATGTATGTATGTAAAGTAATGATTTTTTTTTTGTTGTTGAAATATACAGAGTTTGAAGTTCAGCTTTATAAAGAATTCAGTTGTGAGTGACATAACCTCTAAAGATAGCAAGAACTTCCATATCCAAGTATTGGGGTGCAATAACCTTACCCTCCAAAACGTAAATGTAAATGCACCAGGAACTAGCATTAACACTGATGGAATTCACCTCGGGCGTTGTGTTGGAATTAATATATTAAACTCAAACATCGGTACTGGAGACGATTGCATCTCACTTGGAGATGGAAGCAAACAAGTAACAATCACAAATGTGACATGTGGGCCTGGACATGGTATAAGCGTAGGAAGTCTAGGAAGGTATGATGCTGAAGAACCAGTTGAGGGACTTCATGTTAAGAATTGTACGATAACTGGTACAACAAGTGGGTTGAGAATTAAAACATGGCCAGCTTCACCTGCTGCTGGAGTAGCTACTGATATGCATTATGAAGATATAGTTATGAATAATGTCTCGAATCCCATTATGATAGATCAAGAATATTGTCCATATAACAAATGCAATAAACAGGTAGTGATCATGATCATCAACAATAACAGTACTTGATCCTTATTTGTTTCAACCAAAACTCATGCCTTGTTTCTTGGTTTTTCTTTCAGATACCATCTAAAGTGAAGATTAGTAAGGTGAGTTTCAAGAATATCAGAGGTACTTCTGGGAATGCACAGGCAGTAACTCTTGTGTGTAGTTCAAGTAATCCATGTGAAGGTGTGGAGTTATCTGACATTGACCTCACTTACACTGGGAACGAAGGTCCCATTACTTCTGTATGCGCAAATGTGAAGCCCATTATTACTGGAAAACAAAGCCCTCCTCTTTGTTCTCCGCTTGCTCCCAAAGCTCAATCACCTGCTGCAACCACTTCATGAAAGACGATGATCCAACCAAAATTTTGAACATTCTTTTTTTTCTTTTAATTTTATTTTAGTCTTGATCATAAATTCTTCAAATAATTTTGTAATTGCAACGTTGTTTTAGCACTCAAGTTCAAGTTCTTGTAGGAAAAACTTGGAGTGAACATATATAAACACACATTTCTTCCTTAATTATGAATAATATTCTTTTGGCTTATATTAATTATTTTAACAAATCATCTTCTCTTTAATTTCTTTAATTTTGTTGTAAATTCTCCCATGACATAGACGCATTTTCTATTTTTTAGCATTTTTTTACCCTCGCAGGTCGCAAATATAACAATCAAATTCAAATTATTAATATAACAATCAAATTCAAATTATTAACATATATATATATATATATGTATGTATATAGTCTATCGTTAGCAAACTCTAATATGTGATAGATCATATATACAAATCTATTAATGATAGAAGTTTGCCCATAATAATGATAGATTTTGCTATATTTAAAGTTTAAAAAAATCGAGAAAAAACATTTTCAAGCATAATTATATAGAAGAATGGTAAAAAATAACAAATTTGACAAAATACTTACTAACATATAACAAAATTTTCATAGATTCTATTAATAATAAACATCGATAAAATCCAAAATTTTAACTTTAGTAGGTTCTAATTATGGCGATTCTTAATATCTATTTAAATATTTCATAATATCTTTTTAGTTAGATTTCAAAGATAGGTGGTTTCAATAAGATTTCAAAATATGTTAATTTATCTTATTCTTTTCTATTATTTTATAGTTGTATTAAACTATCTATATATATCTTTAATAAATATTTATATATTTATTTTTAAGGTAATTTCGATAATATATATAGAATCCAATATACAATAAAATCCAAAATTTTATTATAACTTATAAATATTTTAATTTATTTTGCTATTTTTAAAAATGCCCCTTTAAAAATTGTTAATATATATCTTTTTTAGTTAGATTTAGAAAAAAAAAAGTATTTTTAATAACTATTCGAAAATATGTATTTTTAATAAGATTTCGGAATATTTTTATTATTTTAATGTTGTATTAAACTAATTTTTAGATTATATTTTATTTGTTTAACATGATTTGTATGTTAATTGTATTTTATGTAATACATATTTTAGCATTTAAAAGAATTGTGTATGTTATACGATTGGAAGACAATACTAGAATTGTAACTAATAAGTTTTTGTTATGACTTTACAACTAGCAAATACTATTTTTTATGGTAGATGAATTTAAACTTTCCAATATCATGATAATCGCGTTGTTGAGGTGTATATTCCATTTGCTTCTTCGTTTCAACAATTTGTTGAATGTATTCAAGGTAAACTTTTTTCGTCCTCTAATTTATATGTGTCTCGTTTGAGAAATATCTTTTTTGTTACAGTTCGAACCTCATTTTTGTTACAGTTTATTGGAATTATTAAGTTTTGGGTTATTTGACTCTGTATTAGTGCGACTGAAGTACAACGTATATTTGAATAGTGAACTACCTAGTATCTAGAGTATTTAATAATTATATACGTAGTGAATTAAATATCAAATAGAAGGTATTTTGTATGCATATTTTTCATTTTTTGAATGATAAAGTTTTCTTAAATTCTTTAAATTTTAAATTTTAAGTATGCTTTTTCACTTTTGTTAATATCTTGTATATTGAAATTGTGTATATTGAAATTTATTTTTCAATTTCAACTAATACAGAGTATTTGTTTAATTATATTAAAATTGTAAACCAATTTAGAAAGATGGTTTGATTTTTAAATCGATGCTAAGGATTTTTTTTGTTAAATGACTAGGGATTTGTGTATTTCTTAAATGTAAAGTACAAACATATTTTTTCTAGAAAAAAATAAAGGGTTTTAAGAAAAATTATAACAAACTAGACAAATATTTAAACTGTATAAAATAATTTTGAAAACGAAAATAGACTGTCGATCCAAAATGCCTAGTCAACACGCGATTAATTTACCACTCGTGCTGGTAATATATTTGGTACATATACAAAATCTAAATGGTCTTTTTTAACATTCTTGGTACACAATAGATTTGGCTACCTTTGTTAAAGATTCTCGGTACATAATCGTTTATATTAATTGGACGATTTTTGGCTAAACTATTTTTTTCAAGATTATTTGGTATAAATCATTTAGATTTGGGTCCAAAGTTAAATACCAATATCCAATGATTTTTGTCGAGATCTTTTATATTTGTTAGAATCTAAACCAATATCCAACGATTTTTGTTCAATTAATACACGATCTTAAACTAAATAACACTTTGAAAAAAATACAAATTGATTGAAAATATCATGATTTCAAAAAATATATCAAATAAAAAAATTGGAGAAAAAAAAAGATGAAAAGGGAATACAAACGTGGAATATTTAAAAAAAATGGTCAGGTTTGTTGATTTGTTATATTTATGAAAATTAACATTTGTTAAGATTAGTAATTTAATTTTACTTATTAATTTTTTCTTTTTATTGTAAATTTTCAATTAAAGTTTGCGCATTGTCATGCATCTAGAAAGGGACATGAATGAATATCTGACTGATCCTAAGTAATCGAAAGTAAGGTTAAGAAAGCCTTAATTAAAAAGCTACTACCTATACTAACAACGTTGCACATTCCTTTTTAGTGGCTCGATCATAGAAACTCAAATTAAACGTGCTTAAATGAGAACTATTGTTTTTAGATAATCGATAAATTTTCGCATATAAGTGAGAATAAAAAACTCTCTGTTAATATATGGGACGACTTTCAATCAAAATAAGCAAATAGATGTTACATATTTACATATATATCGAATAATTTTATCTTACAACTTTTATCCACCGATGAATATCTAATTCCAATATCTATCCGTCTGAAAGGTTTTCTATAAAGTTTTTTATGTTTATAAATATTTTCAGAGTTTTATCTAACCATTTTTTTTAAATGTTCCTTAAAGCAAGCAATTTCCCAATTGGTTTTGTGAAGTGAGAAAATGGCAAACGCAAATATGCTATGGAATTCCGCTAAGATTCTTGGATTTCCTTCTCCGATAGCAAGCAACGTCCGATGGGCAAGGTTCGATTATACATTTCGGCTTCGGCATCATCCATTCGAGGGCTCTTTCTTCTTCTTCAACCCCTTGCGTTTCAATTGCAGCTCCAGTAATGCAATTTCAGTATGTAATGGCAAACAGTACTTAGTTTTGTCCGACGAAGAGCTGATGAAACAGTGCGAAATGGGCACGTTCAAGGCGTCGGGTCCCGGCGGTCAGCACCGCAACAAGCGCGAGTCTGCTGTTCGTTTGAAGCACATTCCCACTGGTATCATTGCTCAGGTTCATATTTGTTTCATACATACAATCAATTTCATTGATATACTCCTGTTTCTTTTCCTCTGAAGTTAAATTCTTTGGCCCTTTATTGCCAAGGCTGTTGAGGATCGATCCCAGCATAAGAATCGATCCAGTGCCTTAGCTCGTCTTCGTGCTCTCTTGGCCCTAAAAGGTGTGGTGGATTATTTATTACATGTTTTTTTTTTAAATATGTATATATATATATATATCATTTCTCATTTCATGTGTTGATGTATTGAATTCAGTTAGGAACCCTGTGGATCTTGAAAATTATTCGCCTCCTCCAGAGCTTCTTCAAATTCTTCCTCTTAAGTCCACTGTTAGGCCACCGGAATGTGGCCCTCAAATTGGTCCTAATAATTCCAAGTTTCTGCCGGTATCTCTCTTTTCTAGTACTTTCTATATGTCTATATGTGCATATGAGTGTGCGTTTATGATTTGATTTTCTTGATGATATATAAAATTCTTTTTTGAAATGAAAACAAGATTTATTGAAATAATGAATGAGTCTAATGCTCAAACTACATGAGACGAAACAAAAATAAAAACTGCAAACTTGCCAAAACAAACCATAATGTAAAACATAGACTAAACTTCTGATGAAGCAGTAAAAACATTCGAGTTTAAACAAGTAACTTGAGTTGAATAATCAGCAAAGTGTTTAAATTGAATATATATTTACACACACACACACACACACGAGAAGATTATGAATGATAGCTGAATTGCTTAATTTCCAGGGCATGCAAGCTCTACTGGATCTAATTTCCACACTTGATGGTTCTGTATCAGACACAGCTAAGCTTTTAGGGTATGTATGCTATTCATGTGTTATCCTTTGTTTCTTTTTACTTTGTTTCCAACCTGAGCTAGCATTCACAGTTAAATCCAGAAAATGGGAGTGTTTCAATTATGTGAGAAGATTGGGCTTTTATCAAGAAATTGAAACTGCTAATGTGTGGATGTTATAATGGTTGATATGGAGATTAGTGGAAGGGGTATCATTGGTAGGTTTATGGTTTTTGTGGAATGAAGAAGAATGAAGTGACTAATGAGTTTGGACCTCAGGAAGATGTTGGAGGATAATTTTCTCAGGAAGTGTCTAGTTGAAGGCAGAAGCCTTGCCTTGTGTGTCTTGAAGAAGGCTTGTTTCATGAGATCACTATGAGTAGGAGGAAGGAGCTTTTACATTTCTTGTATTACTTTCGACATTGGTATCACTTTCGTTAAGAAGAGTAAACTTAAGGATTTGATCGGCCACCTACTAAGGAAGCAGACCAAATTTGGTTAGAGAGAGCTTAGTTTGATGACTAGCTCTGCAGAAGGACATTCCTTTTGATCTCCATTCCTTCTCCCATCTTGTCTGTTGCGAGGTGGGGGAAGGCATGAGAGAAGCTACAGAAGCTGTCTCTCTCTTTGTCTCTCTTCTCATTAGTTAGGGAGTTCAATTTTTGAAGAAAAGGTGTTCATTAAAATATTAGTCTCTTCTTTTCCATTATGTCTCAAAATGAGATGACCTTAAATATTGAGAGGTGGATTAATTGATGCAATCAGAACTCTTGAATTACAATTTAGATCAATCGTCCAAAAACGATTCTTCACCTTTCCCATTTTTAATATGTCAGTGATATATATTATTTGCAACCTCTAATTGTTATTTTAACGTTTAAAAATTTAGGTTAACAACCGGTGCTCTTTCAAGGTTAATCCTATCCGATGATGCTCTTAGAATGGCTGTAAATGATATCAGGATGTCCAAGGTAACACCATACTATTTATGAGATCATGATAGTTACCATTTATTATCTTTTTTCAAAAGATTTTATATGCACCATTCACATACTAATTTTTCAACCTAAGTCAATTTACATGCATCGATCGATCGTGTCGTCCTGTCAATTTCTACATTATATAACGAATTTTGAAATTTATAGGGTCTGAAGCCACTCAAGTAGGTTGTCAAACGGAGCATAACTTCAGCAGTAATTGACATGTACTACTTCTTTCGAAATCTTAAGTTTAAACTTCATAACCATTGAGTAAAAAGTGGGAAGCTCAATGAACTTATAACCAGAGAGACACTATGCAAGCAACTATCTTTCTTATTGTCGTGCTTAGCTCAACCGCTCAGAGCATTACTTACATCTTTCTTGATGATCGGAGGTTTGTATCTCCAATCTCAGTTGTTAATGCATGAAGGTTGAAAACACTCTCTTGTTACTCTTCCCTATTACTGCAGATTTTAAACTAGAAACGCTTTGATTTGAATCTGCTTTATCGGCAAAGAGTTCTACTTTGTTCGCTCAACTGCTGTTAATTCTCTTGTATGTCTTGTGCTGGAAAGAGGAAAAGGTTTACTTTTACTATGGCCTATAGGTAAGAGGTTTATGTTGCTGTATCTTAATCTTGGATAAATATTGTAATGTTTATCTTAAATATTAAAATTGAATGATGCATTGTAATGTTACTGAAAATTGTAATGGAGCAATTTGTAAAGTTTTAGTTTTCTTTTTTCTTTTGAAAAATGATATGTATCGAAAACTAACGAGGAACACGAGGAGAATCAACCGGGCAAATCAAAATAATTTCTTCCAACTTATTTAGATAAGAGGAAGAGAGATTTACAAAACTAATTTCAAAATTATCACTAAGACACCATCGCATGAGCGAGATGATGAGCTACCTCACTCGTCGACCTCATACAACACGAGCAGCCTCAAAAATGACAACCTTTGTGATTAAAGGCACCAACACGATTAGTGCAATCTAATTCCATAATTAGAGGGAATTTGCATAAATAAATTGTTTTTATTAAATTTTAGTAAATATATTCATAAATAAAATTAAAAATATGTCTGAACTATTTTTAATTAGATTAATAGAAACTTATCACTATCTAACAATTTTTTCTTTTTTCATAAATAGTTCGACATTTTCTTCTACTTGTAAAAGTTTCTCAAATTTCTAATTATTTTTTATTTTAAAAGTTTTAATTGTTTTTTAACAAAAAAATTGTAATTTAACCTAAGACCATATTTCATAAATATATTTACAACCTATAACAAATTCTATCACTGAAGACTATCAGTAATAGAATCCAAAATTTTGCTATAGCTAAATATTTTAATTTACTTTGATATTTTTAAAAATGTTTTTTTTAGTATGATTGAATTATTTAAATTTTTAAAAAAATTATTTTTAAAATAATTGAAGTGTTTGGTAACATTTGGAATGTATTTTTTAAAAATGAAATTGAAAAAGATAAAATACTTAAAACCAAATTAAAAAAAGGTTTTTAAACAAAATTATGTACAAAACTATTTTCTATTGTTAAAGTGAATTAATTTGTTTATATCATATTCTTTATTCGTTCGGAGGAGGAGTAGGAACAAAGAAATCAGAAATGCCACGAAATATGAACGGAAACAGAAACCAAGACGGAGAAGATGAGAGGGGATTATTGTGGAATCTTCCAGTTCTTAAATCTTCCAGATTCGGAAATTTAGGCCCCGCCTTCGGTCTCGGCGTTGGTTGTGGCGTCGGCTTTGGCATCGGCCTCGTCGGAGGTCAATTCTTCATCACTTTTTTTCTTTCACTCATAATTAACTTGTCATTTCAAGTTTTTTCGTATGGATTGTTTCACCCTGCAACTTCCTGATTGTTTTATTTTGAGATTTTCTTGTTCAATTGGAGGGTTATTTAGTCTGAAATGTTGGTTTGGTTTAGGCTGATTATCGTTTTAATTTGTATTTGTGCCGTCTACTGTCTTTGACTGTTGTCCATGTCTCCTGAATTTTGGTTGAGAGAATATGAGTGTTTGGCTGCTGAAATTCTGTAGCCCTATGATATTTTCCCCAAGTTTAGGGATAATTTGACTTTGTTTTGAAGAAGCTCAAAGATGGAGGAGACGCAATACGAGATCACGACCTATGTATTTTTCGAGAATAACGTTGTAAAGATGCTATGGGTAACACAAATGTGTTAAAGTTTGGACTTGAGAAAGGGGATGCTATTTTCTAGGATAGTTTGAAAATCATTCATAGGAATAAAGTGTATCAAGAAGAAAAATAACTAATTTTCCTACAAAATAGCTCAATTATGAATCCCCAAATGGCGCCCGGATGTAGTTCATTCAGGTGTTTGTGTATATCTTTAACATTTATATATTTTTAAAATTGTATTTCATGCTTCATCTTTATCATTCAACAATTTCAGACATGCCTTTTGTTGGATACACCTCGAGAGGAATTCTAATCTGTATTATAGTTTGTGAAATTTATGGACGCAATTTCTTCAAGCATTTTATTGGGATGTTTAGTGTCTTTTATTTGTCTGCATATTTGAAGTTCCATCTATCTCAGCTTGAAATGTATTAGGCTTAAAAAATTGGAGTTCACAAAGCACTCCATTGTTGATGAGGAATAAATTCTCTCAATCCTTTGTGATAGTATGGCTTTTAGTCTATAAGAAACGCCATTGATTTCCTTTTTCACAGTAGACACCAGACATTATATGGATGAGAAAAAAGCGAACAAAAGGAATTGGGAAGATAAGGCATTCTTTGTGTCTCCCACATGCACACTTAAACAAACACATAGAAGAAGAAGCTATTGTGGATTTTAGGTTTCGGTAGAAGGTAGGGCATGAGTGTCAGCCAACTAATAAATATTATCATTTGTTGAAATTTTATTTTGAACTTTATAATATGGTTAACTACCCTTGTTTAGTTTAATTGAAACTAATTAAATAGATGAATTTGCTAAAAAATTTCTCCACTCTAGGTGCTGGATTTGGTCCAGGAATTCCTGGCTTACAGCTTGGCTTTGGTCTTGGTGCTGGATGCGGAGTTGGCTTAGGATTTGGCTATGGTGTTGGCAGGGGTATTGCCCAAGATGACAAACGCAGATACTCAAACGTTGGGGATGTATTGCGCGGTCGTCAAAGTATTTTTCCTCGGTAAGTTCTAAAACTAACTGTTTTCAACTTGTGACTACCATGTTCTCTTACCATGTAATTAACTTTTTCGTGGGTTTGTTGACCTGGCTTTTTCATAACATGTACTTACTAAGGTGGCAATCCATGATAGATGATTCAAAATAGTTTTAATTGTACTATCAATCTCAAAGTTAGAGGTTAGATTCCTTCCCCCCACATGTTGTAAAAAAAAAAGTCCCATTCTTTATCTTCTTTCTTTCCTCTCTCATCCCACTCTCAATCCCATTTCTCTCTTTTTGCTTAGTTTCTCTATTCATTCTCTCTCCTTCCCAATTAATCTTATCAGTGGCTTGGACTCTATGTTGTGATTCACTTTCCATCTTTTCATTCCAACTCAGTTCATCTTCTTTCAATAACCTAGATCAATTGGGGTCAACTTAGACGTTCATCTTGAAAAATTGCCATTTTGTTTTTAAAATATCCATATCTTTTTAAAAGTTAGGAATATCACTCTTGACCTTTGAGAAATGTTTTTTTTTGTCGCTCAAATTACTAACATCCTTCTCTTTCTTGTTCCCATTCGACTTAGGGAGACACTATCTTCTTATCCATCTCAGTTGGCTGGGTGAAATCATTGAAACTAACGGTTGATCAGATCGTTCAACTAAACTACACTATGTTTTACCATCTTGGTTACATTGATAGGATGGTCAGAATAATATTTCCTTTTGAAATCATATTCTAATTTGCACAGGATTAAAATAATGCCTTTCTTAACAGTGAAAAGTTAGAAACTGATTGATGACATTTCCACGATTTTCATTTATAATCTGTGCAGCTATTGAACTTCAATATTCTGACTTCATGAAACATTTCTTGACTTTCATTTTTACTTGTGTCATCCATCAGTCAGGACGATATCGGCGCGCTTGTTGACGACCTTGTCCTAAATACAAAGAGGCTTATCCGAGCTACTTCAAAGGAGATTGACAAGTGGAAAAGATGAAATTTTACTCATTTGTTATTACATTGTACAAGTCTATTACGAACAACCACAATCAAAACTGAAGAACAAAGAAACGTGCTGGCTGACATATGATATATTATTACTTCGGCTTTTAGAGGCAGAATTTATGTACAATTGTTTAGGAAGATATACTCTAAATCTCATATGCATTGGGTTTTGAGCAATCTTAAAATGCCAAATGCTTAATGTATTAGTTTAGGGCCCTAGATGGTTGATTTATCATTGTGTGTATTGGCATCGTTTACGTACACCTGTAGTTAAAAGGTAAAATTTTGCTCATTCGGTCATTAGTCGTTCCTATACAAACGTCAAGTTGTGCTTTATCTTGTTGGATTTAAAAGTTGCAATATGTTAGAAGTATTCGATATAGTTTTTTAAGTTACCTAGTAAATATTAATAGGATTAAATTTCATTTAACCCTCAAAGTTTTAGGGTTTTAGGGTTTTTTTTCTAATATTTGGAAATGTTTATGTTGATATCTAAAGTTTAAAAATAACACTTGAAATTAGAATTGGATTTTTTGGGTTAATTTTCATAAATATGCCGGCAAAATGTTTACGGCTTGGGTAACAAAATGAAAAAACTATGAAGTTAGCCATTTTTTTAAATATTTCATATTTGTTTTTCGTCGTACTTCTTCTCTATCACCTCTGTTATTTTTTTCAAATTGTTATTTAGTTTCCGATCGTATATCAAATATAAAAGATTTATAGAGTTAAATCTTACCAAATGATCGTGTATGAAAGAGAAACAATTCGATTACGTGTACCAAATCTAAACACAAAAAAATCTTGAAAAAAGATCTAAATCATTTACGAGTATGTTTGGTGCCAATTAATCATTGACATTTTTTTTGTATTTTTTATGGAAATATGCAAAATCATAGGGCTTTATTATTATAATTTTTTTTGCTATTTTTACAAAAGCCCCTTAAAAGAAAATAGCTATATTTATGTTTATACATCAATATACATATCCAAAGTTACACATTACATTTGTTAAATAATTCAAAATGTGCTTAAAAAAAGAAATTTTTTAAAAATAGTAGATTTTACAAAATATTTACCGTCTATAATAAATTCTATCACTAATAGTCATTGATACGTTATAGTGATAGAATCCAAAATTTTGCTATTGATTGTAAATATTTTAATTTATTTTGAAAAAAAAATCCAAAATATCAAAATAAAATTAAAAAAATTGAAGACTAAAATAGACATTTTTATTTACAATAGACTAAAGAGACAAAGAAATGACGACATAAGAAAAATCTTGATGTCCAAATGGCACAATTTTGTTAAGGATAGCTCACGTTATCCAAATCACTCAATCGGAGACACCAACTTAAAGGCCACATCTGCCACCTCACCACTCTCCACCAATCACAACACAGGATTGGATTTCTCACCTTATGACACCAATCACAAACCTCTATCCGACGTGGCATGTCCACATCCACCAGCACCAACCATATAGCTTCTTCCTTCTCCTCATCTCTTCTTCACCATTTACACATTCTTCATTCTTCTTTCTTCTTTCCTCCCTTCAATCCCCCACCATGGCTTCTTTGGCTGCTTCCACCGCCGCTGCCTCCCTCGGCGTCTCTGAAATGCTAAGAAACCCTCTTAGCTTCTCCTCCAGGTCCGCTCCCTCCCCTTCTACCCCCGCCACCTTCAAAACCGTTGCGCTTTTCGGGAAGAAGCCCGCAGCACAGGCCAAGCCAAAGCCCTCTGCTGCCTCTCCCGTCAACGACGAGCTCGCCAAGTGGTATGGTAAGTCCACTTCCCCCATTTAGATCTTTCCACTCCAATAAAAATGGTTCGCTCGAAATTAATTATATACCAAGTTTATCAAGTTTTCTTTTTGTAATATTGAATTATTTTAAGTATTTTGTTTGAATTTAATTACTTCTTTTTCAAGTTCAACATAACTGCCAGAGCAAGAAATGGGATGATTTCTTTTACAACAAGTCTCTAATGATCATCATCATTTGTTTGTACATGTTTTCTCAAGTTGATGTTAACTATGCTTTTCGACACTAATTTAGGGCCGGATAGAAGGATTTTCTTGCCAGATGGTTTGTTGGACCGATCCGAGATCCCCGAGTACTTGAACGGAGAAGTCCCCGGCGAGTACGGTTCAATTTTTTTTTATCCTCCTCATCATTGTAGTTCTAAGTTTAGGCTCCAATGGAAACTGAAGTCTAACACATTGTTTTCTTTGGTTTGTTACAGCTATGGTTATGACCCCTTTGGACTCAGCAAGAAGCCCGAAGACTTCACCAAGTAAGTAAATCTTTATTAGTCTACAAAACGAAGAGTAATTTGTTCAATTGTTATATGAAGGCTTAGTGAAAAAATGGTGCTTTTTGTGTTTTTGGCATGCAGATACCAAGCATTTGAATTGATTCATGCAAGATGGGCTATGCTTGGAGCTGCTGGTTTCATCATCCCTGAGGCCTTCAACAAATTCGGCGCTAACTGTGGCCCCGAAGCTGTCTGGTTCAAGGTTGATTTTTATCTCTATTTAGACTCCGTTTGATAACTATAGTTGATTCTCATCTCATGGAAACTTGTTTAATAGTTTAGTGTTTTTTCAAACAAGCAAATAAATATAGAAATGAGAGTCTGTTTGGGATAATAATATCTGCTTTTTTGTTTTTATAATGAGTGCTTACTTTCAAAGACTTGTTTTTGTTTTAGAATTTGACTAGAAATTCAAATGTTTTTTTTTTATAAAATGAATATCAAAGATGATCAATAAACATATATGTAGAAAACTAAAAACTAAAGAAAACGAAATAGTTACTGAAAGTAACATATATAGTTATCATATCATACATGGCCTATGGTGAAACTGAAAAGATTGGATCTGATTTGGATGTGAATTATTGGCCTATACAGACTGGAGCTCTACTTCTTGATGGAAACACATTGAATTACTTTGGAAACAACATTCCCATCAACCTCATCGTCGCCGTCATTGCTGAGGTTGTTCTTGTTGGTGGCGCTGAATATTACAGAATCATCAACGGCTTGGTACGTCATACATTCTATAATTACTTTACATGATATCAGATCAAGAGATCTTCTATTCAAACTCTTCTAATGATATTTTCTTGGACGTTAATATTGTAGAACTTTGAGGACAAGCTTCACCCAGGAGGGCCATTCGACCCATTGGGGTTAGCAGACGACCCGGACCAGGCAGCAATCTTGAAGGTGAAAGAGATCAAGAATGGAAGATTGGCAATGTTTGCAATGCTAGGGTTTTACTTCCAAGCATATGTGACAGGAGAAGGGCCAGTGGAGAATTTGGCAAAGCATTTGAGTGATCCTTTTGGAAACAATTTGCTCACAGTCATTTCAGGGAATGCTGAAAGAGTTCCAACTCTTTAAATCAATGAATGAATCAATCAATCAATGCATTCATTTTAAAACCCACAACCCAATCACAAGTTTGTGTATTGAAGGATGAAAAATTCTTGAATGCTTTTGTAAATTGGTATTGAGACTATTTTGTAGCCCCTGACGACTCAACTCTTGCATTTGAAAGAGATATGAAACAAGGAGTTAAGATCAAATTTTTCTATCAATTATTGTGACTTGAGTGTAGTATCTGTCCACACTGATTACTAGAGTAAGTTTGTGCTCTTGGATTGGATTAACGAGTAATATCTTTACACAAGCTTTTGAGTTGATAGTAATGATTTGTCCAACTTAAGTGAACTAAAGTTTCATTCAAATCCAACTTATTCCATAACTTTAGGTTGAGTTAGGTATCTTTTGTCTAAAACGTATTTCTAAAGGATCATAATAATGAGAGAGTTTTAAATCAACCAAGTTCTAAGTTATGGAACTCGAGAATCGATTTGAATATTAATTAGGGTTTCTTGCCATCCAACTTGAAAGACTCGAAATTGTAATTAATCTCACGTAAAAACTTAGTGAACGAACTCCTTCTAAGCTAACCACATGTTAAAATAAGAAATAAAAAGGACTAATTTGATCATCACAAGCGCACAAGTTTTCTTTCTTTCACTCCTATTAGTTGTTTTCAAAATTAGGATCTACATTTTCAACTACTCTTTTTTGGTGTATTAAAACCTTAAACATATTAACTCTCACTCAACTACTAATGTGCAATCTAGTTAAAACATTTTTACTCATTATTCGATCTTTACTTCATTAGTGACTTAAGCATGTGCAAAAATACTAACACTTGCATATTCTTTATTTTCGTCTCGGCTTGTTCCTATAGGTTAGCCACTATACTTTAGCAATTTGCTAACCTTATAACTTCATGATCGATCTAATAAGTCGGCCTTCATACTCATCTAAATAAACATTCGGCTTGATGACTACCGTTCTAGATTGTTATCCGTAGTTAATTAAATAAGTATTATTTTTTTCACTCAAACCAAAACTATTTAATAAGATAGAAAAAATCCCAACTTACAAGATAAGGTACGAGTAGATGAACCAATTCCAAGTGGCAGTCCATTAGAGTTATGAACATGAGGTTGATAATTGATATGGCCGTTGCTTTTCCTCTAGGAGAACCCCAAAAATTAAGGGAAATCAAAAAGTGGGATCTTGGGAATTGGGATGGCTTCCGCTGTGGACGGCTTCTTATTACTAAATTTAAAGCCACAATCTCTCCTCACCAAACCTACAAACGTTTCTTTGTACTTTGGGAAAAGGGCACCGTCTCTTCAAATTCGAGCAGATTCCATGGCTACTGAGAGACTGGGGATCAAAGTTGAAAAGAATCCATCTGAATCGAAGCTTACTGAACTCGGCGTTCGTCAATGGCCCAAGTATTTTGATTTCTCTATCTTGTTTCTTGCTCTTTTTTTTTTTCTCTATTTAATCGTTGGAATGCCTTTGTTTCTGCCCCCAATTTGTTGCTAGTAGTTGATGTTAATGGCCCATGTAGTTTTTCTTTTTAATCATTGAGCCTTGGTATGAACGATGTTAGCGATGTTGGAGTTGGGTTTCGATCTGTTTGAAGAGTTAATGAATGTTGATAAATAGATGGATGATGGTATGCTGAAGGAGTTGTTATTTTGATCTTTGACCACTTCCAGCTTCCGGGTTGTAAGCTGTGCATATGTTCATTTCTCGTTCGGCTCTTAGATGGGTAGCTACGAACTAAGAACCACTGTGCGTTGGTTTAGTGGTGAAGAAGAGCCATTTAAAATAATGAACAGCATAGAGCTGATGGATTCAAAGCTTGGTAACTAGATGTGTTTGGTTTAAATTTTGGGGTGTTTAATTTTGAAAAAAAAGTAAAACGTTTGGGAACTGGTTTTGGAACACTTTCAAAGCTTATTTTAAACTCTTTCGATAAAAGAGTTTAGATAAAAATGTCATTTTTGAACAACCTATTTTTCTCTAGTCAATCGGAATAGACATTCTGACCCTTGATGTATGATGAGTTTTCTTGACATTTATAGTTAGGTTGCACAATCTAGCATTGGCAGTCACAAATATCAGAATCAATGGATTTAGAAAAAGGTTCTAACCCCAAGTTTATAGTTTTTTTTTAGTAGGAAGTAGTAAACATTGTAGCAAAGAAGAAAAGAAATAATGAGTGAAAATAGCAAATTCGCTAACAAAGTAGGTTTACTTGTAGGTTATAAGTTGTGTGTACACCACTTTTATAGTTGGTGTCGAAACATGGGGTGGATTATAATAACCAAACGGTCTCTAACTTTAGAAAAAATATATATCAAAGGGTATATTGTTAGAAAATGGATTAGTTACCAAATTCACAAGTGATACCTTCTAGACCTTTGCTTTCTGTTTGCATATTTGCAAAGCAATTAAAATATATGAATAGTATTTTAAATTATCTAACAGAAACTTGAAAACCTGAGATGGAGAGGTACTTAGGTTTCTCATAGAAGCATACATGAACGAATATTTGGTTGGTTTTGTTGTGAAATTTTGAGTGAAAATTGAATGTCAAACTGAAACTGGGAAATCCAATAGGTGGGGTTGTGGACCAAGCAAATTCCCATGGACATATTCAGACAAAGAGACATGCTATCTGCTAGAAGGAAAGGTGAAAGTTACTCCTGCTGGGTCAAATGAATCTGTTGAGATTGGTGCTGGGGATTTGGTTGTGTTTCCAAAAGGAATGAGCTGCACTTGGGATGTCTCTGTTGCTGTGGATAAGCACTATAACTTTGGGTAGTTCTACAATAGAATAGAACTTGGTGTGTATTAACTAATGCCTTTTTGAATGTTGATGAACTCTTCTTCCATGACTGCTTTCTTGTTGATCCAGATTTCTAGGTTCTATTATTGAATTGCTTCTGGAACAAACTGAGCTAATATGATGAATCCAATATCACATTTGAGATTGCTGGTTGTTGAGATTTTGATGCTCCTAATTAGAATCTTAAGTTTTTTCTTGAATGTTACGAAACTCTATGATTTGGATCAGTAACGTTTTGCTTATGAACAAGAAGATTCAAATAACACTCAAAACCAATTCGAAATTAATCATTGTGAAGTGAAAAATCGAATTGCCTTGATCAAATATCTTGAAAAATGGAACATCATTGCTCCGAAACATCCACAAGCAAGATTGATCATTGCTTTGATTTCTTCTTTCGTCTTCATCATCCTGGCTCTGTTTTTTTTTTCTTTTTCTTCTTTTCTTGACCTTGCTCCCTTCCTGTATACAATGACTGTTTATTTCTGTTTTTAATAATAATTTTAGAAAGGTTTGATTTTAGTCAAAGGGAGTCTTCGTTTTCTTAATCTGTTTAGAAAATACTATCTGATGTAAAATTATGTTGTAATTATAATTTAAAAGATGTTACTAAGGGCAAAACTAAATATTTGAATTTTACCAACAAAAGATAAGTAATTTTATTGACGACAATTCACTAGCAAAATATAACCATCTATCCAATTGATGATCTTATAATCTTTTTGTATGTATTTATATCAACGAATGCCTGAAAATCCTCAATTGTAAGATTTTTTTTCCTTTTAATGTTAAGTGGAACAAATACATTGACTAACTTTTATCTAACATAGCTTTCTTCTTTGAAGTTTTTTTTAAAGATCTTATTATGTTTTTGAAAATATATCATAATTCAACCTATCTTACTTTCAATGTTTAAGTAATGGTGTTGACTGTCCGACGACAAAAGTTCGTAGCAAATACATAACATCAAAATCTCAATGACTGAATTTGTAATTTAATCAAAAATAAATTGAAAGACATCTCAGCTATTTCTTTTTCATTTTACACATTATTTCGACATTGATGACGTGTTAGCCTAAATGATGAATGCATTCTTTTTTCTTTTGATCTTCCCTAATACAATGACCTTAACCTGAGCTATGTTGGTGTTACAATGAAATAATTACACCATATATTATGAATGTATTTATTTTTTTCCCACAAGAAAAAGAAAAACATAAACCAAAAAAGGGGAAAATGTATTTCATGAGAATCAAAGTGGTTATCTTGACGGTTTCTATATACTCATGGCTCTTGATGACAGTTCTGTCTCGCCTTCTTGAAACTCAACAACCTCCAAATTTTCCTACAAACAAAGGCAGGCCAAGTTCCATAAATGTCATTTAAGCCAAAAATAATTGCATATACAGCACAAAGATAAATTTAAAATAAAATAAATGAATGTATAGCACAAAAATTGTCTCAATTAAGTTTCATAAGATGCTACAACGAACAAATTTTCAACTATTCTAAACCCCAAGAGGCTATTTGACTTCACTTTATAGAAAATCATTTGGCCTCTAAAAATGAAATCCATATCTGAAAAGAATGGTACCTGTGATTCTTTCAACTTGGTTTCAGCTAGATAGCGTTCCAATGCTCCATCCCCACGAAGGATTTTCCCTCCGCATCCTCTCGAATTTAGAGGGCCAACGGACTCTTCATCAACGACAACGGCGTCTACTCTTTCGGTTCCAGTCTTAACATCGGGAATCTAAATATTTGAGAATAAAAATAAGTTAATCTCATTAATGAACATTTAAAGACCTCATTGATATATTGAGATGGATACATTTTTAGTCTCAATACCTCGTACATCGCTTCTGTAAGAATGCTTTCCAGTATGGCTCGTAAGCCTCTGGCACCAGTATTCTTGGCAATTGCTTTCTTGGCAATCATTCTTAGTGCTTTTTCTGTGTAATGTAGCTTTACCTAATGGTGGATCGATTATCAGCAGGTTTGTAAAGGGAAAACGTAGAAATCGGTTGCATGAGAAAGTAAATACTCACTTTATTCATGCCAAACAACTTCTTGTACTGCTTACCAAGAGCGTTCTTTGGTTCAGTGAGGACCTGTTAACAACAGCAGGTCAAAATTGCCAAAGAGAATCAACTGAATGCATAACTAAATATTGAAGGTTTTTGAAGTAGTAGTTGGAATCTCAAATAAAATTCTTCTTTTCAGATGTAGTGTTAGTTTAGATGAACAATAAAAATAAATAAATAAATAACGAATCATACCTGGACAAGCTGGTCCTCAGTTAAGGCTAATAAACTAACAAGAATTGGAAAACGGCCTATAAACTCTGGTATGAGACCATATGCAATAAGATCAGAACTCTCGACCTGGAAAGCACCAAATAGAACGTTTAGATGAACTTCAAAGAGATGCTTTCTGACCATTTCGTTAAAGGGGATATGAATCATCATGCGGAAAATAAGTAATATGCATTGATTATAAATGTAAAACATGGAATAAATAAATCAATGCAGAGTTTTAATGCCAAAGGCCAACAAATCCAAAGGGATTTCGTTCTCACAGATTCCAGTAATGATGATGTAACCGCCGCGCTTGTTGCCCCACCAATTCTCATGTTAGCACGAACAGGTGCTCCGAAACCAATAGAAGAATCTTGTCGTCTGATCAATAACACAAACTATTTTAGTACTGAAAAAGCATCTTGAACACTGAAAAGGGGTGAGAATTAGTGGCAAAAAATATTAAAAAAAACCTACCTATCAGAGATTGTCTTTTCTAGATCTACGAATGCTCCACCACATATAAACAAAATATCTTTTGTATCTATCTGCAGATTTTTTTTCAACTCGGTTAATACTTAAGAGATGATATCTCGAAAACAAAAGCCAACATTGAACCCCAGAATGGAATTACATGCACCAAAAGTTTAAAAGATTTAAAGGTGGGCAAAAAGTTCATGAAAATATATCTGGAAAAAAGTAATCCCCATCCGCAAGGAAATATAAATACAGCAGAAAGTGAATGGACCTAGCTGTGCAATCCTAAAAGAACCGTCGTTTACCCTATATGTAAAATTACATGTTGAGGGAAAAAAGAAAAAAGCCCCAAACAAAGAAACTAGAATTCAACTCTGAATTTCTTTAATGAATATTTTCAACCAGATTTTTTTCTATTTATGATAGGGACTTCCAACAGTTATCTAAGCTCTTGTCTCAATTACAATAAAGAGCAGTAAATCCAAATGTCAAAAAGAGATAGATTGAAGTCTTGGTTATCATGGCCCCAACATTTTAACCATGGCCAACCAGAAGGCATCTCTTCCAAATACTCTTTTCTCAGGGATTTTCAAACTGACAAACTTACGTTGAGGTTTTGCCTTTTCGATAGCTTATGCATGCCCACTCAGATCTAATGATCGACTTAAACATTCACCTACACTCAAACATACAAGGTGCCTCTCTCTTTACCCATCGTTTAATCAGACTTAAATGTATCCCCGCAACTTGCAGGCACATGAAGTCTTGAATGACCCCAACCTTTGCTCCCTACGTAGTGGAAATTTGCTTCTTCAGGTCACTATTTTTCCCTGCTTACTCCATTTATGTGTGTATTATGTATGCATGTAATACAAGTACAGCTCTATCTAAGCAAAGGCAAACAAATTTCATCAGAAATATCTGTCGAAGGAAAACAATGGTTCCAAAAGAATACACACATGCATGTAATCATTACCAAACTAAACTTTAGCATCTAAAAAGGTTGTCATGAAGAAATGTTGCAAAACAACTGAAACACTTACATATAGGTGAACAAAAGAAATTTGAGAGAGAATTTTTGTATATGTTACCTGAATGTTGTCTCCGCGAGGATGTTTCCGTGACCCCTTCTCAGGAACATTTACTATCTAGACAACAAGTCATATCCAGAATTTAGGATGGGGAGAATATACTGCTAAAAATAGTACAATAAGATAAATATTCTTTTTCCCATTTTGTAGAAATTAAACTACAATTCATCCGGAGACCGAGAGTTAATAGAATCGTGAAGGTCAGAATTAAGAAGAATAATAAGGTAGAAATGACAATGATCTAGATATGAAAAGTTAATGAACCTATAGATATACTGGTTACTCCATAACTCCATTGATTTTTTTTATTTTTGTACTTCTTTAAAAACCAGAAACAGACTTTTCATGAATGAAATGAAAACAGACTAAATGGCTTTATCTTTCTCATGAATAAGGCACACCTATGACTGGCACATTCCGGAATCAATAATGCCCCTCATGAAAAATTTAGTGAAAACCTTCCACAAGTCCTCTTTAATACAATCCCAATTTTGCTGTAAAAATGTCATTGCGAAGCCATCCATTCCAATGGATTTATTATTGCAAAGCCAAAGAACACTGGATTTCAGCTTGAGTAAAAAGGGCATCCAAACCTTCATTCTCTCTTTCCTAGATGGGGATCTTCTTGTCTAAACCTTCCACAAATGGTCTAGAGATAAAAATGCATATTGTAATAAACGTGACCTAAATTTTTTTTTAAAAAAAATGGTGTCTTCATATTTGTATCGTCCATGCTTCTTATAGATTATACCTCCTACCACTCACTACATTATGAAAGAAAGAATTTTCATCTCTATCCAGACCTTGTTGTCTCAGACCTTACGTTGTCCCTCCCTAATAAGGCTGTCAAACTCACTTTTTAAGAAAACTCTCTCCTCTCTCAACTCCCTAGCAAGAATCCTATCCTCCTCCAATCAATCCATGCTTCTAACTTCTTCCACAATCTCAGCCTTCCTTGTTCTTAAATCACCAAAAGCAGGCAGATGATGAGAAATAATATACTACACTCTATGTAAACCACTAAATCTGAACCAACCCACTACAAAATAAGAAATGGCATGTCAATGAACATATTACGACGATAAACATCTCCAGTTACAAAATAAATTAGTTAACTGACGACAATAGTAAAAGCTGTATACAAATAAGATTAAAAGGAAAAAAAAAACAATCTGAGATGGCATAATGATTTTTCCTGGAACGAGTTCAAATGGTAAAGTAATGCACTGCAAGTGATAAAGTTTAATCAACTCACGGTTCCTTCTAGCATCTTCAATAATGCCTGTTGAACACCCTCACCAGAAACATCTCTGCTAATATTTAGACTCTCAGCCTGAAAAGAAGAATACCAGTTACAAGGTTTAGGTTGATATAGTAGATCTTGATACAGAAAAAAAAAATGGTTAATTGAAGAGACACAAAAACCTTCTTTGTTATCTTGTCAACTTCATCGATGTAAATCATCCCCTGTTGAGCTGCTTGTACATTGAATTCTGCTGCCTAAATCAATATGAAGTGTGCATCAATATTAGCTGCTCATAGATTAGGAGGTCAGATCTGGATAATTTATGTACACAGACAGTGCAACGGGAAGAGAAAATATTTAAGTAAAAACCAGGATGTCTTTGACTGGAACTGTCATCAAAGCATCCAAACAGTTTAACAAAATTGGTGAGGAAACAACATCGATATACTTCTCTCTACAAGGAAAGGCAAATGATTTTGAAAAGAAATATAGTGACAGTTCTAACCAGCATTAAATTCAAGAGCCAAGAAACACCTCATCAATCATAAAGCAACATTGACAAAAAATACAAGGCAATAACCGGATATAGAGTTGTCATTTGGTTATTAACTTTTTCTCTACAGTAGCATTTTCTCAGTTTGTAGAGCTAAATTATCGGTCACTACCACACCACATCAGCTCTCTGCTAGAAGAATGAGAAGATGAAATGCGGGTTTGGCCAAATTTTCAAATATTCAATTTTTTCATCTTCATAGGAATAGAACAATTTCTTGAGCTCAAAGTTTATCTGAGTTAATAAATACCCTTCTTAGAAACTAGACTCTTAATTCAATACAAAGTGAATAAAAAGAGGAAAACAGACATTATCGCAGAAATATGATATGAATGAAACTATTGTACAAGGCAGAGAAGAATGACATAAAAATTTAACCACAACTTGATAAAATCAGCAAACTATGAGGGAAATTGCTAAACATGAAGTCAAAGAAATTAACACAAAGCTTACAGCAAGTAGCTTGTACAAAATTGATTCAACGTCTTCTCCAACATAACCAGCCTGCAAAAAGTAAAAGCATCCTCCCTTAATTCAATAACAAACCCTCATTATAATTATTATTATGAACCATTTCAAAAAATTATTATTTTTATGAAACAATTGTTTGTCTTAAGAAAAAAAACGAAAGAATACAAGGTCATAAACAAAAGATTGGAGAACATTTCAATCCTGGCTCTCAAGAACCTCTCTAGGGAAACAAAACTTCATACTCTGGAACAAGAAAATCTGGCCAGGATTTTGAGATAAAAAAGGTAAGTTTTGTAACATTTTCAAATCACATCTTCCACCTTCCAATATTGCTTAAATCAGCTCATAATTAAGTAGGATCACAAGAAAGAACTAATATCATAAAGTTAGGATATCTCCATCTGACAAAGAAACTCTCTCCCATTTTTTACCCTTCGGTTGCTATTCTCATATTTTGTTGAGTTTCAACAAAAAACAACCAAATTATCCCAAAATTTGTGCTGCAATTTTCAGACAAGAAAAAAAACAAAAGAAAGTGAAAAATAAATGTTGTATCTGAAATTAAAAAAAAAACTGCAAAATGCTGCATACTATCCCGGTCCCAAGAAACTAAGAATTTTTATCAATGAGGCAAGCCTCAAGTTCATGACTTCATTAAGAAATTACCAAGTTTGAGAAATCATAAACATAAATAACTAATAAGTGACCGTGGAATTATTCACCAAGAAAGAAGGGCACAGTAAGTTGACTAGAATGTGCCAGAAATTCATAGAACATATTAACATCTTTTGACGGTTTCCTACAAATAATTAAGAGAGAGAATGAAAGAAAGAAAGAAATTTACCTGTGTTAAAGTTGTAGCATCAGCAAGGACAAATGGCACATTCACAAATCGAGCCAAGGTTTTTGCAAGGAGTGTCTTACCTATATTACAATTTGCAAATTAAAACAGGTGTTCGAGGATGCATAATACGATGGCAATGACAATCAGTGTCAATACATTGGAACTTGATAACTATAAGAGGTCATACCAGAGCCTGTTGGGCCCATCAAGAGAACATTGCTCTTTTCCAACTCCACACTATCATCATCATCTATCGTATCTTGGGTACCTGATTCATTTCCTGACCTACTACAGAAATCCACAACAACAGTAATGAACGGAAGTCTCAGGTACTTATGAAATAACAAATTTGATGCAACTGTTGTATCTTAAATGCAAAAGTTTCTGGAGAAACCAACCCTTTTTGCAAGGAAGCATGATATATTCGTTTGTAATGGTTATGTACGGCCACAGAAAGTACCTGAGAAAGATAGAGAAAGCCAACTTTGAAATTTTACAATAGCTCACAAAATAATAATGCAATAAATCACCACATGATGATATAATTTCTCCTTGCCACAACAATCACCTAAATTTCACAAAAATATATCCTTCACCAGTACACATCATAGCTTACACTCGTTCACTCCTAGTTATCAACGTGCTAGATGGTGGTCAAACTTCAAAGACCAAGTGATTGGAGAAATTTAGAAAGAAATTAAAACATGACAAGCTAGACACAATTAAGTGCGCAACGGCTGATTTACTTCAGCAATATCATTAAAGATCCTCTAAACTAAATGTGCCCATTTTTATGCAGAAACGCCACAATGAAATGCATACTAATGATAATTCCATCAGATCACTGAAAACGGGTATGCAAACCTTCTTGGCTTTTTCTTGGCCAATAACAAATTTGTCCAAGCCCTTGCAAATCTCTTTTGGAGTGGGCAGATCCTTCCCCAAATTCGATCCTCCCCACTCATTCTTTTTCCCATCACCAGCGCCATTTCCACCAGAACCCGAGGTGCTTCCATTAGGACCTGTAGCACGAACGAAGTTCACACCAGGAGCAAATGGCGGACCTGGAGGAGAATGCACCGCCAACCCATTAACGGGAGGCGGTCCAGGAGGCCAATTCTCAGGCGGTTCTCCACCAAAAGATCTCGCAGTTTCGAAAAACGAAACTCTCAGCCTATTATTCACATAATTTTCATCTGAAAAACCAGCGATGGCATTACCTTTACCATCTTTGGTGGTGATCCTTCTTTCTGAAGAATTCTTTGGTTTGGAATTCAGATTGCCGATCTCGATGAAACTACCTTGTAGAGGAGCGATCTTGTGAGGACGGAAATAGTAAGCGGTTTTGCAATTGGGGCATAAATTAACAGCCTCGTAAGCTTCTCTTCCTCCTCCAGCCTTGGGAGCATCGCCAGAAGAGGAAGAAGGAAGATTGAGGGTTGGGAAATGGCGGTTAGAGAAGAGAATATCCATATGCTTAGAACAACGTGGGCAATTAGCCTCGGCCCGAATCTTACGGATTGGTGTACCTGTAATGTTGGACTGTGAATGGAAATCATCAGAACCGGACCCGCCGTTGTCCCATTTATACCGTTCCTGAACGCCGATAAACGATTCCCGCCGGCGATGACCGGAAACATGAAGATAATTGAGATGGGTCGAAATGGGGGAAATCTGGGTCAAACGGAAATTATGATTTGAGAAACAGAGTAGCTTCATTGCTTTCAACTTCTTCCATTTGAAGATCGCACTTCCACTACTACCAGACATGTGTAAATTTGTAAAGAATTCAAAAAAGCTAAAGAATTTAGACAGTTCGTGAAGAACCCAGATGAAATCCAATCCAATACAGGGTCTAAATCTAGAGAAAGAGATATAGAGAGACAAAAAGAGGGGAAAAAGTGCGTTTGAAATGAAAGAAAGAGTACAAATTTCGCTGTGGAATTGTTAATTTATTGAGTAAGAAAGAGAGAGAGAGAGGTATTGAATATTTTATGATTGTGAGGATGAGAAGGAATGTGGGATTTGGGAAAGAAAACAGGGAGAGGAGTGAGTGAAGGAGGAAGATAAAATTGGGAGAATTTCAAGGACAAGCCCTCATCTTATTCAACTCTTCATCCACGCTCAAATTTTCAGTTCTTCAAATGGATGAGATTGTGGATTTTCTCTAATTTATATCTGAATTTATTTCTCCTCTTAATCCAATTAATCCCAAATATTTGAGAAACATATTATATTATGTTCAAGGGGACGATGAAAGAAAAAACAAAGTACCAAAAAACTATTCAAAGCACCTTCTCTCTTCTTACACTTCACCTTAATCTTTTCTCCCGAGTGTACCAACGGTTCCACCAGACCGAACCGTTTCGGTTTGCTTACACTATTGCTTAAATTCAAAACGAACCGATCGATATGGGTTCGGTTCGTCTATTTGACCGATTCATAAATTCAAAACGTCTCCGGGTTTGGTTGAGTTTTAGAATTATTTCGAAGGTAATTGGAAGAAGCATGTCGTCGGTTTCAATACATCCCCATTTGAATCAATTGGTTGTAGCAGCGCTTGAAAAATGCAGTAATCTCAATCATCTCAAGCAACTTCAAGGATTTCTTATTTCACACGGTCATTCACAAACGCAGTTCTTCGCCTTCAAGCTTGTTCGCTTTTGCAACCTTACTCTTGCTGACTTATGTTATGCTCGCTACATTTTTGATAATCTAACTTCCCCAAATGTTTTTCTCTATACTGCAATGATCACAGCTTATGCCTCATATCCTGATCCTAAAGCTGCGTTTCTTTTGTACCGTAACATGGTCCGCCATGGAGCCATTCGACCGAACAATTTTATCTACCCCCATGTCCTTAAATCTTGCCCTGATGTTTTGGGGTCCAATGCCACGAAAATGGTTCATACCCAGGTTCTGAAATCTGGATTTGGTGGATACCCAGTTGTTCAAACGGCCATTGTTGATTCCTATTCGCGGTTCTCTTCGGATATTGGGAATGCAAGACAGATGTTCGACGAAATGCTTGAGAGAAGTGTAGTGTCTTGGACGGCCATGATTTCAGGGTATGCGAGGCTTGGGAACTTTGATACTGCAATTGAGTTGTTTGAAAGTATGCCGGAGAGGGATGTCCCTGCTTGGAATGCTCTTATTGCTGGTTGTGCTCAAAATGGATTCTTCTGTGAAGCGATTTGGTTGTTCAAAAGAATGGTTTTACTGGCGCTAGAGGGTAATAATAATGATCGTGAAAATAAGCCGAATAAGACCACACTTGGATCTGCACTATCAGCTTGTGGACATACTGGGATGCTTCATCTTGGTAAGTGGATTCATGGTTATGTTTTCAAAACTTATCCTGGTCAGGATTCGTTTATCTCAAATGCTTTGCTAGATATGTATGGAAAATGTGGCAATTTAAAAGTTGCGAGAAGAGTTTTTGACATGATTACTTTAAAAAACTTGACATCATGGAATTCCTTGATAAATTGTCTTGCACTCCATGGCCATAGTGGAAGTGCAATTGATTTGTTTGCAGAGTTGATTCAATGTGGGGATGGTGTAAAGCCAAATGAGGTTACCTTTGTGGGTGTGTTGAATGCTTGTACTCACGGAGGATTAGTTGAAAAAGGTTACTCATACTTTGAAATGATGAGGCGGGATTACGATATCTTGCCTCAGATTGAACACTTTGGGTGCTTGATAGACCTTCTTGGCCGTGCAGGGCGGTTTGAGGAAGCAATGGAAGTTGTGCGCGGCATGAATATTGAACCAGATGAGGTTGTATGGGGTTCTTTACTAAATGCATGCAAAATCCATGGTCGTTCAGATTTAGCTGAATACTCGGTGAAAAAGTTGATCGAGATGGATCCAAAAAATGGCGGTTATAGAATTATGCTAGCTAATATATATGCCGAGTTTGGAAAGTGGGATGAGGTTCGGAAGGTTCGTCGGCTTTTGAAGGAGAAAAATGCGTATAAAACACCAGGTTGCAGTTGGATTGAGGTAGATAATCAGGTTTATCAGTTCTATTCTTTTGACATGTCACATCCCAGTGTAGAAGAAATATACAAAACTTTAGAAAGTATGATCAGCTTTATGTAAAAAGAAAATGAAGATTTGCTTCAAATTGAAGCATTTTCGACATTCCATGCTATTGCTGATCGGCTGGTCGCCATTTATCAGATGAGAAACTCGAACCACAAGAGGATCATCAAGCTCTATCGAGCTCTTCTCTCCTTCCAGTCGCACAGTCTTCTTTGAGGTCTATAAAAAAAAAGCTCCATGAAAGAAGACTTATCTATTCTAAACTTATATTGTTTTCTAAGTACATGACAATTGACAACATGAGCAAAACAGAAGGACAGCAATTGGAGGCAATTAAGTGATAGTTTAGAGATCATTGCAAGCAAAATAGTTGTATTTGAGATAGAGATTAATGTGTAATAATAGTTTTCTTTTTTGTGTGAAAATGGATGAGTTGTCATAGTTAGGATAGTTTTTAATACATATATTATATAAAAGAGAATAAAGTTAAAGCCGAGGATACAGAATTCGTGAATGTAAGTAGTTTATATAAATAATTTGAAGAAAATGTAATTAACATATTGATTTTATTTTTAAGAAAATGTTTAAATTAAAAATGACATTTTAGAAAACACTTTTTTTTTAAGTTAATCAAAAAAGTCACTAAACCTATAATAAAATTTTGAGTGTTTTTTATCCTAACTAATAGTGTATTCAATAATTAGATGAATCCTTCTCAATACATCTTAAATTAAGATAGGTGAGCTAAAAAAAAATATTTCTTCTGTACCTTTTCAAAAATAGCAAAAATATTTATGATAATGGAGTTTATATCACAATATTTTCTAAATTATAAAAATAGTAAATTTAAAAATTGACGACCTTATGATTACTATCCGATAACCTTATGATTACTATCTGATAGCCGTCTGATATCACTAATATTCGCAATATGCAAAAAAAAAATGATGTGATGTGCTATTTTTCTAAATGTTTTTGTTATTTGATGCAATTATTTTAATATCTTTTGTATAAAGTGATGGAAATAGTGGAGTATCATAGTATTAAGAGATAGTTGTAAATTTAGCAATTAGATTCAATATTATTAAATATATAGCAACATTTTAAAAAATTTACAAATATAACAAAATTTGTATAAATTTATCAAATTCTATTAATGATAGAAGTCTATCAATGATAGATCATGTTGCAAATATTGATCTATCACTGATAGATGATACGAGTCTATCAACGCTTCAAGTTTATTAGCAATAGTTTTACTATATTTATAATTTTTTTTTAAATATTGCTATATTCTGGATTATTATTACTAAAATAACTATCTATTACCATTACATCAGTATTAAATTTCTATCAAGTTTCTATCAACGGTGTTGATATTTGGTGTTTCCACGAGGATAAGAATTGATATTCACACTATACAACTAATCTAAATAAGAAACATATTTGCTTATTTGAAGATAATAATATGTTCCTTTAGCATCAGAAACGTCGAGAATGAACCGGAGAACTCAGTCTCTCTGTTCCATTTTCCAACCAAATCCCGAACCTTCCATCTTCTTCTTCCTTAGAATTCCCTAGAAACCACCACTAAATAACCTATAAATCCTGTTGATCTGCGTTCCCTGCTTTCACCGATCGCAAATACCCCAAAAAATGGCAGAATCAAAGGCAATACAACTCATCTTCTCCACAATCTTCATCTTTGCTTTTCTACTTACCTCATCCCATCCTTCCCTTCTTCCATTCATCGACCCTTTTGGGATTCTGGAACAAACCCCATTTGGATTACTCGAAAACGAAAACAAAGATGCTCTGCAACAACAGTCACTCCCGGCTAGAGTTGACTGGAAAGAGACAGCGGAGAGTCACGAGATCATGGTGGATGTGCCGGGAATGAACAAGGAGGAGCTGAAGATTGAATTAGACGAAGAAAACAGGGTTCTGAAAGTGATAGGAGAGAGGAGAAGAGAAGAGGAGAAACAGAGTGATCATTGGCATAGATTGGAACGAAGCTATGGAAAATTCTGGAGGCAATTGCGGTTGCCAGTTAATGCGGATTTGGAGTCTGTTAAAGCAAAGCTTGAGAATGGGGTTCTTAAGATCAGTTTGTTGAAGCTTTCGCAGGAGAAGATTAAGGGTCCGAGAGTGGTGGGGATTTTGGATGAACAACCGCCGTCCGTAGAGATGAACAAGTCCGGCGCGGCCAAGCAGGAGTTGTGAGAGATCAATTTTCTTCTTGTTATGTGTTGTGATGGTTAATGTTATCTTAATGCAGTTTTATATGTGAATTAAGAATGTAGTTTATGTTATGTTGACGGACTAAGAATTGAATAACACTACTTTTTGTGAAAGGAAAAATAAGGGTATCTTTGACAATGATGAACTCAAAGAAATTGGGTTTGAAAATCGTTTTAACTATTAAATACATCATATATTTGATATATGATCTTGTATACGTATGGGTAGGTTACATATAAATGTTCAACGAATTTATTATATTTAATTGTCAATTATATTTATGACAATTAAAGTAAGCCAAAAACTGTGTTATTGGATAGTTTTTTTAAAAAAAAAATTAAAAGTCATAAATATATAGAAATTAGAAAGAATTCATAGTTTGACAAGATGACTCTATTTCTCTGCAAGAAAATATTATTTAGATGAATGTTGAATTGAACCAACAATAATGTGTCACAAACCAATGAAGCAAAATGAAATTGCAAAACAAATAAATGCATCCTTAGCTACATCCACATGCAATGTCACACATCCAGAATCAAGCCTCCAATTCTTATCAGCCATCTTCTGTTAATATTTTAAAATTATCACAACATTATTATTCCTTTCTTCAATTATTTAGCATACCCCCAAAAGTCCATTATCTCTCCCCTCAACGAAAGCTGATTGATTTGGCTAACCGACGACGACCCATGTTCGTCGTCGAACCTCACATCCTTACTTGAATCCTCATTCCCAAGATGAGATGTAACCAGTCGATCCAGCATGGCCCAGGGCTCAGTTATACCATCAGTCGGTTGGCTGGTTTCAGGGTTATTAGACATGAGTTGTTTCGCCATGAGGGGGGTGTCGGGTGGCAAGGACGAGAGGGCTGGGTAGTCGTAGGCGGAAGACGAGGTGGGGAGGCCGGGCTTGATGGTGGAAAGGTTAGGGTGAAAGAGATGGTGGTGGGGGAAATGTGAAGGTTGAGGTGGGGCTGGGATGTAGTGAAGGGCTAGGTCGGATTTGTTGAGCTCAAATGTAGGATGTGAAGCGTAGTTTTGTTGGGGTTGGCGGAGTTGGTATTGAGAGTCTCTATGCATGAATGTGTGTGGTGTGGCGATTGAGGCTGAGGAATGAGCGTTATTATTGTTAAGATGTTGATCGGAGTTCGCGCTTGATGTACCGCCTCCTCCTCCCATTCCTTCATTTGTAACTTTGAATAGATTCTTCTTCTTGAAAACTCGACAAACAACCCACCCATCCTCCTGTACCACAAGTAAAGCTAAGTTAGTATAACAGTCGATAAGTGAATATTAATATTAAGCTAAGAAACAACAAATGTTCAACAAGCACTTATTTAGTTTTTGACTGAATTTTCAATTACTTCAAAAGCATAAAGCTATCAAAGAAAGTTTAATTTAATTATTATTTGAAAAGAGAGATGAGACAGGAAAAATAATTGAAAGAAATGGCCGTGACGATGGGATGCTCACAGAGTTATTGGAAAGAGGGTCATCGGCATCTTCAAGGCGATATTCATGCATTATCCAATCAGTTTTCTGGCCGTGAGGAGCTCTCCCACGGTAGAACACCAATGTCTTACGCATTCCGATCTTCTTGTATGAGTTTCTAATGCATTTGTCACGTCCGGTGGCTTTCCAGAACCCTGCGTTGGTGGCTCTGTTCGTTCTTGACCCCGTTGGGTACTTCCTGTCCTTGTGGCTGAAAAAGTACCACTCGTTCTGTGGCGTCGACCCTATTCTGCATTTCTCTGTTTTCATTCATTAAGTGTTTAATCCGTGATATATAAAATATATACGTATATACAAGAAGATAGATCAAGAAGTAGTTCTCGAGTTGTCACGTGGTAATTTATTATTAGACAATTTATTAAAATGCATGACAAGAATTACCTAAGTTAATCACATGGTATATAAAATATATACGTACAAGGAGATAGATCAAGAAGTAGTTCTCGAGATGTCACGTGGTAATTTATGATTAGACAATTTATTGAAATGCATGACAAGAATTACCGAAGCTCTAGATGTATTTAAGTATTTTTGTTTTTACTTTTATCGAATGAATTGATAAGTGTAGTCACTGACGTATCCTACTCATATTTTTTAAGATATATATACAAAAAAAAAAGTTAATCAAGTTTTAGATTTATTTTAATGTGTCAATTTTTAAAGTCAGTGTAACAAAGGTTACATCATAGATAGGTGCAAGTCAACGTGCACATTCTGAGAGGAATAATTTTTATGCAGCTTATTAGTTTGCATAAAATTTGTATGTGTGGTAGGTTTAATTTTTACCTTATAGAAAAACAAAGTACTACGTGAAATTACTTACCCTAAATAAATTGAGTTTTGACTTATCCATCGAAAGATCAAATTAATCTATCAATAATTATAGAGATTAAATTAATAATTTTGATTTTTTAACTTAAATCCGAACCTAATAATATAAAATTATAATAGGAGTATAGGTTTAATTAAGCAATCATCTCAAAAGATGGTTTTTGTTAGCTTCTAAACACATGATTCATCTAATTAATAATATAATCATATTTTAGAATAAAAGATTAGGGAGTTGAAATTTTACACACAAGAGATATGCATGAGAATTAAATTAAATTGAATTTTATATAATTCCATTCTCAACTCAAACAAATTGAAATTAAAGAACACATTGGAATTCACAACTTCTCTTTGACCACTGAATCAATTCAAATAATTTCAACCTAAAAGTATTGTTAATTTAAAATATATACTCTTAATTATCATATCTAAACTTTAGCTAAATGTGAATCATGATTCTCGAATTTCATGGAGAGTTCTTTTTCTTTGTTTTTTTTTTAAAGGAAAAAGTCAAAAACTAGCAATATGAAAATTAATAATAATAATGCATGGATAATTGGGAAAGCTTTATTTTGAGATTGCACAAATTACAAGAAATTAAAAGTATTAGGATATAACCAAAGATAAATTAATCATATTAATTCTCAAGTAGTCAAAAAAAATTATGAAACTCTCATGAGCAGCAGAAGCAGCAGTTTCTTTACGTTACTGCTGAGAATTAATTTCATCATAAATTTACTACAAAAAGAAGAAGATTTGAATATTAATTAAATAAGAAAAGAAGAAGAAGAAGAAGAGTTTCCACTTCACCACCAAAATCATTTTATAAACTTAACCCTTTTCATATAAGTAAATAATTATAAGTCCATAATTTCCATCAAAATTCATGCAATTCCCATAAATTTTTATAGGAAATGACAATTTTATTATTATTTAGTAGTAAAATTTTAATGAAGAGAGTCAACTATGTTAGCAAATTAAAAGTTTATGTTAGAATTTAGTTCATATATATAATTTGATAAAATCCTATTATTAAGAATCTTTATGATAAGGATTGAAACTATAGAAAGCATTTCTGTGATATTATTTAAACATATGAACTAAATTTTAATTTTTTTTAACTTAAATTCACCACATATTTGATTTAACAATTAAATTACATTTTTAGTTCATATGGATTTGAGAAGTTAAATTATGAAACGATTTTGATGAATAATCACAATCGTAGAGAATGATATTTATATGGTTTTATCAAATTATAAGAACTAAATTCTTAACGTAAATAATTAAGAATTAAATTTAACTATAACTTAAGAACGAAATTCACCATAATTTAACTTGATTAGTGGTAAGAGTATAAGAATTTTCGAATGGAGTAGGCGAGCTACCTTGCAAGTCCCAAGGTTCGATCTTGTTCAAGTCGACCTCTCGAACAACTTCCATGTCGAATTTTTGAAACGATACCTTCTTCTTCAAGTAGTAATGAAGGAGCTCTTCATCGGTCGGATGGAACCGAAAACCAGGAGGAACGCCGCCACCGCCGCCACTACCACCACCCGAGGAGCCCATTTACATACACTAATGATAACACCCAACTATATTATATACTCTCTGTAAGAAAACAAATAATTGGACTGATCAAAATCGAATTATATTGATCCTCACCAAAGCTGGAAAGATATTAGGGTAATGAAGAAAAATGAAGCCTAAGTTTTGTAGACGAAGGGGGTATAAATATGAAATGAGAGTCAAAAGGAGAAAAGGAGAGAGTTTATAATTGAAAAGGGGAAGCGTTGACGGCGGAGACTACGGCGGTGGAGATGGTTAAAGCTATCGTAAAAGAGAAGGAATAGGGGAAATGAGGGGATGGTTTTTCCTCAAATTGCTAGCTGTAGTTTACTACACAAATGGACTCTCTGCTTTAGGAGCGTGTGCTTCCAATACAATCAAAACACAAAGCAGTTTTTATGAAATCGATTAATCAAGGAAGACTCTATTCGGTAACTATATACTACTTCGGGCTGTGTGCATGAAAGTACGTTCGATAAATAAAAGAGTTGAATAATTCTGAAGCATAAGTATTGATGATACAATCTTTGAAGTTCAATGTGTGCCTCCATAATCTACGTTGATGATTCAATGTCGATATAAACGAGTTACTTATAAAATCTACTCGGGTTTTTAACATTAAGCTTATTTTCTCTCATAGTTTTACCATATTTTCATGTTTTTTTCTTTTAAGGTTCCAAAACTTGATTTTTAAAAATGTTGTTAAAAAGTAGATAGCAAAGTAGAAAATTTAAAGAACGAAGAAACTACATAGATAAAGATTAAAAAAATTTGTCTAGTAGATAGATGTAATTATATTTTTATCATCTTTCTAGGTCAATACCATAAAAATTTTACAAATGTGTATTTTTAGTCCGTGATGATTGAGAAACACCTTTATTAAATTTGGCGCATTTACATCATAGAAAAAAGTCGTTTTTGATATTTAGGTAATTCTAAAATCACATACCAAACCATATAAACATCCATACGATTAAATGAAAAAAAAAAAAATTAAAATCTCCTTGACATGTTTAAAAGTGATTTTAAGGTTGACTATATACTAATAAAAACATACACATATATGGATATGGATTTTGGAATTTGGAATACAATGGTATTTTCCTTAAAAAGAGAGCTGTTTGGTAAATTTGTTAAAACAAGTAGGAGAATTATAACAATGAAACTTTTAGTTGAAGCATATAGTAATTAAATTGAAGAAGAGGTTTAAAAATTATTAATTAAAAATCATGACTTTAACCTTAAATTTACAATTGGACGACTTTTAATTTTGTTGGGGGACATAAATTCTTACGTAATCTGTAACACAAGAAAACTGATCATGGAGAAGAGTATATGAAGCAAAGAAATCATTAGTAAATTTAACTTCAACAACATATATATTTCCTAACATATTCCCTCTCTAAATATCAATAATCCATCTACAAATTAGGGTTGTAAAAAATCGAACCGGTACAGTCCGAACATAAATTCGATCGATTGAGTTGGATTGATTTGATTTTTATTAATACTTGAAAAGAAACTCAATCGATCTCACCCGTTTACACTCCTAATTTATTCAAATTAAGTGAGAAACCACTTTTAGTAAAAATTTGTTGATGATCATAAATTATTTTGAATCTCAAAACTGATTTTGGCCAAATAACATTATATATATGATTTCTACAATAACTTCAAAGAAAAGGTACATTTGAATTTTCCTATAAAACAAAATTATATTATCAAATTCAAAACTTTTTTTTAGCAAAAACTAAAATTAAAAAAGAAAAATCAACTTAGCCTTGGATATATAGCTTCCATTTGATCCTTTTCGTTTTGAATGGATCCTTTCGACGATGTAGGTAACAATTTCGTTTTTGTATTTTAAAATTAAGTATATTTCATGTACTTGTGATTGAATTCTTAACAAAGTTCCAAAAACAAAAACAACTTTTTAAATATTTTCTAATTTTGATTTGGTATTTTAAGAGTGTGTGTTTAGATTAACTTTTAAAGTGTTTAAATTTGAAGAAAAAAATTTGAAGTGTTGGTAACTTTTCACAATAATGCACTTTTAAAAAGTGAGATTGAAAAACAATGCATTTTAAAGGAAACACTAAAAGCCAAATTTTGAGAAAAAAAGTTTTCAAACAAAATTATGTATTATAAACATACCAAACATGAAAGTGTTTAAAAGAAAATGTATTCTTGAAAAATATTTTTTCGATAGATAATCAAAACACGCTCTAAATCATATATAACAAAGAAAGAAAGTTGGGAGTCGAAGAAGTATGTCTATAAATTTAATTATTTTCAAAATAAAAAAAATCGAAAAACAAAATTGTTACCAAATCGAACGTAAGTTAAAACTTAATTAGTTCAAACTATATATGAACCGAACAACAAAACCAAACCCTAATTCATAGAGATTAATTAAATCAAAACTAAAAAAAGAGCACATAAAAGACCAAAGTAAGAGAAAATTTAAGCATTTAATTAACAAAATTAACAAGAGGATTAGTAGTAATTAATTAATAAATAAGAGTCAAAATAGGGTAAAAATAGGTGAGGGCTAAGAGGGAGAGAGTGAAAGACACGCGCCAGCATGGGAATTAGGGTTTGATTGGGTTTATTACATATAATATTAATTAGGGTTAGCAATTTGAAAGAAGAACGAAGAAGATGGAAATAATATAATAAAAAAGACCAATGAACGATCCCGAGAGAGGAAAATAATGAGACTAATAAAATAGGGGATATTAGGGGCATTAGTTTGCTCCCAAAGCAATCTTACTTTTTAATTTAATCATACATACATATAATATATGATCTTGGGATATTCACTACCATTTTCATATGGTTAAAATATCATTTTGGTATTGTTCGGAAAGGTAGAAGATGATGAAGGTGTTAAGATGGTGTCAACCAACTATTCCGTGCACCGTTTTGATATTGTTCCATTATTTAATTTTAATTCTTTTGCTTTTGATGCAACTTAAGTTTAATCTTCTTAAAATTAGTTTAATAATAATTTCTCGTGAGATTATACAATGGGTGAAGTAATTACAAATGTTAATGGATAACAAAACTTTTTTTTAAAATACCATTTTGATCTCTGTACGTTCAATGTTAATCCATCTCAAAGTTAATTTTTACCGAAATTGATTATATAATAATAATAATAATTTTCATGAAAGGAAATTACCATATGTGTGAATACATTATTTTAAAAAATTATTGAAAAAAATGCTATAATAGATAACATTTTTAAAAAAAAAAGAGTGGAACAATAAACTATTAATGAAGATTAAATTTAAGATTTATTGAAAGTATAGAAACTAAAATCGAACAAATCAAAAAATAACAGGGAGACTAAAATGATATTTTGATTAGTCAAAATTATTTTTAATTAACAATATACTTTTAGTGGAGATTTAAGTTTAAAGTGTTTTTAACAAAGGTTTTAAAATACTCCTCATAGGCTATTTTGAATCTAATTAAAATATAGAGACTAAAACGATATTTTAAATTTTAATTATTAATATTGTGATGGAGAAGGAAAAGTAAAAAAGAGGAAGAGAAGAAGTCTCGGATTCAAATGTTCTACCCGGTTCGTACTAAAAAAATAATAATAAGTTGGGTTAATTAGGGTTTAGTTATTTAGGCAATTGGTTGATGGTATGTATATATATTGGTTGCACATGTGACAGAGCATATATTGATCATCTTATGACCTCGATTTTGCCATTTTTGTTGATTCAATTCTACGCCTTATCTCCATGGCCGTCCTTCCCCCGTCCTCTCCTCTCTCTCTCTCCTTTTGCCTCTCCCTCTCCTTTTGTCAACCCCTCCATACACAACGCGTTTACATACAAATTTTGATTCCATATCTTTAATCTTCTTCGTTTGAAAACGATTTTATTTTTAATTTTATACGTCTATACGATTTTCATGTTTCCATTATATTGAAAACGATGATTTACTTGTTGAACTCCAAAATCAGAGAAAAAAATCACTTTCAAAAGGTTTTGTTGTACTATTCACACTTTGTTTTTTCCTTTTTACAAGATTAATTTGAAATTTAAAAAAAAATTATAGGTTTCGTCGTTTATAGTGTTTGAAGCTCATCACTCTTTGGTTGGGACAATAAGTATTATTCTAATGTTTAGTTAAAATCAAGAATTTATCGTGGAAACAAAAAATTTATAGATATAAAAGTAGTGTTCATACACTTAATTTTAAAGAAAAAACCGAAAGAGTAAAAAACAAACCCTAATTGTGAGTTTAATTCAATTATATTCTTTAATCTCTTTGTAATTATTAACTTTAAGGTTGCACAATTTTTTTTTTCTTTTAAATTATGTGTCATCTAAGAATGTAGCTTATCATACAACTATAAATGTTAAAATTCTAAGTAATATATAACCTATCTTCAACTATCTAAAATAGATCACACAAAGGTAACGAAAAACTTTAATTTTTTCTCCAATATTAAATTAAAATAATATATTTGCTAGATATATTATTCACTTTGTTTGCATTAAAAAAAATTGGTTTCAATTTTGATATTTTATTTTAAAGTTTTGATTAATGAAATTAATTAAAATTTGAAACTAAATTTTCCCTATAGTTATAATTGCCAATAAACACTGAACCTAAACTTATCTTATGTGTAATTCCAAATATATACTGATTCTAACCTTATATCTATGTGTTTTAGTATATTTATGCAATTTTAGAGTTTTAATTTGCCAATTAATTAAGAATTAATGTTTTAATTTGTTTATAATACGATTTATAGTTAGTCTTTACCTAGATGTTTATTCATCTTTGTTGGAGCGATTTTGGCTCGATAATTTTGGCATTACCTCCATATCTTCCATATCTAAAGATTAGTGGTGATCTAATCC
Organism: Cucumis hystrix; assembly: GCA_025688845.1. NCBI lineage: Eukaryota > Viridiplantae > Streptophyta > Magnoliopsida > Cucurbitales > Cucurbitaceae > Cucumis > Cucumis hystrix. The sequence goes on along the minus strand of CM046891.1, from coordinate 917,043 downwards.
TCACCTTAGTTTATATAGTTGCTATTTATTTTAGAATAATGTATCGATCTTATAAACGTATAATTAATGAAATTTGTCTCTATAATTGTATTCCTTCGTTGAAACCCTTTTATGTCAACATACCATAAAAGTGAACCCTCTAATTTTGAAATGTTAACTTTCAAATATTCTCTCGGATTTTGAATCTATTATTTCGTAAAGATTGAAGGAACAAAAACCGAAGAGGATTATGAAATGAGACTTATTGAAATACTTATCAAACGGGTGGTCGTTAACAGTAACAATGTATTATTTTGCAATGAAAAGAAACAGAGAATTAAGTATTCCAATGGTAAGAGAATAAATTCGTTTGTTTTCACATAATTAAATTCTGGGAATTTTAGAGAATTTGATAAGTTGAATGGAAAAGAAAGAAGAAAGGTTGAAAAAATCAATTACGTAAAAATGAAAGGTTGAACCGAAGAAGAGAATAAAGGGAAGATATAGAGAGAGTAATGAAATTAAAATGGACGCAAAGAATGTCAGCCATACTCCATTTTCTACGTATCATCCAATTCCTTTCTTTTACTTCCCCAACTTTCTAATTTTTACACAACAATTATATCTATTTCCGATTACTTCTCATTTACTACATTTTTCAACTTACTTTTGCCTTTATGAATCATATTATAAAACAAAAGTAAAGCAAAACATATAATATATTTTAACCTAATCTTTCCGTATCATTTATATTTCGATTTCTAAGTTTCAATACCTTACATTTTCAATCTTTTAAGTTTAGAGTTTTCTTTCTATTTAGGGTTTTCCAATATGTTAGATTTAGATTTGAGTTTTATTTTAATTTGATTTTTAGTATTGGTTATTTATTATTAAATATTTACTTTTTGTTTGGAGTGTGTTAATGTTTCTTTAATCAATTTAAAAGAATTAAATGAACTAAATAATTTTATCACTTCAAGATTATTTTAAATTAATTAATAGATATTGATGTCGAAGGAGCAAGTAGTTAAAGAAAGTGATTAAAAGTTAAAAATATATATCTTCGTATTGAAATAAAATTTCAAGAGTAAAATTATAATATTTTAAAATTTATGAACTAAATTAAAACTAAAACTTGAAATTTAAACGATATTACTTTGAAAATTTAGATAAAAGGAATAAAATTCCCTAAAAGCTATGGTAATTGATGTTAATTAATATAAAAATATATATTTGAATTAATAACTTTATGCTAATAAATATAAAAGGTGAATTTTTTAAAGGAACATTTTTTAAAATAGTAAAATAAATTAAAAATATTTACATGTTATAACAAAATTTTGGATTTTATATAATCTTCTATTATTATAGCATATCAATGCTATTAGTAATAGAATTTGCTATAGGTTGTAAATATTTTGTAAAATCTGCTATTTTAAAAAATTTACTTTTTTAAAATAGTAAAATAAATTAAAATATTTACAAACTATAGTAAAATTTTGGATTCTATCAATGATAGAAATTGATCGATTTCTATTTCTGTCTGTCAATGTCTTATAGAAGCATATCTGTGTCAATCAATGTTTATTATTAATAAAAATCTAAAATTTTTGTTATATGTTGTAAATATTTTGTCAATTTTTTTATTTTTGACAATTTTCTAATATAAAAATATATTTAAGTTTAATTTTGTTTAAAAAAAAAAAAAAGAAGAAATGTGAAACAAAAGTTGGATTAAATAATTTGATATAAATGATTGATGAAAAGCAAAAGGTAAGTTTCCTTTGCATTTATGAATTGGGGGATTCTTCCTTTGTTGTTTTGTTTTTACTCAACAATTCCTTGGCATTAAACGGCGACGTTCCACATAGCTCCATTGTCTTCTCCACATAACTTATGAACTTCCTTCATTTTCTCCACAGATTCACAAATCCCACTGCACGACCAATCGAACGTGGCCACGCACACATTCCCTCCATTTGATTTTGCCTCACAATCTATTATTTTCAAAATCAAACCAATTAGATCAACATTAGATACAAACATATATATCTTTGTGTTCACATGTATAGATGGTTAACATAAAGTAGTGATCGACCTGGAGGAGTTCCACAACACATGGAACGATCATCGACGTGTTCGACTTCTAAGCCAATTAACCAAGCTCCCAACGACACGTCTTCGTTCGCATATCGATGTAATATGGGACTAACCCAAAAGAAAGAAAAGAAGGATGAGGTTTGGATGTAGTTAGTAAAGATTAGAAGAGAAGGGAAAGGGTTAGTTAATTGGAATGTTACTTACAAATTAAGTGCAATGTAGGCAGCAAGGTCTTTAGAAATGGCATAGATTTGGCCAGTGGCATGCCTAAAATACTCATTCCCTTCTTCTCCAAATTTCCAATGCTCTGGCTCATGATACTTTAATCCCCTGCCCCCATCCATCCATCCAATTTTCCACATATTAAAAAATCTTCGATTCTATCCGTTTATATTCTAAACTTTCAATTTGATCAAATTTGACTATAAAGTTACATAAAGTTTGTTATGTTGCAATTTTAACTCTATAATAAGTCTCCGTCTAAAGTATTGTTTTGAAAAAAATTGCTCTTAAACATATATGTACATGCACATATATATACGAAAAACTTACGTAGGTAAACAATAACGAATTTAGAAAATTTATTGATAGGAGTTTTATAGTCCAGTGAAAATAATTTATAAGTGGGTGGTAAGAAGAAACAAAAGAAAGTTGAAAAAACTAAAAATTTAAAAATGATTAGTTGAAGTTTTATAAAAATAAAAGTATAATAAAATGAATGAAATTGAATAGTGTAGTAGCTTTAATTTAGGTGAGGAAGACTGTATAATTATTATTTTTGGGCTGTCAAACATAGTAACCATTAAGCTACTTACGTGTATTAAAAATTAAATATATTTATATATATATATTATTTAAAGACGATAAAGTTAGGAGGACTCAAACTCCCTAGACCTATACTATATCTGTCGGTGTAGACGAATGTATATATGAAAAATTTACGTATATAGTGGAAAATTGGTAATTTTCTTTTCCAAAGAAAAACAAAATTGGATTATAATTGTATTAGGTGGATTTTAATATATATCTATATATATGATGTATGTATATGTATGTATGTATGTTAGTGTTGAAAGTATTAATATAAGTAATATTTGATATAAATGAATTGGGAGAAAGGGGAAATAGAACTGACTTTTGAGAGAGAACTGGGCCTGACTTCATGCAGCCCATGTAAATCCTGGGCTTGGACCGATGCCGTTCTAGCGCTGTCACCAACGCCCCTACACACAAACCTCTCATTTTTAATATTCCTAAAATTGCCATTTTATAAAGAGATATTTAAATTTTGTTCTTTTTATGTTTAACAAATTTTTTAACTCAATTTCAAAAACAAAATCAAATTTTTAAAGGATAATAGACACTCGTAGACATTGAAAATATAACAAAATATCTTATTCTATCTATAGATAATAGACACTAATAGAAATCTATCGATATTTATGATTGTTAGAATTTATAAGTTTACTATGTTAAATTTAAACTTTATAAAACCAATTTATTTTAATTTGAAGTGTTAGCTTAAATACATTAGTGCAATGCATCATATTTTCAGAGTTAAAGAAAGATATTTTTAGAAAAATCAACTTTTCAATAATAACAATTATATTTCTAAACTTTTAAAAATACAAAATTAAATCAACAAACGATATGAAAAATTGAATCTTCAGAATTTATATAATCAATCATATTTTAGTTTGAAAATCCAATTTTAAATTTTGCTAGCTTTTAATTTGAAAGTTAAAGGCTTTTAATGGGAAATGTGACATTGAATGTTTCGTAACGTATAAAACTCGAAGGAATTCAAATTTTTTTTTGAATTTACCCAAATTGACATGAACATCATCGTCAACCTTCACGTAGAACTCTGCCGCCCACAGAGCCACCGCCGTCGTGAAATACAGCCGTGTCTTCGTCGACAATTGATGATAATCTTCCACATGCCTCAGCCGTAGAAAGTCACCATGTTCCTCTTCCTCCTCATCTATCGCTCTATCTAATGCCCCACCTGGCCTTCCACTCTTTCCTATCACGAATCGGACTACAATCCCCTTCTCTTTCTCCAATTTCTTCAACGATTCTCCTGCGCCCATCATCAATTGTTCAATCCCACGCCCATTTCTCTCTGTATTTTTTTTGTTTACGAGTTAGGGTTTCGGTTTTACGGACCTCGAGGCATCCACGTTTCTCGAATCGAGTCTCGGCGTTTCTTGCTACTGAAGGCCGTATTGATTCCGATCACCACAAACGCCTTCTCTGGCGGGAGCGGCCTCGAATTCCTCCCGTTCGTTCGAGATAACGCCATTTCCATCTCCCAATTTCCGAACGTTTTCTCCAGAGATCTGACGGAACAAAGCTTTAAAAAGAGAATTCAACAACAGAATGCAACAAAAGTTTCGGTATAATCGATTCTCCTTACTGAAGTGCTTGATGTGTTTTTGTAACTTCCACCATAATATCCTGGTCATTCGATTCCACTAATTTCTGCAGAAAAATCAAAAGAATCACGTTAACATTACAGTTTTACATCAACAGGAGTTCAAATTTTGTGAAACTCACTCGTTTATGATCACAATCTGCAGTGGCTGCTTCAAGATTTTCAAAGTGGTTAAGAAACTGAGGATCTTTGGTTTGAATTCTGTTGCGCCCAGTGAAGAGTGATCCTGCAAGAAAGCTTGCAAAGCATAGGACCAAGGTGAGTTTCCCATTCATTGGCTTTCCCCTCATTTTTCTCTGCGTTTCTGCTTCCTGTTTTAGCAACTAAAATTGTTCAGCTTCACCTACAACATTCTCATTGCTTTGCTGCAAATGGTTACTGATAATTCATTTATGCATATACATATAGACAGATATATAGATCGTAGAGTTTAGGGATTGTGTCTTCATTTGTGGATTCATGGGTTTATTAAGTAATAAAAAATAAATTCTGGGTTGTAGTGGGATGTTTGAGACTTAAACATACCATATGGGGGATCTTTAAGATAGGAATGATGAGATGTTTTTATATGAATTATTGTTAGGTAATAATGGGGGGATGCTTCAAAATTGAATTAAAGTTGAAGTAAATGCAATTAGGCAAAGGGAGAGGAGGAGGAAGAGGTTGGCAAATGGAGGCTTGGAAAGTTTTGAAGAGTTGAAAATGGGCCAAAAAGATGATCAAAAGTGTAATACACAAGTAGTTAGGTAAAGTACCTTGAAAATTAATGATGGGGATTGAATTGAGGAATTAATTAGAGAGAGAGGAAGGGATTTTGAAGTTTTGAGTTTTAGAATTGAATGATTGAAGATTATAAGAGGAGAAGAAGATGGAAGGAAGATCTAAGAAGAGAGGGATGAAGTGTAGAGAGGTAGTTAATTCATGTGTAGTGTGTGGCCCAACAAACTGTTTGCTAAACCTTAACATTCTAATTCTTAATCTCTGTTTTTGGGAAGCATCAACATGTACACTCTCTCCTAACTTAGCTCACATTTTCGCTAATCCTATACTATTTGGTTGTCAAGAAAACTCGGAGAGCTTTTAGAATTCTTCGATTTGGTATATGAATTTTCCTGTATGATCTTTAGATTTATTGAATTCCATGATTATTCATTTGGCAAACTTGTTTCTTAGACTGTTTTTGTTTTTGATTTAAGTGATCCAAATAGTAGAAATTTTGAAAACAAAGTTTTCATATCTGGATTTTGAATTTGAAATCTTGATGTTAACTTAGATGAATACAATATTTCATATTATAAACCTATTTCATCTGTGTTAAATTAAATTATGTATAATATAATATGGTATACATAATATGACCTTCTAAATTAAAATTCATATGCCAAACACAAGCATTTTTAATCACTTGTTCTCTGCTGTTTCTAGTTGTAAGTTTAACATGAGAAACTTTATCCTCCTTCAGGAGGTTGGTACTGGTAGGATTTGATTTTATTATAATCATAATTTCTTTTAAAAAAATACGAGCATAGTTAAATTAGTTCTACCAAACTCGATATCATAGGTTTGATTCCCTCATATCACGCGTTGCCAAAAGAAAATAAAAAACAGTACTACCTAAATAAAATTTATAGCCTAAAAACACAAGCTGATACATTAAACAGTACTACCTAAATAAAATTTATAGCCTAAAAACACAAGCTGATACATTATTTAAAAATAGTTGAGCTTTAACTTGATCTGTATCTAATAGCTAGAGCCGCCCAAAACTATTCTTATGGTTTGCAAATCTATTAGCCATTGTTTAAATCTTATTTTGGTACATGAAATTTTAGGATTATTCTATTTTGACCTATATGTACAAACATTGTTTAAAAGTGAAATCATTTGACTCTAAATATACGTACCTTGGCCTGCATTAGAGACAAGCGGGACTGGGTGGATAACTATTAGGTCAGGTGATAAAATAATAGCAAATATCAAAGGAATGTTTGATACGGTGTGTTGATTATTATATTTCGTTGGTTATAATAGTCTTTGGATACAAATTATTTTAGTAAAATTTTTATTTGTATCAAAATTTATTTTCTTCTCCCCTAGAACTACATAAAAATAATTTTTTATTTGTTATTTCCTACTGTTCATGAATGAACATGTTAAACCGATTATCAAGCTTTGGGTAGTCGCTTAGCCCTCTATGAACAACTATGAACCCCTCGACGGCTGGTTAGGGGAGATGAGCCCTCATGGCATGCCCATGTCACTATTGCATGGTTAACTACCCCCAACTATCGAGGATGAACAGATCCGAAGCCCCACCCCAAGAAGTTGGAGAAAGCACTGAGAAAACAAGGGGCAGTGGAAGATGAACATCCTCGAACTAAACTCTTTTTGTGTTTTTGTTAAATTACCCTCTTAAGTAATAGGCTTGCTATCACATTGGTACAAGGATCTCTTACTCCGATCAACTTAGATAATCTCAAATTAGACTAGGGAGAATTTAGGCCAAAGCACCCACAAGGAATTAGCCCAGTGTGTTCGAGATTTGAATGCCAACTATAGTCAACAACGACGATCGATGGTGGCAACAGTGGCTACTAGTAGTAGCTGGTTTGAAATGGATGAGGGGAAAAGAGGAATTCAGACTAAAGAGTCTGTTTAATAACCAAGTTGAGAATAATAGACGATTTTTGGCGTTTTATTTTATATTTTCATATATGTGTTTAATAGCATATTCATACATTAAATTTTAATTTATATTATTATTTTAAATTGATTATAAAAATATTATAGCTTACTAATTAATTTATGAAAATCTATATTTTCTTTTTGTTAAAAAAATGTGCATGATTATTGTTTTGTAAATTCTAAAATTTTCTTATCATGTAATATGCATTTTAATTTAATTGAGTTTTTAATCTCGTTATCTTTTATTTAATATAAAGTTTGAGAAATTATTTTAAATGACAAAGCTGTTGAAAGTATTTCATAGTTTAGATGTTAATTTGACTGTTTTTATTTTGTTATATATATAAAAAGAAAATTACATATAACACAAAAACATTTAGAAAAAAACAGTCAATGAACACTTTTTTTTTATGTATATTGAAAATATGACAAAATTAGTTATATTAGATAGTTATCTGTCTTTTAAAAATTTTGCAAGCGTTCCTATGAAAGATATCTGCTTTTAAACGTACATTTTAAAATTTATATATACTAAAATATTAATATATTTTTTTTTTCATATTTGGTACAATTTGAAAAATAGATTTAAAAAATAACATAAAAATAATTTCTCATACAAATTACAAACTTGCCAAGAAAGTGGGTAGCAAATGCTTGGCTTGCTTCTCCATTTATTTTTGTTCTTTTTCTCTTTAAATGTTCGTTTGAACCTCTTGAACTTTAAAACGTTGTGCTTTTACTTTTTATTCGTTATGTTTTGATTTAGTCTTTTAAGTTTCAGAATGTTACCGTTTTACCTTAACATCATAGAGTTTTGTTCCAACTTGTTTCTTTTAGTTTCAAAATAATTAATGTTTTTATTTTTTATATTTAGTTTCAATACTCATTTTCTTTAGTTTTTATAAATATTAATATCTGTTTAAGTATTTCAAAATAAACTATGAACTAAAAATTTTAAATTTAATTAATTTAACCGAAAAACAATGAAATCAAACTTAATTGACTATAATTTATTTAATTTTGTAGATTAATCCAGACATTAATAATAAGTGAAAATTGGAACAAAATTTAAATCTCAACGCTATTTTGAAGCTCTATAGACTAAAATTGAAACCAAAATTTATAACTTGATTAAAGACTAAAAATACAACATTTTGAAATTGATATCAAATTAAAACGAAGCTCAAAACTTAGATTGATCAAAAGATTTTTGGTTCTTATACAAAACTCAGGCTTTGGAGTAAATACAAATTAACAACCATAATTATAATTATATAGTACCTAAGTCTTTATTACTATCTACGTTAATTATATATATAAACAAAATGAAAAAGGAAAAATTAATCCTCTACCCTAATTAGTGTAGCATTGGGACCATTATATATATATTAATTCTATGAGCTCCACATTTGTATATTTATGAAACATTCTATAGGATATGGAACAATAATCCTTAGTTCTTTCTCATTTAATTAATTTTTGGGAAAGTGTAATATATATATGAAAGCTCACTTTGATATATAATTCTAACCCTATATAGTTCATGTTGTGAGAGAGACATTCTATTATAATAATTCTCTACTTTTAAATAACAATGATATGTGTGAGAGTTAGAACCCTAATGGAACTTTCTTTCTAATTTTAATAGTAGAAATTTTTGCAATCGAGTTTTACTCTACTTTAAAATTTTGATATATATTGATCTTGTAATTTAATATATATACTCGTTATAAATACTATTTAAGTTTTAGGTTTGATTATATTTTAGTCTTTATACTTTTAATCGTGTGGGTCATCAAGTTGTTTTCATTTCATGTTGTCTAATACCGACCATCTTTCGTGACCCTAAATCCTAATTAAATAATATAATAAGATAAAAACACATTTGTACTTGCAAATTATAATGGATTTTTTCATGCATGGAAAAGTAGTCACCATCAATATATCCAATCATTATCATCAAAATAATGCAACAAGCAACCATCTATATGGTAAGCCAAAAACAGAGAAAGTTAAAAAATATATGTCAACAATTTTTATTCCCTTTCTATGAATGAATCAAATTCTTTCTTCACATTCATCCCAAAATGAAAATACACAATTAATCTATCATTGTCAATTGACTCAAATGTTTAGTTAAAAAAAAAAATTAGAAATAGGTTGGTAACAACAACAAAGGGTCTTCTTCATCCAAGGCTGGTCCAAAGCCAAGTAGACCCAACCTCAATGGACTCAACAATGGCACTTCCTTCACTTGCTCGAACATCGTCGAACTCCATCCGCTTCTCGTCCCTTGCTGATCTCCACCACCCTCCATCGTCTCCGTTGTTCTCACTTGCGCCGCTGCCTTTGCTGCTGCCAATTGAATGTGTTCTCTCGAGCACGACTCTGGTTGTGGGAGCGAGCTCACAGAGTCAGGGAAGTTGAGAATGGCAGAGGTACCTCTCAAGAACGCCGCTGCCGAGTCATAGGCACGTGCCGCCATCTCGGGGGAGGCAAAGGAGCCAAGCCATACTCGAGTCTTCTTCCCCGGTAGCCGTATCTCGGAGACATAGCGACCCCAACTCCGCTTTCGAACCCCTCGAAAGGGCTTCGTAATCGAACCGTTAGCTCCGAGATGTCGCGGTTGAGCTTGAGTCATTGAGAGTAATGACTAGAGATGGAAGAAGAAGGAGCAAAGAAAGTGAATTAGGATCAGTTGTTGCATTGTAAAGTTGAATATATTGGGAAATGGTAACTTGAAGTGAGTGAGAATATATATGTATATATAAATGGTGAGTACTTTTGTAATGAGAATGAGATTTTGGGTTTGTTTTTGTTATTTTATGTTTTGACATTTAATTTTTGAGGATATATATTTGCTTATTTGGTAACTTAGGTAATGAGAAACGTTTTTATTAAACATTAAAACTTTTATGTGAGTTTGTTTCCAAATTAAGGATTATATTACGGTTGCTTTCTTCACTTTGCTCTCATTCTTCATTCTTCCTTCCTTCTAGAGACTTGAACCAATTATATATATATATATATATATGGAAGGAAATTGTTTTAAATGAATTAATAAAAGAAATATTTGCAAATATTACGATGTATTTGTGAGAGCTCATTACAGACTATTATTGTGTCACATCATGATATACATACAAATAGTAGTCTATCTTAGATTCTATCGTGGTTCATTGTAGATAAACAGTGATATTTTGCTATATTTAAAAATAAATTCTATTTTATAAGTTATGTTTTCTCTATCTTCATGTATGGGATGATTTTTTTAGTTAAAATATCAAATAGTGTTTAGATTTTGAATTTGGCGAAGGAAAGTCTTTTTTCTTAAAAAAAAAAGATATAGTTGGGTCAGTAGGTGCACCCGTACATCTTCACTAGGTGGACACCCCCTTAGTACCCCCATCATCCCCACTTCATTAATATAATCGAAAAAAGTACAAAAAGCAAGGGCAATGACAAAAAAGGGCAAGAGAGAAGCCTAAACAACCCAACAAATAATACAAATCTAGTCAAAAGCATTGAGATTTAAAGCATGTCGAATAACTTGAGAAGCTTTTTGATCTACTTGTCCATAATCTGATAAGAGCTTTGATATCTTCCCAAAGATTAGAAGGGGATTTCTCTTTGTCGCTGAAAGTTCTATTGTTTTTTTCAAGCCAAATAATGCTTCATAGAGTGATAGTCAGAGAGTTGAATAATATGATCTCCTTTTTGTTTTTTTGTTTCGCCCTACTCACATGCTTACAGAATGATGAGACATTTTGATGGTGGTTGTTCCAGTTTAGTAGCAGCTTCAATCTTTCTCATATAGATATGACAAATGGACAAGTTAAAAAAAGATGTTCCCTGTCTTCTCCATTTCTTCTACACATCACACACCAGTTACGAATTACGATCATGTTGGGGAGCCTTTTTTGTCAGTTTTCAATCGTGTTGATGCTTTCGTGGACAAGAGACCATGTAAAGAATTTACACTTTTTAGGAATGCAAGATCTCCATAAATTTTGGTAAATGGCCGGTTCATATATATTCATACCTCGACCGATGTGAATCACCTTTTTTATAGATGCAACATTGAAGTCCCCATTTTTGTTTAGATTCCACAAAGGAGTATCCCGACCACTACCTTGATTCGGAACAATTAAGGAGGATTTAAGTTCATCCCATTGTCTAACTTAATTCCCAGCTTCGAAAAGTCCTTTTGGGATGAAGATCCCAATCAAGTGTATCGAGGTTCCACATATCTTTGATGGAGTCGTCCTTCTTAGTTGTGAGAGCATAGAGCCTTGGTCTGTGGAGATAAAGATGGCTATTAACGTTCAGGCCATACCAAAAAGACAAGCTATCACCATTTTTTATTTTTCAATTTATATAAGGGAAGAACCATTCAACTTCTTTAACGATTGATTGTCATGGAGCCTTACTGCTACTGAATTTGCTCTTCATAGGAAAATCTCCCAGATGAGATTGCTTATATTTGGCTAAGATTATACGTTTTCAGAGAGGATTTTTTCATTTACAAATCTCCAAAGCCATTTACAGAAGAGTGCAAAATTTGTATCCTTTAAACGGCTGATCCCAAGCCCCCTTGAAAATTAATATTTATTTCCTTGAAAATTATTAAGTGGTAATATGAAAAGTGGGCACATTTGATTTGATTATATTTGTTTTTGTCTACTTATGTTGTTATGTAATCAGAATGTAATGTAGGACTCACGGTTAAATATGTGGTAAGTGTTGGCTTTTTGGCCCTTAATCTCAAATTAATTTATTTTAATTAATTAATTTATTTATATTTAAATGATAACAAATCTGATTTTTTTTATTGACAATTTTATTAATTTGAATAGTCCATAACGTAGAGCTTGGAAAGATGATTCTAACGCCTCTTGAATCACCTAAATCGAAGTTCAAATGAAAAAAATATTGCTAAAAGAGGCTTAAGAGAAAAATACCCGAGATGGTGACGTGGCGGCCAAGCATTCAATTTGAACCAATTAGAGAAAGCCACTTGGAGCAATAGAGGAGTAACAAATGTGGCTTTTGGTTATGTTTTATTGGCCTTTATAAAGAAAATGAATTTAAAAAGAAAATGACTTTAATATTATTATTTTTTCTTGTGTCTAACGGCTAGTTTTTTTAAAAGATTGTGAAGTTGCTTTATTGGTTTTTAAACAAAGACTTTTGAAAAGACATATTATTATATTATTATTTGTATTGTGTCTAACGACTATTTGAGTTTAAATCTCAACCATTCATTTTTCTTTTACTTACATCTAATAACCCAAAATGATTTTGAATTTCTTTCATCTTTTTTTAAATACTTCACTTTTTCCAAATTTTAAAACATAAGATTATTAAAACTTTACAATCCTCAAAAAGTGAAAAGCCAACATTGTTATTCTCTCTAAAGCTTCCAATTTTTATTCTTTTCATCTTATTCTTGTGAGAATTCTTATTGTATTGTGAGGATTAAATTTGTGAGCTTCAAATTGTATATTCACTCTTTTAGAGAGTTTTCTATTGTGTGATTTAAAACTTCAACATATTGTAACGGTTGGATCCTAACCCGTGGAAAGGATCGGGTTTGCTCTTGAACCCGAAAAAGGAGCAAGAATCGGTTCGGTTCAAATCCGTGGAAAGAGTCAAAAGAAGATTTTCAATCAAAATCCCAAGAGGTGCTTGGGAAAGTGGATGTAGGTTGAGTTTAACCGAACCACTATAAAATTACGTTGTCTTCTTCTCTAACTCTTTTCTAATTATTTTTTAATTTAATTTTAGTTACATATTCTTATTGGTTGAGTTTGATTGCATACTTCCATTCATATCTTTTTATCAATCTTGTTATTTAACAAATTTTACAAAGTTCTTTATTTAATTTTTTTTTAAAATATCTAATTAGTTGAATTTACTTTTTATTTGTTAAAAACTTTAATTAAACCCTATTCACCCCCCTCTAGGGTTGCCATACCGATCCAACAGTAAGGAAACATAATTCGATTGCGGAAATCTAAGGGTTAATTTGATTGCATTTGAAAACTACGAGGGATATTGATACTAAAGTATAAACAACCTCAATCATAAACAAATTTCATGAGTTCACCTGAAATAACCCAAATTCAACTCGAACAAACTTGAGGTTGTTATTATTTTTACAAGCTAGGTATGTCTTTTATCAATGATGTAATTATATGTAAAGATATTTATTTTAAGTTTTATTTATTTTCATAATTTTTTTGGATAATAATTCTCCAACAATTCTTAAAAACAACTTTATTAGCACTCTAGAGAGCAAAATTTCATTATATAACTTGAGATTGAGTTCATCATCTTAATTCAATACATAAAAATAATTAAATAAAGTTTTTACATAAGAACATTTAATTTTACTTATTTTTAGAATAAAACTATAATTAAATGATCTAAGTAACTCGAACCAACTCAACCCATATATTTCATGGTTGGGGTTGGATTGAGTTCATTTTCTATAAGGATTATTTGATTGAGTTGATTAAATTTAATTACAACCTAAACTATAGAATTGTATCTAAACAGTACTTCAATCCAACCTAACCCACGAATATAATTTTAGTAATCTTCACGACGGTTGTGTTCTTTATCTTCCAACTCCATTATATGTGAAAGTCACTCTCAAAACACAATCTCTTCAAGAAAAAAATAAAATTTCAACAAATCTTTTGGACAAAAAAAAAAAAAAAAAAAAAAAGAAAAGAAAAGAAAAAACTTCATTTGCAAAGCTCAAACATTACATACACATGACAATTAAAAAAAAAAACTTGAACTAAAACCTCAAAAAGAGAAATAAAATCATTGAAGACTTTGATAAAAAAAATTTAATTAAGTTAAATCCATGATGCACATTTATTGAATTTGTAATTAAATTTGAATGAACTTATAGATGCATATGGAGTAATTCCAACATTATTCGTCAAGGACGACGGAAATGTACACGAATAGTATCTATACACATGCATTTAATTTAATGTTGTGTCTACTAGGAAGCAATCTCTCGATCGAGTAGGGAACTGTTATAGATATCTTAATGCATTCCCACTAATTCTGAACCTACCTTTTGTATCTTGGTTAATTAAAAAAGAATAAAGCCTCTTAAATAACTAGAGTTGGTATACAAATGTACTGTCAACCCTAATTGAGATATCTTGATAAAAACATCCAAATCCCAATCTCTCCGACCTATATCTTGTAAAGAAAAACATATCTTCGAACAAAAACAGACTATTTTCCCCGTTTATGACCAAATCCAAGAAAAAACAAATCGACGAAATTAAAAAAGAGAGTTCAAAAGAACAACAATATATAATGTTCTTGACTTGTGGGTACCATTATTACTAATAATAATCTAGAGTTTTACAAGAGAACAAGTTTGTTTGTAGCTCTTTGAAATAATTGATTTCACTTTAGGTTGAAATGTTAGAGTGGGAGAAATGGTTGGAAAATCCATGAATGAAATAGATAAGAGAGAGAGAAGAAGAAGAAGAAGAGGAGGAGGAGAGGAGAGGGTTACTTTATTACTATTATTACTATTATTATTATTTCTCTCTTTAATCTTTAATGTGGGGCTATAAGTACTCAAAAAGTCAAAAAGAAAAAAAAGAAACAAAAGTGGGTCATAAACAGCACAATTCATTCATTCATACAACTCATATAGGATCTGCTTTCTGAATCAATGAATCATATAATTCAATGGTTCAGATTCATTTTGAATTATATATGTATATATATATATTGAATCCCTTTTGTATTTTCTTCTTTCTCATTATTATTATTGTCTTCCCATTTCCAGACTGTTACAAGGTTCCAATTATCAAAGGACCCAGCAAGAGAACTGCTCAAATTAATTGCAACCACAACCAAGTGTAGTTGCTACATTTCATTAACACAACAATTATTTGAAATCCTAAATTACTATTGAATTATTGAAGTTGGGAAGTGTGGGGTTGTCTTAGCCTTTTCTCCCTTATTAACTATCTTTAACGGTAGACTCCACGACTAAACAACTTCATTCGTCACCACCTCGATTGACATAAAAGACGTTTTTCATGACTAAATTAAATATAATATAATCTTGCTACACGTTGAAAGCACAAACCCTAACGACCCATTTTGGTTTTTTTTTTTTTTAAAAAAAAGAATAAAGCTTATAAATGTTCTTTCCACCTCTTAAGTTTTCTACTTCTATATCTACACTTTTCATCGTTATCATACAAATACAAAGCCAAACGAAATCTTATAATTAAATGCAAACCACCTAAGAAATTGGAAGAAAATAGAGTTAAAATTTTCAAACAACAAAATTAAAAAAAAAATTCAAATGATTACCAAACAAGATCTAAAGTTATCCAAAGTGCAGAGAGTACTCTAGAGAAACCGACCAACCACCTACATTTGAAATAACTTTACAAGTACTTGAATACGACATTTTAAATGCTCACAAATGTTCTAAAAGTCATTCTAAACAAGTTCAATAAGAAAAAAAAAGGTAAAGAGAATAAAGAGAGGAGAAAGAAATTAAAGAAGCAATTAATATTGAGGGACATAGGATGTTATATTCTTTAAGCAGCTGCAAATTAGGAAGCATGCAACTAATGAAGAACTTAATGATCATCTTAGTAGAGAGAATTAAAGTAGTCCTTAACATAAAAAATAAAAAGGGTAGTAATTAAACCATCTAATTACATTACAAACCATAAAAAAGGACAATTTTTTTTTTAAAAAAAGACTCTTCTTTTACAAACATAATTAATTAAAAAAAGTGTTTCCAAGTTCCACCAACTCCATGAATGAAGAAAGTGCTAAGCTTGAACACACAAGCACATGAAAATGAAAGGATGGATGATTGAAGAGATGAAGTGAAAAAAAGGGTAAAATGGGAAGAATAGGGTGAAGAAAAGAAGATAGAGAGAAATGAAGTTGACCTAAGTCCTAACCATGGTTGGTTGGTTGGGTTAGTTTGAAAGGAAAAGAAAAAACAAAAAAAAAAAAGAAGCCAAAGGGAACCCAAATATCTCCCAAGGGCTAATATGCAAAATGCTTTATTTTGAGATTTCCAATATCCATTAATGGAATATCTCAAAATTTCATGACATGCTTAAACCCTAATTATCCTAAATATAATGTCTAATTATGAAATAGCCTAAATGCACCAAAGAAGAAGAAGAAAAAGTTAAACCAAATGCAATATTTGTGCTTTGGTTTACCAAAAAGAAACATGGTTGTAAACTTCCATAAGTTCAACCATAATTGTTGATGAAAATTTTAATTACACAAGAAAAATTAACTAATGTGCTTAATTAAGAGTTAATTAATCAAAGAGATTAAGGTATTATTCCCCTAACCCAAGGGAAATAATATGTCAAAGATAATGTTGGTTGATTAGACCAAACTATTACTAAATTAAATTTGTAAAAAAAAAAATATTATCCACTAGCCCTAGAGAGGAAAATATTTTGAAAGATTTGTGATTTAATTTTGAAAAAAAAAATCTACAAATTTTAAGAAAGAGATGGAGGCAGCCATAGCCTCATCAATTTCTTGAAAATTCTTCCATCTAATTTACTTCCTAATTAAAAATTTAATTACAAAATGATGATGAGAAAAATATTAGCTTTTTTTCAATTCCAATTTTTTCAAAGTGATGGAAGAGAAAAAGAGGGGTGTGGTGTTTAGGATAAAAATATACAATAATTTTTTTTCTTGGAAAAATGTTTTTTTTTTTTTTTTTTGGTTAATTTTTTTAATCTTTTCTTAGTTTTTGAAGATCAACAAAAAAACAAAGCTATGTGCAAATATTACCAATTTGAGGCCAATTCCCTTGATGGCCTAAATTGAGATTTTTCACAAAGTGGGTTTTGGTTCTCTTGATAAAAGGAACCATTTTCACTTTTGTTTTTCTTCACTAACCCTAATTAATATGAATAATAATGGAAATGCATGATTTTGCTCCAATTTTGGAGAGGGTGAGAATTGGTATGGTTGGCCTTGAGGTTAGCCCCTATGGGGGGCTAGCTGGATTGGCCTGTAAAAGGCATGAGTGAGTTAGAGTGAAGAGAGAAAAGAGATTGAACCATGGTTAGGGCGAAGGTTGAGTTGGTTTTGATTGAAGAAGACAAATTGGAGGGACTTTGAGGTCGACGATGAGATTATGTTGTCTCTAACGATGTGGAATTGGTGCAGGAAGAGCCATGGTCACGCCTGTGGAATAGCAAAAAACACTGTCAAAGATGTTAGTACGTCTTTCTTTCATTCTCTCCAACTTAAATAAAGGACTAAATATATAAAAATGTTCCTAAACTTTATACTTTATATGAAAATTAAAATACCTTTGAATTTTAATCAAAGTTTAAAAAACACCATCCAACTTTCAAAACCTTAAAAAATATCTTTACTACAGTTACTATATAAACACAAACCATCAATATTTGTTTCATGAAATTGTGTTAATACGATTAGTCTAACAAAAACCGTTTAAACACAAATTATATAGATACATAATCTTTCTTTAATACTACTCTCAACTCTTTTTATAGGTTCAAATGCAAATGCAACTCTAAAAATCTAGCTAGAGACATTCTTTGTAATGAATTATTAATCATTTTTATTCATGTATTAACACTAACATAAACATAATGAAACAACATTATATATATAAAAACGAGTTAACAACGTAACAAACAAACCTGATGGCAAAGTGGGGGGCGTGGGAGGAAGAGACATAGGAGGAGCAGCATAATGCTGAGGGAAAGTTGTTGCAGCAGTTGAATTAATCGCGGCCGAGTATTGAAACAGATGATGAGGATACTGAACCCCATACCCTTGCTGCCCCGAACCGCTGCCACCGCTTCCTTCCCCGAATTGGAAATACGGGTAGAATGCCGCTGCTGCTGCCGCCGCTCCGCTCAATATGCCACCTGGACCCGTCCCGTACATGGGGTACTGTGCAGTTGCCCCGCCGTACACATTGTAATAGCTCTGGAAATTCAATACAAGTTAAAACCTCAATCATAAAAAATCATAATTAATTAAACACTAACCATTTTCATTTAGTACAGTCTTCTTAAATCCTATGTACTCCTTCAGATAACTGATAATATATGTTCTTAAACAATTAAACAACGAGAACACCCCTTTCAATGCATTATTCTCTTTCGATAACAAAGGAAAAAGAAAGCATTTCTTCAGAAAACAGTTGGTAATTACTTGATAAACTGTGAATGAGAATGTGAGAAGTGAAGTGGAGATGCATTCGTGTAAGCTTTTTAATGTAGAATGGTCGGGTTGGAGGAGGCAGGTTGATGATTATGTGCATGAAAGAATGTGAAATAGCAATAACTTAGAAAAGAATTTTCTTTATTTAAAAAGAGAAAGAACAGTAAGAAAGTGATATATATATATATATACTGTTACAAAACATTAAATGTAGAAACAAAAACTGTCGGATAAAACGACAAGAGAAAGAAGATGAGAAATGGTTTCTCAAAACTATCACTTTTTCAACAGTTTGACCACTCAATTATCCATTTCCAATTATACCCTTATTCACCTTTCTTCATTATTCATTTATTTTCCCAATAATTATTCCATTTTCTTTATGAATTTAACCATTAAAAAAAAAAGAAAAAAAAAGAAAGAAATTTGTACAAACCGTAGGGTAAGTGTAGTCTGGCGAATAAGAAGAGTACCTAAAAAAAAGAAAAGAAAAGAAAAGAAAAGAATTAATTAACAAGAAAGGTTATTAACTATATATACCCAATTAATAAAATTACAAAAAATACATGCAATGCCATGCATAATATTGATTGATATATACATTAAAACAAACTGAAAATAAATGTTGTAGTAACTTAAAGAGGAAACAATATGAATTTTGATTTAGAGTGATTATGAAGGGGAGGGGAAAATAGACTTTATTGTTAGTCATAAAGTAATTAAAGTGAAGAAATGAGTTGGCAAGTCACGTTGTAGAGAGAGAAATATATATAGAAAAGATAATTATTAAAGAAAGAAATAAAAAAAGAAGAAAAGAAAGAAAGAAAGAAAATTACCCATAGAGATTGTAAGGGATCCCTTGCTGGATGGCATAATGAGGGAAAGTAGTAGTTGGTGAATGAAAAGCTGATCCAACATTCCCTCCAAATCCACTCTGGAAATTTGAGCTTAATACCCTAAAATTATTTCTTCCTCCTCCTCCTCCTGTCAATTCCCATTTCTTTTTCTCTTTATACACATGATTCAATTTCAAAAACAAAACCAAAATCAACCAACCAACCACTTAATGGATAGATAAATTAACCATTTAATCCTTACGTTTTGTTATGAAGGATCGTAAGCAAACGGTAAGAGGAGTAGTTACATGAACATGTTTATGATCAAAGTGATAATATATACTAAAAGTTAATTAAAATGGTTACGGGAATGAAATAATGGATAGATCTAAATGTGAATATACCGTGTTTAGGTGTGGAGGGTTTGGATCTTTGAACACCAAGAGAAGCAAGATTACAATTGGCTCTCCGACCGTCGATGACTGGAGAAGCATCTACACAAGCTTTCACGGCAGCATCGGGTTCACGAAACGTGACCTGCAAAAGAAAGAAAAAGAAAAACTCTTCCATGGTTAGAAGAAGGGAAAGAAAGATATATAAGGGGGAAGGAAGAGAGATTTTTGTTAATATTACAAATCCATAGCCTTTGGATCGGCCAGTGGCTTTGTCGGTAATAACGACGGCTTCCAAGATATCACCAAATTGTTCAAAGTATTTCTTCATGGTGTCTTTGTGAGTTTCCCAAGCCAAACCACCCACAAAAACTTTGGTATAAGTGGTATCTCCAAATTGACTTGCTAAGTTAGATGGAGTCATGATCTTAACACACAAAAAGAAAACAAAACACAAATAATCTCTTTGGGGGAAGATCAAAAAGATTCTTAATTTTCACAATATGTTCTAAATTTTTGTGCTGGGGAATTAGGGTTAGATGAAGAGAGATGGAATGGATGAAAAGAAGATGGAAGCAAGAAGAAGAAGAAGAAGAAGAAGAAGAAGAGAGAATTAGGTTAGAGAGATGAAAACAAAAGAGAGAAAGTGAAATGGGAGACTATGAGAGGGGAAGGAGGGAAGGGAAAGCAAAAGTTACATATTAAAAAAAAAAAAAATACTGATTTATTTCATTATTTAATTGAAAATATATATATATATATATATATATATATATAATTTTAAGATTATTTTAGGGTTAAAGTGGAAAGAAAGAATCGAGGAGGAAGGAGGGAAGAAAGAGGGCAATGCAATATGAAAGAGAGAGAGAGAGAGAGAGAGAGAACCCACCATGGAGGCAACCCCAAGAGGACCAACCAACACCATTTTTATCTTTTTTTTTTCTTCCTTTTCCTATTAATCAATTTAGTCTTCTTTCTTTTCTTTCTTTCTTTTTTTTTTTTTTTTAAATTCAAAATTTTTTATTTCTCCTTTTTTTCAAAAAAAAAAAAAAAAAAAGTATATATATATATATATGATTTTGTTGGTTTGCACCCAATTACACTAAAGAAATTCTTTAGTGAGGTCGTACGATCTATGGTGCTATTTATCTTATTTAGCAGGAGTGAAATCGTCAATTACATAGTGGCTTCTCTCGTGATGTTTGTGTGACTTTCTCTTGAGACCGTGCGTGCTAGTTATACCTAGCTTGAAGATATTCACATGTTTGATCTAGTATTGTTTTGTTTTTGTTTTCTTTTCTTGTCTCTTATTTTTGTTGGTGTTTTGTGTTTGAGGCCGTTGATCCCTTGAATGATTTCTACCATGTTTTATTGATGCTTGATGCCTAGGCTCCAAGTTGTGGATTAATTCTCAGCTTGTTGTTATTTAGTATATATAAAAAGAAAAACATGATCAATTAATTCATTTGATAGTTCTATCTGACTTGAATTGCACTGAGAGCATCATCCTTTAAAGAAAGACGTTCTCAAAGGATCAACGTAAAAGTATGTGGATGTGCAATGTCAAAATTGCGTGATAAATCTATAGTTGGATCAATGCATACATATGAGACTACACTAAACTCTACGCGCACACACACAACATTAAACTATGATTTTATTGATATAAATATAACCCTCATTAGTTTAGAGAGAGGGAAAAAAAACAATATTCTCAAATGAATCAATTGAAAATTTAACTAAATTCAAATCTCCATATTTAAATAATTAGGTTTAGAGTAAAACCATTTAAAAGAAAAAAAAAAGTTAAATAATTAGATTAGAATTCAATAAAATAGGAAAAAGTGTGAATGTAAAGGATTAAACACAGGGACGGATATATTAAGGAGCCAGGGCGCACGTGCCCCTCATATTCTCGATTTTTGTATTTTAACATTAATTTTAAATTGTTAAATTACAGTGGCTGTGCTACTTTTAAAATTTCAAGATTTTGAGTTAGAATCTCGTCTACTACTAATTTTTGAATCCGTCAGGGATTGAACATTTGACGTAAAACCATGAGTATAAAAAGTAATTAAATTTGTGGAGAAATTAGAAAAGAGAGAATTTAGGAGAAGAAGAAAGGATATAGAGAGTGAGAGTAGTGGGGAGGAAATAGAGAGGACGCGCGAAGAAGGAGGGCGTGGGGTAGTAATGTGAAATAAAGAAGGGAAATGAGAGCACGCGCCATGATGAACGTGGGTGTGTCAGAAAACACACAACAAAGGCAGAGAGAGAGAAAGAGTCTATTATTATTATTTATTTATTTATTATATATTATTATTATTATTATTATTATTATTATGTCTCTTCCCTCCTCGCTGTCCTTACGACTATTTTAAGGGTGTGGTGTAAGGAACAGAATATACAACAAATACCCTTACACTTTCAACTTAATTACATTACTTACCATTCCCTTCTCACACGCTTAGCTGTACACACATACACACAATCATAGTGCTTAGTACGGAACGGAACGGAACGGAATCCATCCGAAAGTAAAAGAGGAAAAACGGGACGCCAATGACCACATCGTCCCTACCTCAACCGGACCGACCCCGACCCGACCCAGACCCGGTTCTTAGTCCACCTACCTTTCTTTGTTCTTCTCTTTTTCTTTCTTCCATTTTGCATACATCACTCTGCCTCACCATTTCTCTCAATTCTTTTAACATGAACACAATGATAGAAAACAATTTTTATTATAATTTAGAGTTTGTTTAGTAATTGAAATTGATTTTTTGCTGAATTTGGTTCAATGATAATATTGTTTTTTATGCAAGAAAATGTTATATGTGAATGTGTTTTTAAAAATTGTAGTAAAACTTGGGATGGAAGAGGGAGATTAGATTTAAGATTTTGTTGAAAGTATATCGGTTGAAAATTGATATATATAATTTAAATTGTAATGACTAAAATTGAATAAATTTTTAAAGATAGAGACCGAAATAATCGTACTTTTAAGTACTTCACAAAAAGTGAAAAAGATAGGATTTAGGTTTTAAAATTTCTAACATGATTGGTCAACTTACGATCTTCGTCATCGTAGCTATGAACTTTTTAGATTTGTGTTTAATAAGCTTTTAAATTTTTGAACGGTCTAATAATTAAGTTATATATATATATTTTTTAAATTTGTATCTAATTGATTTTCGAATATTTTAAAATATCTTACAAATTTAAAATTTTTGCTAATAGCTATTTTTTTTTATATTGAAGAGTATGTAATTTTAATTCATGTTGGCAAAAAGAATCAATTGTATGGGTAGCAAATTTGTTAAATTTCAAAAACATCAAATACGTCAATATGTTAGTAGTTTTTTTTACATATATAAAAAATGTGTTGGGGCTTTTTTTGTTTATCGAATTACTTCAACTTATTAAAATATATGTACTATTGATTTAAAGGTTCGAGTCTTTTTATCTTCTATTAATAACGATAATATACATATTTGCTTTTAGTTCGATTGTATAAGAACAACATCAATAAAAATAATTTAATAATTATAAAAAACCAATAGAACGAAAAATTCGAACCTCATAACCAAAGTAAAAATATTAAGTAAATATATAGTTCCATTAAGAAGGTCAATATATATATATATATATATATATATAATGTATTAAACACATTGAGTATATATAAATCATGATGTCACCAAATATGTGGAACTTAAAAAGTTTAACATTATGATAACATTTTGCTAAATTGAAACAATTAATAATATCCCAACACATGATTTGATTAACCATTCAATAATGGTATATTTAAGTCAAGATTTTTTAATAAATCATTTTTAACAACCTAACCTCTCTCAAGCTAATAGAACTTCATCTATGTGGAGTTGGATCGTCGCTTCAAAGTTCAAAAACAGATTGTCATCGTGATCAGATAACATAATAACGATCTTCTTCGTCATTAGATCGTTATTCATAAGCATATAGTTTTTTTTTTCACTTTTTAAAATTAGTACAAATAATAGAAATATATGAAAAACCAGGAACCAAAGTTGTAGCCCTTTTTTAGAGGGAGGGAGATAAATTAACGGTGAGAAGAGATGACCCTTTTACAAAATCGAGAACAACCTAAAGAGGAAGCCAAATGTGTTAGATTATGGTCTCCTTTTTTGGTTCTCTCTTTAGAAAATTTTACAAAAGAGTGTTAAAAAGTCTTGACTCTCATAATGGTGTTCAAACGATTCGACAACCTGAAGAACGACTAATTAAGACTATCTAACCCTACTACTCTCTAGCAACACAATTTACCTTTAATTTTGATGTATCTTTTTTTTTGCTACAACTTTGTATAGTTTTTTTTTTTTTTTATTTATTAGTTTAATGTTGTAAGTGTGATTATTTTGGATTAGGTAATTAATTTGAATAAAAAAATTAATGATATATATATATATATATATATAATATATATATATATATATATATATAAATAATAACAATAATAATGAATAATAACTGAAAGACCAACAAATTAATACTGTTTATTAACATAATTAGAAGCTACCATCCTTTTCATTTTTTGATGAACAAATCAAAGTCATTGACTTTAAAAGTTTTTATCTTATATTATTATTATTATTATTATTCATTTATATTTCTTAAAAATAAAGTCTATTTTTCTTCTTTATGATCCTCTTACACACAAGAAGAGATTATGACCCCTAGAAAAGAAAAGAAAAAAAAAAAAAAAAACTCATATTCAACATTGGTGTCTTTTGGTTTCTCGGTCTTTTTCTTCTTGACTTGCGTTGTCATGACATATCTAATTTTTTTCTTTTGTAGGAATTGCTAGATTTGACTCTATGAAATATTAATTAGGATATCTTCTCACTCGTTGCTTTTGCAATTTAGGCATTGATCCAATTTCTTTATTCTCATTTTGAGCCTATTCAGTGGGAGTTGAATCTGATTGAATCTCTCACTCGTCTATCTGTTATCTTTACTAAAAAAACTCTTTAGTCTTCCTTTTGCCTAACATTGTTCTGTTTGTCTGTCTATATGTCCATTTCATAATTCTCAGGAGGTGAATTTTGATGTTGACAATTTCTTATCAACGAGGTTGAGGCTCGGTGCCATTGTAAGTAATTCAAATAGGGAGGAGAGACATTAAATTTTTCTATTATGAGGTCTATTGAGCTTATTAAAGACTATTGTCATCTCTAAATTCTTCTACTTCCCTCCAATGGCTCAAATACTTGAAATCTAACCAAATAATTACATGTGAAGAGTTTGATTATTCATACAAAATTAGCTAAAACTCAAGCTTAATTAATTAGAAAAGGCATAAATATGTAACTTATCAATATTTTAAAGGTAATTTTAGGAAGAGGATCAAAATATAAATAAGGTAATAAAGTAAGTTAAATCTAAAATTATTGCTTAATTATTTAGAAGATTAGTGAAATTATGATTTTAAAACTAACTCATTTAGTTAGCTAATTATTTCTTTTTGAACTATTAAATCATTTAGAAAGTGAATCTAATCAAAATCAAAATTGCAAAAATTCCCCACAAAACCAACAAAAAAAAATCTTGAGTTAAACCCAAAAATCAAGTTATAATTAAGATTTGGTCATATGATACATATTGGGCTCAAAATGAGCATGAGCCCAATATGCCATATTCTTCCTCTTTCTTTTTTCCTTCTTTAATACACATGTTTTCTAAAAACTCCCAACACTTTGATTTTGATTTTACTTTTCTATGTTTAAAATTGTTTTTCATTTTCAGTTTTCAAATTTATGTTTGGTTTTTGAAAAGGAAAATTGCATCAAATAACAAAAATATTTAGAAAAAAACAGCTCATTGCCCCAAATTTAGTGATATCAGACGGTTGTCAGACGATAATAATAATAAGGCTATCAGAGGACTATTAGACGGTAATCATAGAATTATGAGACGGTCATCACTTTTAAATTTGCTACTTTTTTAAATTTAGAAAATGTTGTGACATGAGCTCTATTATCATAAATTTTTTTTGCTATTTTTGCAAAAGCCCCTCCTGAAAACAGGAGGAAAATTAGATAACAAATTTCTTTATCAATAAATATAGTAATAAAAGAGTTCATCAATAGAGAGTGACATTAAAGAGGGTAAGAGATTAGATAAAATAAGGGACTGAGAAGAACATGAAGTATGAGTAAGTTTGATTGATGAGATCTCATTTCGAATAATAGTAAGTAAAGTTATTATCTACTCAGTTATGTTTGAATCACATATACATCTTAATGAATATTTATTGAATATATATTATACTAAATTGTAAGAATTTAGATACGTAGCATAATGAAATAATAATTAGATAAATGTCTTAAAGTGCGGTGAAAATTTTGAGATTTTTGGTCAAGAAAAGGTTGAAAGAGAGGGTTGAGGAATTGATCTAGGGATCTTTGAGAGGCCGAGATGTAATCAATCAGTGAGAATAATGTGATGAGTGCATTGAAAGTGAGGAATTGTGGATGAAGTGTACATGAAATCGTGAGAACAACGAGAAATTAAGAGATTTTGGTTCAAAAGCATACTGTGGAATGAAATGAGTTTGATATTGTAAATCAGATCTAAAACGTTTTGCATTACATTACAAACTCATTGTTGGGTTTGCTTTTTTATGAGATATGTGAATTTGGAGAGAGAGAGGGAGAGGGAAGAAGAAAGAGAAATTTGAAATTATTTTGTTAATTAGTATGGAAATGTTATGATGAGAAAGTGAGAGTGTTGTTGGGAAACATAGCAACCAAAACCAATCACCAAACATTTTTATTTGCTTTCTTTTTCTTTTGTTTTCCACTTCACATTTCTCATCCTTTTTCTTCTTTTCTTTTTCACATTTCCCATCCCATTTTCAATAATTCTTCACTTTCCTTTTTAACATTCCAATATATTTAACCATAGGTTTTAAGGTTTGCACGTACAATAAATTAGGGTTTTATAATTCGATTTCTGTTTTTTTACGGGTTTCAATTCCATTATATTTTCGTATGTATATTAGTAGCATAATAAAGTATCTTAAACTATATATATATATTATTGAATATATATTCAAACTATATACTTAATATATCAAATATTTATACTACATTGAGTTATACCAAAATTTGTTGTTGAACAATGATATGGTGCATTTGTTATTTTTATTATTCGTTATTTTGTTTCGTTACTACGATATTCAACTTATAATGATTTTGTCTTCTTAAAAACCCATTTTGATTGGAGTATTGTTTAGTTGTACAATTTTGACTTTTCCACTACAAATTTTCAATGCCTAACTTAATGTCCTTTTAAGACTACTTACTATATACTAATATGTAGACAAAGTATTATCTACAATTTGGGTAAAGATAAAGTTATATGCATTATTATTTACTAGAAATTAAATAGCTTTTCCTTTTTCTTTATTTAGAAAAATGTTAATTTAATATATTTCTATTTCTAGTTCTAAGTTTTACTAAACTCTATTTGTGCAAGAACTATATAGAAAAAGAAAAGTTGTGTTCTAGTACTCTCTTAGAAACATAGGTACATGAGTGTATATGTTGCTTAAGAATATATATATATATATATATAATATACTTTTAAGGATGATACATGGGGTAAGCTTCATCATTTGAATTTTGAAGAAGATCAATAAATCCAATGAGAATTATTCATTATATCAACTAATTAACATGAAGTTTATAAGTATTTCAATTTTGTAAAACACAAAATTATATTTTTTTCTATTTATAGCTCATTGATTTATAGATAAAGTTATAAATATATTTTTCATATTTAACTTTTAGCTCAAAAAATTATATGTGTATGACTTCTTGTGGTTGGACCCAATACATTGCTAATTTATTAACATCTTAGTAGTTTGAATTAGTATTCAAACTAGTTTACGTGCATGATTTGTATGTTCTTACAAACTATATATAGAATGATCGTATTACATCTTCAAAAAAAAGGAAAAAAAAAATAAAACCTCTCATGCACTTAATCAAATATATCTCACGTGTCGAGATTAAGAACATGTATGGCACATTTTAGAAAGGAGTCACGCGAGGCATCCCTCTCAATATATATAAGAGTGATCTTATGGTCGGTTTTGTTCAAGTTGACATTGATCTCTCTTCTTTTATAATCTTTTATGATCACAGTTGAGCACATGGCTAATTTATACTAGATTGAGACCGGGATCTTACTTTTAAAAAACGATAGAACCTTGCAATTTATATAAGATACACGAGTTTATTATTTTCATTGTCAATTGATTTATGTAATATTGAAATCGTACGAGCTTTCCAACTTTAATTTAGGTCGAATATAATGTTTGTTTGTTTTGTTCAAGTGGTAATATATATACCAATTAGGATGAAAAGAGGGTATTAATGGAGTGAAAAAGGTAAATGCATAAACTATATGGTAGAAAATAATGAATGTTAAGAGTAATTAAGAGAGGCCATATTGGTGGACAAAAAGAATGAAGAAAGGATTGAATTAATGTATGGTTCCCATTGTGGAGACATTAAAATCTAATATAAGTAGAAGGAGGGGATTAATTCAATTAATTTTTTTTAACTTTATCAACTACCAATTAATTTAATGAATTGAAATTTGGATTTGCTAATCAGATTCTGTCCTTATAAATCCCAATTTTCAACAGACAAAATCATTCATCACAACCACACTCCACTACTCTACAAACCCCACTTTTTTTTTCTTTAAAGAAAATAAATCAAAATGATTTTTTTTTCTTTTGAAAAAATAGATTTTGACCTTTTTTGTCTTTTTGTGTTTATTTGTCACCTCTTTAAGCTCAACTTTGGTAATAATTTTGAGAAAAGAGCCTAGGTTATTGTTGTTGGGTTATAACAATTTATGTTTGAGATATAGATCATTTTAATTTAGATTATATTAGTATGTGTTTGATGTGTAAATTATTTTAGTTTGACAAGAAAACAGTAAATACTATAGCAAATAATAAATAAATGATGAGTGTAAGATAGTAAAAAGTGTAGCAAATGATTAGGGTTTTGAAATAAAGTTTATGGTAGCTAAGTGAAGATTTAAAAATAGCTTTTAAATAATTCATGTAATGGTAATAATATGGATTGAGATTAAGTTGAATGATATGCATTTAGTGAGCAATGACAACTGCCATATTCTATGTTCTATATTTTTGTATATTTATCTCTGTGGTGAGAGAACGATAAGCCTATCTCAACTACAATATGTTAACGATTAATAAGTTTGAGATTTTGAAAATACCATTCTCGAATGATTATATTTTCTTTAGGTTAAATTATATACGAATTGAATAACAAAGTTTGTATACGATGATCTCTATAGAAAAAAAAATATCAATCACATACTTATAATTCTATCAATAGATAATATTTTATAGTTGTAAATAATATAGAAATTACACTTTAAGTTAAAAGTATGTAACAACATTTGTCTGCGTTAAAGTGTTACCATATCATAAAATATTAGTCTATTACTTGCGTTGTATTTATAATTTTTTTTAAAAATGTTAATATATACGTTTGATTATTATCTCTAAAATTGTTATCTATTGTAATTACTCTAAACATAAATTAGGTTTCGGACGAAGGATAGATGATCTTTTGTAATCTACAAATGTGTACAACTTTTCGGTGATTATTTTTTCTACTCAACTTTTTGTTTAACCCTCCAATTGCAAACATGTTTTTCGAATTTTTTCACTCTCAATTGAGATGTCAACTTTAAACATTCACATATATTTTACAATTTTTTACATTTTAACCATTTTACTTGAAGTAGAATTTTTTTTGCATATACAAACAATAATATTATAATTATAAACTTGTACACATATAAGTGGAATGTAATAAGTTCAATATATGCACAAGGGGTGAGCTTTCTATGGCATGTAATTATTATATCAAACTATAGATTATAAGAGGGTTTATTGTGCATTATGTTTGACTAGAAAAAGGGATGGGCATGAGCGTATAAAGGTAGATATCTATCTCCAATGATATGAGACCATTTGAGTAAAACCAAAATTAAAACTATAAAGGTTTGTGTCAAAAGTGAAAAATATCGTACCATTGTGGGTGTTATGTCTCTCTAGAGGTCTATATTTTCTAACAAGTGATATCTGAGTGTCAGACCTAGATGCAATCAAGACGGTATCATATTTGCTTGGCTAAGCTTTTGTATAGAGCAATGAAATGTTTTTCAAAAAGTTTGTTTTCTATAAAAAAAAATCATTAAAAAAAAGTGCTCAGTTATATATTTTATAAGAGATTTTATACACAAGTTTATTCTATTTGGTTATGTGCTTGAATTGTTTCTAAGTTGTTTGTCGGAGACAATGGTCATCGTAGCATTTGTGTTAACGAAGTTGGGATGACAATAATCCTCAATGGGCGACTGTTGCCGTAGTTGGAAATAAGATGAGTTGACCACAAAAGTAGTTGTCTAAGCATATAACACAGAAATATATATAATGGTCGTAGGAGTACGTCGTTGATTGTTGGAGGGAAGAAAGTGAGAAGGAGAAAATGAAGTTTCTCAATGTACAAACTTCACTAAATTGGATTAAAAATTCATTTCATCTCCACCTAAGTTAAGTTCACACATCCCAAGAAGAGTTTAAATGTCATTAATGGAAACATTTTGCAAACATATATACTGTGTAGGCAATTACCATGTATATATATGAATGAAAAAAATTGTTGTCTTTTGTCATGATATATGTGAGATATCTAATGAGATATTGGTAAATTTGGCAATGCTTATAAATTTTGTGTTTGTTGACAAAAAAAAGTGAAGCATACAGTTGCATGCATACTTAGCTTTGCATATATTAGTTAAAAAGGGGCATTCCAAAAGTCATTTGAAGATAATACAAAAACACAACCCAAATTGTCAATCTCTACGTAATTTAGTTGATAAGACACCATAAAAACCATGAACTCTCCAAAAAAAGTAGAGAGAAAAAAGAGAAGTAGAGAAAAACTCTGTTGCTTGCATAACACACTTGTCAAATTGGGAAGTCAACGTGAATGTCTTGAATTCCTTTCTTGGCTCTCAAGGGTTATGACAGCATTTAAAATATGTACGAGCTATGTTATATCCTACTTAATTTGGAGTTGTTCTCGCATTTTACGTGTCTATTTCTTAAATTTTCAAATATTGAACTTAGTTTAGGTTATTCTAGCTCATAATTAAATGTCAATTTCTGGTAAAAAAGAGTTCAATTGGAGGTTCAGAATGTCGACTAAGGGAAAACTCAATTGGAACAAAGAAGGCAAGATGCAACACCGGTACACGATGCTACATAGATTTTTCGGAAGCCAGCGTGTGCGTATTGCATGGTGTGCCGTGGCACCGCTTCCTAGCGTCGCAGCACCATTACAATATTTCTAATTTATACCATAAATGCCAACTTGATTACACATGGAATAGGTAGAGTTTTTAGACACTTTTCTCTCCATCTTCCTTGATCATCTCTTTGATTCTGTCTATGCACCTTTATATTTCTCCATCATAGGCATGTACTCGATGAGGGCTTAAGGTAACATTTTCTAGCTTAGCCATCAGGTAGATTTCTCCTTTTTACATATATCTTATGAGGATTAGATCTTTGTATTGAATTATCTTTGCATTTCATTATAATTTGATTATATATTGTTAGTTTATGATGTATGGTCAATCGTTGAATCAAAGTAGCAATAGGCTAAATTTGACTTGTAATTGTGATTCTAACAAACATTGTTCAATTAGCTTAAAAGAGAGTTAACTCGAAGTATTAATTTTACTAAGTATTAATTTTCTAAGTATGATAATCTAATATCACGAAATAAAGAACAAAAAGAAACAACCAAAACCCCAACCAAACGTGAAAAAAATGTATTCCACTGCCTATTAACAAGAAATAAAAATTTTCTTTTGGAAACTACATCTGCCAAAGATAGATCATACCCAATTTCACAAAATTATTTAGATGATCATCATGTGAGAAAGTGTGTGTTATTATCGTCTAAAATATCATAACTTATTGACTAAATTAAAATGAAATTAAAAACAAAAAAGGAAAAAAAGATATTCCCTAGAATGTAACCTATTACAACACATCACAAAATATATATAGGGGGACTTTAAATTTCTTTTGATCTTTTGATGTATCTTTCCTAAGTTTGAATCAAAGAAAAATAAAAAGAACTTAAATTAATATGCATATATAGCCTTAGCCTTTCCTAAACTATAGGCTGATCTTTGTAGTGTGAAACCATCTTTTCATTAACCATTCATTAGCTCACCAATCAATTTTTCATTTTCTATCAAACCCATTACTATGAGATGACCAAATGAAGATGGAGAAAATATTATATAATAGACATATGGAGTGTGATTAAAGTTTTCAAAGGCAAAGAGATTTGGGGATTGGAAAAATCACAAAAGAGCCCTTTTGTTTATTTTTATATAATTTCTTAAAAAACACACACTTAAGGTTTGCTATATATATATATGAGTAAGTGCTCTATACTTGATGACTAAGTGGGCTATGTCCACCAAATTGAGAGATATCAGAAATGCCATTTGATAGAGTTGCTATCAGCTGCTGTGATCTTCATTTTTTCATCACATATAGATTAGAAGGTATATGGAAGTGCATGGCTTTAAGTTAATGGCTATAGAGTCGCGCACCATTTTGAAATGAATTTAGAATAGGAAAGTTTGGTAGAATATTTCAACCTTACAAACTTATTAATGTAAAGAATACAATACTTTGTCACTAAACTTCATAAATTGTGTCAATTTAGTCTCGATAATTGTGTCATTTAACTTTTGATGATTTCATCAAGTTTGACTCCAAATTACTTAAATAAATGTTACAACTTTTACTCTCTATTCAATTTTTGCTAATCCACCCACTAACTTTAATGAAAAATAATATAAACGTCATGAACTCATTAATTTTGTGATAGAAATAAACTTTTGTACAAAATATAAGTTTAAATCATTAGCCAAAGAATAAATATTTGTCATGAAATCAATAAGAAGAAATGTAAACAATTAACTAATTAATTAAATTGATACCGTGGGTAGTAGAGAGGGAGAGATTGGTTTTATAATTAGAGAAAACTATCATATATTACAAGATTGCAACGATGCAAATAGACTTGGAATGATTTATATATAATACAATCTTCTAAATTCTAGGATCAATTTGGTCACTCAAAACACGAAATAACAAAATCAAGACATTTCAATCAATTCGTATATACGTGTGATTGAGTTTATACCATGGACGAATATTCTTCTAATATATATATATTTCCAAGAACCCTACCATATCTCTTAGAAATATTGAATTTAATTTATAAAGCAACAAGAGTAATTAAAGTAGAGAAGTATAGAGGGACACCACATACTTATAAGTATAGTGGGAGCTAGCGAGGAGAAAGTATAAGAATTTAATAAAACCCTAATATTAATTTAACCTTTACATAATTAAAAAATGTTGAGAAACCCTAAACTTCTTCTACTTCTTGTTTGACTTATAGGCTTTCTAGTGTTTGTTGACCACAAATAATTATGGCCCCATTTTGCACTAACACTTAATGCCACAAGTCAAGCTCCCTGCCCTCTATAAATAATAATAATATACAAACCCAAATAATCTCAAACTCCGTTATTATTTTGTAGTGCATATGAAGATTATTCAAATTAAAGGAAAATAAAGAGAGAGCCAAAAAATTCCCAAATGCAAAGAGATCATGAAGATATTTGTGTGGATTGGAGAGGGCGAGCTTGTAATCCTAACAGACATGGTGGAATGGGAGCTGCTGCCTTTGTCCTTGGTCAGCTACATATTCTGTTATTTTTATTTCTCAAGCTCGTTTGATGGTCATTTTGTTTTTAAATTTAAGCTTGTTTTGTCTAATTTTTTTGTTGAAATCTTAGTCAAATTCTGTCAAAGTGAGCTTGCTTGGTGATATTTGAAGAGAGATGTCAATGAAAACACAGAAAATTTGGTGTTTGTGTTTAACAATAATATTGTTTTGTTATTTTTTTGTTGATTAGGACTTCAAGCATTTGAGATGATGGCAATAGCAGCAGTTGGGAATAATCTGATAACATATGTTTTCAGTGAAATGCATTTTCCACTGTCTAAATCAGCAAACGTTGTTACCAACTTTGTTGGAACTGTCTTCTTTTTGTCTCTTCTTGGTGGCTTCTTGTCCGATTCTTATCTTGGTAGCTTTCGAACTATGCTCATCTTTGGCTTCATCGAACTCGCTGTATGTTTTACTAATTTCTTCTCTTCTCTCACTTTCCATCATCACTTGTTTTTCTTCTTCCCATTTTGTCCATTTCAATTGCTTTATTCTCATGTGCTTAATTAATTCCAACTCCATCAATGGATACACCATACCATGAAAAGAAAGATACTCGGATGTATCTAGCTATCTGGGTTGCACTCCATCTAACATAATGGAAACTTTAAACAAAAAGAGGGTGCAGTTTAAGGTCACTCAAGTATTGCTCTTTTGAAACACTATCAGTTATACTGTTTGAACTTATTTATATTGGATAATACTTGAGAATACTTTGACCCTTAGTTTACTCTCTTTTTCTTCTTCTTTTTTGACTTCAACAATAAATCTCGACAAAGGGATTCAACTTTCAAGCATGACTTTTTAGTCGTTATTATATATATGTATACGTTTTTATATCAAAAGTTGATCGAAAAGGTCTTTATTTTCTCTCTTTCCCTAATAATGAAAAGTAATACTCAGTGTGTATTCTAACCAAATACATCAAAAGAAGCTCAAAAATATTTTTTAGAAAATCAAAGAAAAAGAAAGAGTTTGTCACATAACAAACTATAGTCGGATGTTTGAGTGCAGAGAGAACTTGATATAATAAAACAAAATACTGGAGAAAATAAGTATTTATTGTTGATGACCAAGTAATTATATATTATATATTGAAGAAAAGAAAAAAGAAAAGGAAATCATAGGTTAATATAAGTTAAAGCTTTATCATATTAGTGTGCCCTATGTGGCCTATTCAACACAAATTAGTGGGAGGAAAATCATACATCTTAATGACTTTTTAACATAGGTGTGTGTATTATTATATAAATGTACAATATGGTGGGGTGGATTAGATAGAGTAAGACGACAAAATATTTGGGTTTATCCCCTTTCTCAATCCCACATAATTAATCTCTAATCATTACTCAGCACGTGTCAAAAATTTCTATTAAAATTTATTTTCAAAATTAAAGATTACGATAGACGGATGAGTAAGTGCACCCAAGTATTTTCCTTTAATAAGATTAATAGATGCGAGTTTAAAAGAAAAATATTTAAGTGCATTTTGGGCTGCTCTACTGTCGACACATGACAACCTTTTCTTTTTGTAAAAAATATATTTTAGTACATCTTGGGTTGCATTCATCTCTATGTAATTCATCTGAGTTCTCAATTAGACTTTGCATTGTGACATACTTCTTTTTCTTTATTAATGAACACGTTGTATGAAGATAGAGGTGCAACGGGTTAGATTGTACCCAAGTATTATTACTTGGTAATTTGAAACGTGGATGATTAATCGGTGCAGGGATTTACAGTTCTAACAATACAAGCTCATTACCCAGGACTAAGGCCATCACCATGTGAGATGGGAAGAAAATTAGATGAAGAAGATGATCAATGTATAGAAGCCAAAGGATATGAAGCATTGATGTTCTTTTCAGCATTATATTTGGTAGCATTGGGAAGTGGATGTTTAAAGCCAAACATAATATCACACGGGGCAGACCAATTTAGAAAAGAAGACCCAAAACAATTCAAAAAACTATCAACTTTCTTCAATTGTGCTTATTTTGCATTTTGCACTGGTGAACTCATTGCATTGACTCTTCTTGTTTGGGTTCAAACACATTCTGGCATGGACCTTGGCTTTGGTGTTTCCACTGCTGCTATGCTTCTTGCTTTGATTTCATTGCTCTCTGGCACTTCTTTTTATAGGAATAATCCCCCACGTGGCAGTATATTCACTCCAATTGCTCAAGTAAGTTTGGGTAGTCGGTTCGAAAAAATTTGAACTACAAACCTCTCAGTCTTCTACCTCACAGACAAATGTCAGCTCTTCTTGACCTTTCTTATATCAAGTTAAATCCACTTTTTAAATAAACACGAAGTTGCTCTTCGATAAAGTTACATATTTTGGTCTATCAGGTTTAGGTAAATATTACATTTTGGTTATAAATCAATTTTCAAATTTAAAAACTTTGTTGATAAAGTTTACATTTTGTTTGATTTTGATCTTTCCGTTAGTTTTTCTGTTAACGACAAACAAGAAGTTAGATGTAGCTCCTTTTTTTAGGGTTTATGGTAATTAAACATTAAACAAACAAAATTGTCACAAATGACGACAATGAGTGAGAAGAATGTTTGTAAGCTTAATTTTAAACAAGAAAATTGTTTTAACTGAAAATATTTATAGATATAACAAAAAATTTATAATCTATCAGTGATAAACAACGATATACACACGAATAGACATCTCTAATCATCGGTGTCTATTAACATCTATTAGTGATAGACTATGGTAGTTTTTATATGTCCATCAAACATGATTTATTAGTGTTATCTTATCATACTCGTAAATATTCTACTTCTTTTTACTTATATATTTGAAAGTGACTTTTTTTGTTTGTTGGATAGGTTTTGGTTGCTGCATATAGGAAAAGGAACCTACAAATGTGTCCTTCGAATTCAGAAATGGTACTCAATGGAACCCAAAATGGCATTGTCAAACTCATACACACCGATAAGTTCAGGTTCGTCGTGTCCTTTCGGATCCCATCTCAATAATCAAACCTATGTTTTTCTATTTCTTTATATATTTGTCGATTTCTTAATAATATTCATCCTTATTTACAGATTCCTTGACAAGGCTTGCATAAAAAGTGAAGAAGAAAGATTAGGATCAATTAGAGAAGAAAGTCCATGGAAGCTTTGCACAGTAAAACAAGTAGAACAAGTGAAAATAATACTCTCAGTAATTCCCATATTTGCTTGCACCATAATCTTCAACACCATTTTAGCACAACTCCAAACATTCTCAGTCCAACAAGGAGCTTCCATGAACACATGGCTCACAAATTCCTTCCAAATCCCCCCAGCTTCCCTCCAAGCCATCCCTTACATTATCCTCATCTTCCTCGTCCCTCTTTACGAGACCGTCTTTGTCCCACTCACCCGTCGCCTCACCTCCATCGACTCCGGCATCTCCCCTCTCCAACGTGTCGGCTTCGGCCTCTTTGTCGCCACCTTCTCCATGGTCTCTGCTGCACTGGTTGAGCAAAAACGTCGAAACTCTTCCTCCTCCCTCTCCATCCTCTGGATTGCACCACAATTCGTGATATTCGGAGTGTCAGAGCTGTTTACGGCGGTCGGGTTGATCGAGTTTTTCTATAAGCAATCTGTGGAAGGGATGCAGTCATTTTTAACTGCCATGACTTATTGTTCATACTCCTTCGGGTTCTACTTGAGCTCTTTGTTGGTGTCACTTGTGAATAAGATCAGTGGTGGATGGCTTAGCCATAATGACCTAAATAATGATAGGTTGGATCTATTCTATTGGTTGTTGGCTGGTCTTAGCTTTGTGAATTTCTTCAACTATCTCTTTTGGGCCAATAGATTTTCTCAACAACCTCCTTTGCCACTTCATCTTCTTCAAACCCAAACCTCAACCAAACAACCTTCAAACTCTAAGCTTGTAGTGCCTTGAAAGTTGAAACATATAACTACTTTTTTGTTGTGCTTGCTGATCTCTATATTTAGTGGCTACTACAGATATATTTTAGTTGAAAACTACTCTACTTATGATCTTAGCTATTGAAAGCTAGTAATAATAATACAAAAAAATAATTATATACAAATATATGTATACCTTCTTAGTTATAATTTTAACTTCTGACTTTTTATGTGGTAGCTGAGCATATATATAGCTCACAGTTGACATACTATATAGTGTTCATGATGACGTTACAATTACGATAGTAGTGGCAGAAGGTAAGTGCGACACCTGTGTGGTAGTTGTAGCTAAGAGTACGTAGGTTTTTTGTTTGACCATCTCAATGATATAGTTTCTAAGGAAGGGTTTAGAAAGGGAGAAGAAGTTTGTGTGAGAAAAAGTTGATTAGGAAATAATGATAACAAATAATAATTAGCATATTATATTATTAATAATGCAATAATTAAGTTAACTATGTAATGATGAGAGTGAGAGTGAGTGTGTGTGTGGTAGTGATGATCATGATTCATGTGTGGAAGAAGAAGGGCCAACCTCTAAGGAAAAGTATAGTGGGAGAATATGGAATGGTGCTTTTTATTTTTTGGTTGGTTTTCAAATATTCAACTATCAACATCCCTTCATTTTTGCTCAACCACAATAGTAGGTTTTTGTTTTACTTTTTTTCTTATATAACTTTTAAAAAGATAGTGATCCAATACCCGTAAAAGTTAATGTTATATTATGATTCATCTAAGAGCTCGCTTCGTAATAATGTCTTGGGTTTTTTATTTTCTCTCTCTTCTCAACTTGTCTGTCATTCTTGTTATTATCTAATGAGTTATGTAGTCGCATCTTAAACACAACTTTGACAATTTTTTGCAAATGATATAGAAACACAAGAACAACTCAATATTATTGGACTCTTTTTCACGTATTTAGCTTCGTATTACAAAGCATGGCTAAGACATACATGCTTGACTAGTTTTTACATAAAATCGTCACTCGTAATGCTATAAATAATTATGACATTAAACATGTTTTCGATTCAATAATATAAGCTTGTTGTACTATGTATCTTACCTAAATGAGAGTATGTATATATCTAGCATGATGATACATTATGTATCTTTGCAATAAAGTGGTAAATTTCTATCAAAAGGATGAGTACTTATCGATTCAAACCTCTAAGTAATTTTGACATGCATATGGTGTCGTTTATTTCCTTCTCGAACTTATGCTACTTTCATCAAATCTCTTTTATAGTGTTTTGGAACATTCCTCTTTCTCATAGCATCTTTTAAGTTCTTCCTCTTTTTGTCCTTCTCCTTCTTAGATTTGAGATGGGTTGATACCAATATTCATTGGCATGATTAGTGAATTTGACAATGACGATAAGTCTCTTATTTTAATTCTCACCATATATAGTGCAATCAAACGCTCGTTCTATCTTACTAACTTTTTCATTATTGCCTTGGGGTTCGTCCTTCCACACTAAAGAGGTGAAATTTGAGTTTAAGTCTGTCACCTCCTTCTCTTCATTCACCTTTCTTGTTCTTTTTGTTGTTGCATCCTTCTTTCTTGCCAATATCTTCCCTCACCATTTTCCATCGTACCTTGGATTATTGTTTCAAGAATAGTCATAAACGATCACGATCTTGTATTTGTGGTATAGGTAGTTAATAACGACCTTAATTCCCACACACTTCTGATCACCAACATTTTATTTTAAGGACCTTTTGTTTATCGATCACAAGTTGTAGACTTTTGGTATGCCAAATAGTTTTTACTTTTTATTATTACTATTCGATTGTTTTTGCTTTTGTGTTTTCCTTTGCTACTGTTTTTCTTTTTAAATGATCAAAGAGCACAATTCAAGAATAATATTTGAATCACAAAGTTTGTAATATGCCTTTAGTAAGCAAATGCTTGAGAAACAAGAGATAAATGAAAACAAATACAAACAAACTAAGTATATATTTATCACCTTTCGAGCTTTGATTAAAGAAGGTTGACTGTATGCTCTAATACCAAATGATATAAGTGTCCACGAGACTAAAGTTGCAAAGCTATAGATCATTTTAGAGTCCTAGCAAAATATTCACGACTACGAATAAAGTACTTATTGATTGATTTCAACAAAGAGCTTAATTAGTTAGAAGATGAACAAATATTACATTAAACTAAGAGTCTATGATGATCATTCATAGATTTCAAGACAATTCCTTCCAAAATTAGCTTAATCAAGACTAGTCTAATGAACTAACTTGATCATCAAACTTTAAACATTTTTTTTTAAAAATGACACCACCAAAAAGTGGAAGAAACCCAAGATCTTTTTTTTTTAAGAATAACATTATTGTTTTTTTACAACCCACCTTACAAGCCAATTTAAGTTTCCAAAGGCCAAAAGAAAATAAATAAAAATTTTAGGAAATAAAATATAGGGAATGAAATTCAATTGCATTTAAATTGAAACGTCTAAATGCCCAAAAAAGGGACATCTCAATGCTGCAAATTAAGAACCTAAACAAATTGCCAAAGTGTATGGTTTTCATTTCTCACTTCCTACATTAAATGTGTTTCAATAAGACAACTTAATCAACAAAATTAAGCAGTTGCACATTTGAAATCAATATATCAATCCATTACCTTTCATGTATAGGTGAACAATTTTAAAACTTACAATAATATTTCTATCGACCTCGTACCAATTAATATGATAATTTCAAACTTACAAGACCAATCCAACTATGCTATTAAAAAAAGCATAAGATTACAATTCTAGTTGAAGAGACAAACTTAGCTAAAAAAGCTTGAAACTCTTGGATGATCTTAGCTTCAAATACAAACTTGGATTTCACAACCTAAACCAAAATACAACAATGTCAAGTTAAAATGAGTTCACATAGCAACATTTTATTAATTAGGATCATGTGTGCTATACAAAAAAATTACAACACTACAATTTTATCCACCCATCTTTGCCACAAATATATAACCTATGTATAATGGCTATGAACAAAACATTTACACAAAAAAATGTTTCGAGCATTCCCCATGTAGCTAGTCATATACAAAATTAACAACTCTATGAAATATTCGGTCAAATATATACTTTATGAAAAATAAAAATGGGTCATATTACAATAACCATCAAACCATGCTCAATAATTGAAATTCAAGAAAATCCATCAATATAACGACCACAAACGAAACAACACAAAATTCATCAACAAATAACATCAAATTAACTCAAACCAAACAAAACCTTCAACATAACATAACAAAAACTAATCTATGACTACCGTACCTGTAGGATAGTCATAAAATTCACTTATACAAAGTTTGTACATACTAATCTAATCAAATACTTAGTCCAATAATCTTTAACCTGGAACAATATGAAAACGCATTAAACTAGTTTACAATTATATTCAAAGTTCTTAAGGGTATGAAGAGTTTAATACCTAAATTTTATAAAAAGTAGCTTTCTTATTCGCTGAAACAAGTATGACAAAGTCAAAAACTAGTTCAAACCTACAATCGTTAAGTTTCAAGTGTCAGAGACAATTCAAAAACATGTTAATTAATCTAGTTTAGAATTATTCAAAGCGGATTACATACTTACTCAAATAGTTTCAAAACCTTGCTTCGTGGCTTTAAACCAATTTACAACATTTAGAAGGATTCGAAAAAATCTAAATAAGACTTACAACCTAAATCTTAAAAAAAAAAAAAAAAAGAGAGAGAGAAATCAATTCAAATATACATGTAATTTCTAAGTTATATGATATACCTCTTAGAAACCAAAAAATACTCTAACCTCAAAACTTCTTTCTTAAATCTTCCTTTCACGCTCTCACAATATAAACATCTAACCTTTCCCTAAACTTCCAAGATCGTTCCAAGCAAAAATATTAAAAGTTAATACCTCTTTAAACTAAGAAACAATGAAAAAGTAATTTCAGTTTTCTTCAACTTTTGCACACATTAGAACCACCATCCCTCAAGCATTTAACAATGGAAATACTATGGAGTACCTAAGGAAGAGAAGGACAACTATGAATGACTTGTTATAAATAACAACAAAAAAATAAATGAGCAAGTTTCTTGAATCTTGAATCTTGATATTAAGCCTAGATAGTCTACAAGTTAAAATCCTTGAATCTTGAATCCATCTTAAAACATAAACCAAAATTTGAAATAAGCACTTGAGACCTAATTCCAACCACCAAATTATCAAAGTATGTTGGTTCAAAAATCACAACAAGCCCTCCAAATTTACACCTTACTAGCCCAAACACAACAATTTTAAGAGGTAAAACTTACGTGACAGTCTTAATAACAATCTAAAAGCTTAAAAACCTTCCAAAAGGTTTTGCCTAAATTTTCAGTCAACCAAAGTAAACACACAGGGTGATCAAGGCTTAAAACTTACCAATTTTCATCCAAATCGATCCCCCGCACCTCAATTTCTTTCAAAAACTTCAATTCATCCTTTAAATGTTAAAAGCGAAAAGAATTAAACCAAAAATTTGTTGGGTAATCAAAATACACCATAAAATCCGCCAAAATCAACAAAATTCTTACCCAAACAGAAACCCGACGAAAACCCACAAGGACAACGCAAACAAAAAGACACAGAAGACCTGCTACTGTCTTACCAAGACCGGCAGCCAGCCGAATCTGCACCAAAACCACGAAAACTCGTAACTGTCTTACTGACGTGGCGGGTTAACGGTCAGATCTAAAGAAACGTGAATGAATGAATGGCGACAAAGAAACTCATTCAAGAAAGAAGAGAGATGGGGTAGAGATGAAGAAGGGAAGGGAGAGTAGGAGAAGTAGA
The DNA here is from genome assembly GCA_025688845.1 of Cucumis hystrix. Classification (NCBI taxonomy): domain Eukaryota; kingdom Viridiplantae; phylum Streptophyta; class Magnoliopsida; order Cucurbitales; family Cucurbitaceae; genus Cucumis; species Cucumis hystrix. The sequence continues at coordinate 874,671 of CM046891.1, read as the reverse complement.
GCTTGGAGAAGGAGATGGAAAAGGGTGGAAATGAAGAAGAGAATGAAAAGAAAGAAAATTGGGTAAGGAGGGAAATGAAATTTAAAGGAGAGGGGAAAGGCTTGAGATTGAAAATTTGGGAGGGAAATTAAAAATGGGAGAGGAGAGGAGAGGAGAGGAGAGGAGAGGAGAGGAGGGAACAAATACCAAAGAGTTTGATTGATTTTTGTAGTTCATTTTATTTTTCTAATGTTCATTTAATAACACATATGATCACATTGGGACATAGAGTTAAACCAAATCTATCATTCTACCATAAGAAATGGATTAAGGTGTAAGATTTAAAGAGTTGCTTAGTGTGTAATATTATTCGATCATGTATGGCATGAGCGTAATACGGTGTCGTGTAGAGGTATCAAGCAACCTCTATGGAAGAAAAAAAGATATATATCATAAGTGATTAGTAATTGGAAATCCCGTTCTTTGTGAAGCAGTAGGCGCCCTTTTCGAAACGGGGTTTCTGTCATTTCTTCGCCCACTCTCTCTTTAAATTCGACGGAACCCTCCGTTTTAGGCTAGAAGCATGAGCACAAGCAGGATGATGAAGCTTACGCGCTTGTTCTCACGGTACCAACTTCTCACTGAAACCCTACTTCTTCACTTTCCTTACTACCTCTTTTGCTTTGCTTTGCTTTGCTTTCTCCTTTCAAATTTCTGCTTAGTTACTCATTTAATCACAACCCCAACTGGGACTTCCAACTCTGCCGTTCAACCTTCATTTTTTACCTCCCATTTCCCTCTAATGCAAATGCTGTTCATTATCATCCACTCTTTTCTTTTCTTTCCTTTGCTTTCTCTCCACAATGTTACCCACCTATTTTCTACCATTTTGTTTGTTTGTCTGTCTGTCTTAGGGTTTTTATTCTATTGGGATTTTAGAGTTGACTTCTTGGGATGATATTTCAACTCAAGTTGACGGGTTTTGTTGTTATTTTGTGTATTTTGATTGTCTTGTTCTTGGTTAAAGTAGCTATTGGGGTTCTCTGTAACTTTACACTCTGTTTACTTTGAAAAATGTAACTATGGAATGGTGGGATCTTCCATTAATTCCAAGCTTTTTAGAGTTTGTCAAATGCAACTTTATTTTACAAAATGTGGTTTCCTGAAAATAGAACTGGTGGTAGCTGAGGCAACTAAGTGTGTAGTATTGATATTTGGTTGCATTTTTTATCTATACACATTCATTAATACATGAAAAGAAATACTGATCTAAAGTTGTAGGGAAAACCGGTCATTAAAGAATATGTTTCCTATATTTAACTTGGTCGATTAGTTTGAAAGTGTTTTGATACTTCTTTCTGATTATCTAACTTGTTTGATACATTTGATTCACTTGTCACTTGTGAATTTTCTTTTGAAAAGTCTACTTCTGCTTCGAGGCCCAGACTGAAGACGTCAAAAGTTTCCTTATTATGTTCACCCAAAGATTTGAACACATGACCTCTGGCTAGGTGTTCCTCTAGTTGTCGATTACTAATTGCTGTCTCTATTTTGTTGTCTCCTATCAAATTTCTTGATTGATACAATCATTCATTTTCCCCAGTATTTAATTTTCGCCAATATGCGAGTTTTGTTTTTTTTTCCCCTTCGTGATAGGATGGCTGTAAAGAGAATAATTAAGTAGGTTGTTAACATCACTTGAAAGGAACGAGGATTCTTAACTAGCATGGAATGAACTTATACATTTGGTTAGATCTAAATTACAGTGCTCTCTCTCTTTTAACTTTTTCACTTCTAAAAGAATCACTTATAGATTTGTGATTTACTTTTTGTCCATTCCTTGTTGTGAATTTGAGATTAATAGTACTACGTAGCCACAGATGTTGTACCTATTTTTCTTTTAGTTCCCCCCTTTCCTTTCATAGGCGCTGAGCTTAAGATTCAATTAGTAATTTTCATAATACTTCATGAAAGCAGGAACCAGCTATTTGAACAAATTGTGTGTAAGAAAGCTGGTAATGTTGGACATCCTTTGGGATCACACCCTTTCTCATCTAATGCTGGGATTTCAGATTCTACACAGAATTTTACTCGTACAGGTATAGTTTTTGGCAATTATGGTTTAAAGCAATATACTGTGTGTACTTCTTCATTTTTCTACTTTGGCGTAAGTGCAAGCTTATGGTGTAGTGATATGAGATTAAATAATTTCAATAAAAGATTAAAAAAAAGTTCAAACATTATTATTTAGTCCTTGCAATTCTTTCTAGCTCTCTCATCCATCTCTTACCCATATTTTCTATATCTTTGAGTCTTACTCTTTCAAGATGCGGTGACCCCTGGCCATTTAAACCCATGTCCTCAACACTGCTCTTTAGGACTCAGCATTCTTCTTTTGACTAAGGTTCATTACTTGTCTCAAAACTCATCACACACTGATCCTTTATCATTTATATGGTTATACCCAGGGCTTTGATGCTCCTCTTTATCCAATATTGGCGTATTGGCCACTGACCATTAATACCTTAGGCCTTAACACCCAATGTGGCATACTAGCCCTCGACGATTTATGCTAGAGGCCTTGATCTTCACTCACTTTAATTACAATGTCATTCCTTCACCATTTATACTTGAGGCTCTTATATTCCCTTAATTTCCAAGTTCAAAGACATCATTCTGTTTGTTGTGTGTAATGGTTAATTGTTTTTGCTCTTTCAGTGACAAAGAATGCAGGTGGTCGAGTTTTTGTTTCCTATCAAGTGTATAAGGGCAAAGCTGCACTCTCCATGGAACCTTGTATGCCAACTTTCACTAAAGAGGAGGTATATGATGATATATATCTATACATATATTTATTTATTTATAATAAGTAAAATCAATTTTGTTCTCATTCTTTGAATGTGTATCATAGTCTGGGAATTTTATAATGAATCGACGTGGTACAATAATGCTGACATTCGTTCCTGCCATAGGCGAGCGCAAGTATGATTGGACAAGGAAACAGGTTACTTTTCATTCTCCATTCTCTGTATTGTAGCCCAGATGTTTACAAGAAGTTTCCCTTGACTGTAATGTTTGTAACTTCCATAACCACCAGAGGTTGGTCAAGTGGTAAAAAGGCGTCATGGGTTGTTTAATAAGGAACTTAGAGAGCGTGAGTTCAATTTATGGTAGTCACTTAGGATTTAATATCCAATTCTTGGCACCCAAATGTTGTAGGGTAAAGTTAGTTGTTCCATGAGATTAGTCGAGATGTGGGTAAGTTGGCCCATAGATATGTACAAAGAAAAAAACTGTAACTTCATGATACTGGCATGTAGGAAAACAAATACATCCTCTATTGTAATATTATTAACTTTCACGATACACACTAACTAGGGATGGAAGTATGTCAAAAGGAGGATTCTGTTTTTTAGGTTTGAATTCCATCTGAAATATTCTATCAACCTTCTGCTGTTCTCCGAAAGATTGCCCTAACCTGGTTGACCTATTTCACTTGAGCACATGTAGTTAATACTGTATCTTTCCTGATTAATTCAATTACCATCTTGCAGTTGTTTGCATTGTCCGCAACAGAGATTGGTTCTTTAATCAGTTTGGGTCCCAGAGATTCATGTGAATTCTTCCATGACCCCGGAATGCTTTCAAGGTTGGTTCCATAGTACCAAGATTGCATTCAAGCATTGTTGTATTTCCCTGAAGCATTTGAAACTTTTGCAGCATAGTCTAATCAAATATCATTCCTCCTTCATATACAATAAATACCCATTTCATATGAAAATAAATTAGTCATAGCAAAATAAACACACAAATAAATTTTAAAACAATAAAAGCAGGCTGCTAACTGCTACAATAATGATCAGGTATGAACAAAAACCAACTAAATATCTTATATTCAATAGTTTTGGTTCACTTTGTTGAGTAATTTCTTGCAGTACTGCTGGTCAAGTAAGGAAGAGCTTAGCTATTAAGGCCCATACAGATGGCAATGGCTATTTCTTCTCTTTGAGTAAGAATGCAAATATATTATAAAAATAGTGTATTGTTACTTTTATTGCTCTTTTACCATGCTATTTGCAAATATTTTCATTGGATTGTGGTATTTTTTTTTAAATTCATCAGTTTATGAATCTGAAAATATTGATCTGCTCTAAACAAGGATCTATGCCGCTAAAAACCAACATCTCAAATTTCTTGAACTTACTTCAATCGTTAGAGCCTTCATCTCCTCCTGGTTTAGTTTCGTGCGCCGTTGTTTTTCCTCCTTCATTATTACTTTCTATCAATTTTCCCTTACTCAACGATTCTTCCATACTTCCAGTGGTAGTAGAACGGCCTTTCATCACTCCTTCCACGTACATCAATAACGGTTGATGTTTCTCTGCCTGAACTCCTAACCTTTCGGTGCTCTTTGTCCTCAATTATTGGCAACTTATGCAATTCTACTTGCATTCTGATAGACCCCCAATTATACACCAGTACAGTAGAAGGAAGAGGCAGCAGGGAGGAGAGGACAATGCACGTGCCCGAGGGAATAGCCCTAGTATTGTTAGTTAGTTAGAATAGTGTAGGGGTATTTCAGTAATTGAATAATGATGTTTTAAATAGAAGTTGGTTAGGGAGAGAGAGAGTTAGTTATCATTTTGGTAAAGGACTTCAGGTTATTCCTTGAGAGAGAGGAAGGCCGGGTAGGTTAACTTGTTCATGAATTGAGGCACTCTCAATTCATTTTTCCGTGTATATTTCCAGCCTTAGTTGGAAATCTTTACATAATAATAAGATCTATTCTTCTTGATCGGACGTGATCAAGAGGAGTTCTATCATTTTGGTATCAGAGCACGTCGAGACTGGGTAAGAAGAAAGCCATGGTACAGACACGATCGGAGGAGAGAATGGAAGCGCACGATCAGGAGTTGGGGATGATGAAGAAAGAAGTAAGTAAAATTCCGGCGATCGAAGTAAGCTTGACAACACTTAGTAAGCAGACGGAGAAGACGCATCAAATGTTGATGATGCTTATGGATTCCATTGCGAAGGAACGAATAGCAACCGGAGAAAAGATAACAGACTACAGCGCGCAGGGAAGCGGATGCAAGAAAAATAAGGATGAAGAGAGTTCGACGAGTAGAAAAGGAGATATCGAAACGACAGAGAAGAAGACGGAGGATGAGGATGGGGCGAACGAACGAAACAAATTCAAGAAGGTTGAAATGCCAGTGTTCAACGGCGAAGATCCAGATTCGTGGCTATTCCGCGCCGATAGATACTTCCAAATCCATAAATTAAGTGATGCGGAGAAGGTACTGGTCGCGACTATCAGCTTCGAAGGACCAGCGCTAAACTGGTACCGGGCACAGGAAGAACGTGATAAGTTTACGGGATGGTTAAATCTGAAGGAGAGGCTGCTTGTACGATTCCGATCGTCAAGGGAAGGATCCATCTGCGGCCAATTTTTAAGGATTAAACAACAAACTACAGTGGAAGAATATCGCAATGAGTTCGATCGGCTGATGGCGCCACTGGCTGATCTGCAGGATCGGGTGGTAGAGGAGACGTTTATGAATGGATTGCTTCCATGGATCAAAGCAGAGGTGGCCTTCTGCAAACCGGTCGGTTTGGCCGAGATGATGCACGCGGCCCAGCTCGTGGAAAACCGAGAGATCCTTCGGAGAGAGGCGAACCTAAACGGGTATGCCAAGGGAAAATATATCCCTTCAAATTCACTAAATGGCAAAACAATGAATCAAAATGATCACAGAGGAAACACCATATTTCCAATGAGGACAGTAACGTTAAGAACCACATCGGGAGAAGTCAAGAAAGATGGACCATCAAAGAGATTATCTGATGCAGAGTTTCAGGCCCGGAAAGAGAAGGGACTCTGTTTTCGCTGTGGTGAGAAATATTCTCATGATCACCGATGTAAGGGAAGAGAACAAAGGGAGCTGAGAATGTATGTGGTGAAGGAAGATGAAGAATACGAAATTGTGGAGGAAGCGGGAGGTGAAGAAACAGAACTGAACGGTGTTGAGGTAACCCAAGAAGATCAAGCTATTGTGGAGCTCTCAATCAATTCCGTGGTGGGGCTGACGAACCCGGGAACAATGAAGGTGAGAGGAAAGATCAAGAACAGAGAAGTGATTATACTAATTGACTGCGGAGCTACACACAACTTCATCTCAGATAAAGTAGTGCAAGAACTGAGTTTGAACACGAAGGACACTGCCCACTATGGGGTAATATTGGGCTCGGGTGCGGCTGTGAAGGGAAGAGGAGTATGCGAAGACGTAGAGCTGGAGCTGGAAGGATGGAAGGTGATAGCTAACTTCTTACCGTTAGAACTTGGAGGAGTAGATGGGGTGTTGGGTATGCAGTGGTTGTACTCGCTGGGAATGACAGAAGTGGATTGGGAAAATTTGTCCATGACCTTTCCACACAAGGGAAAAAAGGTGATGATCAAGGGAGATCCGAGTCTATCCAAGGCCAGAGTTGGACTCAAGCAAATGATTAAGAATTGGACTGACTCTGACCAAGGGTATTTAATCGAGTGCAGATCAATGGAAGCCGGATATGGATCCGTAGAAAAGGGAGGGAATGAGGAAGAACTGCCCATGGAAGAGACAGTTTCGATTGTCCTGAAGAAATTTGAGGATGTCTTCACCTGGCCGGAAACGTTACCCCCGCGAAGAAGCATTGAGCATCACATCTACTTAAAACAGGGGACTGATCCGATCAACGTAAGGCCATACCGCTATGGATACCTGCAAAAGGCCGAGATGGAACGTTTGGTGGAAGAGATGCTGAGTTCAGGGGTTATCCGCCCAAGCAATAGTCCCTACTCCAGTCCGGTTTTGCTAGTAAGGAAGAAGGACGGAAGCTGGAGGTTCTGTGTGGACTATAGGGTCCTAAACAGTGTGACTATACCGGATAAGTTTCCAATTCCAGTCATTGAGGAGTTATTCGACGAATTGAATGGGGCCAGATGGTTTTCAAAGATTGACTTGAAAGCTGGATATCATCAAATTAGAATGGCAAGTAAAGATGTTGAGAAGACAGCGTTCCGCACGCACGAAGGACATTATGAATTTCTGGTCATGCCATTCGGTTTGACCAATGCTCCCTCAACTTTCCAATCCTTGATGAACGCTATATTTAAACCCTATCTGCGGAAGTTTGTATTGGTGTTTTTCGATGATATTCTGATCTATAGCAAAAATTTCGAGGTACACCTTACACATCTGGGGCTAGCATTGGAAACTCTGAGGAAGAACGAACTATATGCTAATCGGAAGAAGTGCAGCTTTGCACAAGAACGGGTGGAATATCTTGGCCATATCATATCTGTTCAAGGAGTGGAAGTTGATCCGGAGAAGATACGGGCAATCAAGGAATGGCCCACACCTACAAATGTAAGGGAGGTTCGTGGATTCCTGGGATTGACAGGGTATTACCGGAAGTTCGTGCAACATTACGGATCCATGACAGCACCCCTAACACAATTAGTAAAAAAAGGAGGATTTAAATGGACTGGTGATTCGGAGGAAGCGTTTCGAAGATTACAACAGGCAATGATGACTCTACCAGTCTTGGCCTTGCTCGATTTTGGAAGCACCTTCGAATTGGAAACAGATGCTTCGGGGTATGGTATAGGAGCGGTGCTAATGCAAGCTAAGAAGCCGATTGCTTATTTTAGCCACACCTTGGCAGTAAGAGACAAAGCCAAACCCGTGTATGAGAGAGAGTTAATGGCCGTAGTCATGGCGGTGCAGAGGTGGAGACCCTATTTACTTGGGAAGACATTTGTAGTAAGGACGGATCAGAGATCATTGAAATTTTTACTAGAGCAAAGGGTAATACAACCTCAGTACCAAAAGTGGGTAGCCAAGCTGTTGGGGTACTCCTTTGAGGTACGTTACAAACCGGGATTAGAGAATAAAGCGGCTGACGCATTATCCCGAATACCCCCAGCAGTGCAACTGGGCAGCTTAACGGCCCCAGCATTGATAGATCTGTTGACAGTTAAGAAGGAAGTGGAGGACACCAGACTTCGCAAAATAAGGGAAGAACTCCAAACCATGGAGGAGCAGACCAACAAGAAGTTTTCTATTAAACAAGGAATGCTGAGATACAAGGACAGGTTGGTATTATCTCGATCATCCACCCTGATTCCAGCCATCATGAACACGTATCACAACTCAGTGATTGGTGGACATTCGGGTTTTCTAAGAACGTATAAACGGATTACGGGGGAGCTGTATTGGACAGGAATGAAAACAGACATCAAAAGATACTGTGAGGAATGTCTGATTTGTCAAAAAAACAAATCATTGGCGTTGACTCCAGCTGGGCTATTACTTCCTTTAGAAATTCCAAACAGCATATGGAGTGACATCTCCATGGACTTCATAGAAGGGTTGCCGAAATCAGGTGGGTTCAACACTATATTGGTGGTGGTCGATAGGTTCAGCAAATATGGCCATTTCCTTACCATCAAACATCCCTTCACAGCGAAAACAGTAGCAGAGGTGTTCGTTAAAGAAATTGTGAGATTACATGGATTTCCTAACTCCATCGTATCCGACAGAGACAAGGTATTTGTGAGCGGGTTTTGGAAGGAGATGTTCAAATTGGCTGGCACTCAGTTGAACAGAAGCACGGCTTACCATCCACAAACGGACGGCCAGACGGAAGTGGTCAACAGGAGTGTGGAAACATACTTAAGGTGCTTTTGTAGTGAGAAACCAAAGGAATGGACGAAGTGGCTGCACTGGGCTGAGTATTGGTACAATACCTCTTTCCACAGGTCTTTAGGCACCACTCCCTTTCAGGCTGTATACGGCCGCACACCCCCTCCATTGATATACTATGGAAACCAAAACACATCTAACTCCCTGTTAGATGAACAGCTCAAGACAAGAGATGCAGTCCTGGAGACATTGAAGGAACATCTGCGAGTAGCTCAAGACAAAATGAAGAAAAATGCTGATTTGAAAAGAAGAGATGTAGAGTATAAGGTGGGAGACATGGTGTTTCTTAAAATTCGACCATACCGACAATCTTCCTTGCATAAGAAGAGAAATGAGAAACTATCTCTGAAGTTCTTTGGGCCATTTGAAGTTGAAGACCGGATTGGACCAGTAGCCTATAAGCTCCGTTTGCCCGACTCGTCATGCATCCATTCAGTTTTTCATGTATCACAGTTAAAAAAAATGGTTGGGAATCACACCATGATGAAACCAGAGGAAATGACTTGTTTGAACGAGAATTATGAATGGTTGGCTATACCGGAGATGATACAGGGTTATGCAAAGAATAAGGAAGGAATATGGGAGGTACTGATTAAATGGCAGGGGCTTTCATCTCGAGAGGCGACTTGGGAGGAGTATGAGGACTTCCAGAAGAGATTTCCGGATTTTCACCTTGAGGACAAGGTGAATTTGGAAAGGGAAAGTAATGATAGACCCCCAATTATACACCAGTACAGTAGAAGGAAGAGGCAGCAGGGAGGAGAGGACAATGCACGTGCCCGAGGGAATAGCCCTAGTATTGTTAGTTAGTTATAATAGTGTAGGGGTATTTCAGTAATTGAATAATGATGTTTTAAATAGAAGTTGGTTAGGGAGAGAGAGAGTTAGTTATCATTTTGGTAAAGGACTTCAGGTTATTCCTTGAGAGAGAGGAAGGCCGGGTAGGTTAACTTGTTCATGAATTGAGGCACTCTCAATTCATTTTTCCGTGTATATTTCCAGCCTTAGTTGGAAATCTTTACATAATAATAAGATCTATCCTTCTTGATCGGACGTGATCAAGAGGAGTTCTATCACATTCTTGAAATCTCTTGATCGAACGCTTCCAACTTCTCCTCAAAATGCTTCTGTGCCATCTTCCTACTTTTTCCCAAGTTCATATTGCTCTGATACCAATATGATAGAACACCAACTGTGGATGATTCTTATTCAACGGAATAACAGGAACAATTACAAGGAATTGGCAGAATAGGAATACCAAATCTTGAACAAGAACGAAGACACTTAACGATATGGAAAACCCTACACTTCTCTCTGCCTTTCTCATCTTTCAAGGAATAGAAAAGTGCCTCACACAATTTCCATATCGTCACTCAATGACCCCCTCACTATTTAAACCTTCCCCTATTCTTAACTAACTGCAGGTCTCAGCCTTGGCAGCAATACTACTCAGTACACGTCCACTCCCCTTACTCCCTCTCCTACTGTACTGCCATATAATAGGTGGCCTAACAGAATGAAAGTTTGAATTTGCAATATCATGCATGTTTCCTAGTTGGGATGTTGTAGAAAGCAAATCGTGACTCTGAAGATTAGAGATGTGAGCTTATTTTTTAATATTTATAAGATCTTATTCAGTAATCATCTGTTTGCTGTCTGGGTGGCAGTTCAACTTATTCTTCCATATCCTAGTCTCATGCTTGGTTTGCATTTTCTTTTTAATCTTCCATTTTTTATCAACTTATCTGCTGCCGTTGTTCTTGTGAAGAACTTACCAGGAGCTGAATTTATCTCCTTCCCTTTTTTGCAGATGTTGTTAATAAACCACAAAACACCAACGATTATTTGAGTGTTCCCTTCACAACAGGCGAATTTTTTGTGATGAAGACTGCTTGCAGTGTATGAATCGAATCTCTAATTTATCTTTTAGGCCATTAGAATATATTTTATCCTTTTCTTAGCTTCGTTGAATATTTAATATGAGATGTATTTAAGTGAAACGTCGTCATTCTTGAGCTAGTTGAGCAGAGTTGTCGTCTAGTAGATGATCTTGTCAAAAAAAATTGAAACAAAGTGAACATAAATAGGAAGCAATAGAAGAAGTTATAAAACTTAGATGCTTTGGGATGGCATAGCCTTAAAGTATTAAATATCAAATGAGTTGTTGGGCGAACTATAATAGAGTATAGTGTGGTGTTCTTGTAGGATTAGTTGGAGTACTCGTGACTTTTAAGTTTATTTGATCACCATGGTAAGTAGGAATTTGGGTTTTAGTATTTCTATTCAGTGCTTGGGGTGCAACGTGCAAGTTTGTGTAGCTGGGTTTGAGTAAAATGGGAAAAGTGAAATGGTGGGACTACCATAATTATGAGAAAAACGTGAAGTAAAATCTTGTACCTAAGGTTTAGATGATTTACTCTGAAAGAAGAAAACCGTGCTCCAACCCACCCCTACCCCTACCCCTTTTGATATCTTCGATGTGCTCATTGCATTGCTGGTAGATTTGAATGGTACATGTCACTTATATATTAGATATTTGCTTTCTTCCGTTCCAATCCATCATTTTGGGTGTACTCATTCGATAAACTTATATATGTTTTGTTCTTCCGATGTTCTCTTAGTTTGCTCTGCCTAGCCTTCTTGGTTGGGACCGGGTGACCAATCCTAATCTTGGCATTGGTAACGTTTTTCAACCAAAAAAAATTGATCGTGAAGCATTGAGTTTAGAGTGGGAAAGATAATTGTTCGTAGAAATGTCACTTCCATGAAGCTGCTAAGTTCAAAAATGGGCTAATCTTTTCACCTCTTCAACTATTGTAGTGCGATGGATGTATCCTTCCAATTTTGCCTCACAGAAACTTTAGTCTGTGGCAGTGTACTAAATAATTTTTTGTATCTGAAAGGCAGTGGATTATTTGGATTGGATTTTTCATTTCTGAAAAAAAAAACAAGTAGCAATGTACACAAGTACTCTTGTTAACGGTGGCCGAGTTAGAGATGGCTTTTAGTAGTTGACTAAAAGTACTTTTCACAATGCTTCTAGCCTATTTTTTGCTTGATATCACTAATCTCTTCAAATTGGCCTGTATGTTATTAGGTATCAATTTGTGATTATGTTTGGATTTAGCTCAGCATGTGGTTAGGAGATTGAAATTTTTAACCTTTTAAGTAAGTCTATGATATGTCTTATGCACAGCTGATTTAGACTCAAATTGATGTGTTGTTTAGAGTACACTACGTAGATTCTTCATCAAACTCATTGCCAAGTGCTCAACTCTATTGGGATTTCAAAACATTTCTCCAAAAGGGCTTGGAATTATTCAAGGCAAACATTAGAACAATGCTCTTCTTGACAAATGGATTTGAATAACTCAAGAGGAATTTGGTTGAAATGTCATTATATGTGATCATTCATTCATCTTGGTCTCAAGTGGTTCCAAATGTTTAAGAACCATTGCCAATGAAGAAATGATATCAAAATCTCTATGAATCTATCCCTTAAAACAACTATAGCATCAGCTTCATTCAGAGATTCTTTCCAACTTCTATTGATTTATATATAGTAATGTATTCAAATACATAATATAAATACAGTAAAATTTTCATTATTGATATAGAGAATGATATTTTGTTTTTTTATAAATATTTTTATCCGTTTCATTTAATATTTATTGCATGATCAATCAAATTGTTAATAATAAAACTGTTTAAAATATTCACAAAATTTTAAATTTTATTAATATCTATCATTAATAAAATTAAAATTTTACTAACTTTTTTTTAAATATTTTGATACATTTTGCTATATTTAAAAACGTCTCGTTACAGTAAATTTAGATAATTAAAAGTGATTTTAATATATATATATACACTAAAAACTTCCTTTCATTCATGGGATTATTTTTCTTTTCAAAAAAGAAAAAGGAAATTTAAAAATAGATGTGAGTCAACTAGCAAGAGTTCAACTATACCTCAATCTAATGTTTTTAGCCTACAAAAACGACTCTATTCATAATGTACTTTGCATAATGTTCATCTTTCTATTTTTCTTTTTGTTAATAGTATCACAATATTGATGAAAATTAATCTAGAAAAAAAAAATTGAATCATTATACTCTTAAATTTTGTGTTGTAACAATTAAAGAACTAACAATTGTATCTATTTAAACTTTATAAATTTTGGTAACGTTTGAAAATATTCATGTTAGAATTATACTTTTTTTTTTTTAACTAAATTCTATAAGTGAATTTACTTTTAATCATGATTAAATTCGAAAATGTTTAAGACTATTCTTACATGTTGAGATCTCTTAAAATTTAGATTATCGTTAGTGTGCATGGATGAATTTAAATGAGCTTGCCATTAAGAATTCATATTGAAATGTAGTTATAAAATTCTAATGGTTTTAATCGATAAAATTATAAGTTTGATACTATTTTTATACAATGTAAATTAACATTCAAACATATGAGAATTAAAAGTCTTTCATTATTATTTCTCTAGAATAAACTTCAATTTAGAAAAACTTATGAAATATTTTTAAAATGTAACATGCAAATGGAAAAGTCAAGCAACAATATTTTAATGTGTATTTCTAAATTTGCACATAGTACTATATATATATATATATATATAAATGGAGAAAATAGATTTACATGGTGCAATGCAAAAAAAGAGTTATTTTAGTTTTTTTTAAGTCAACTTTGATATACATACAATATAATGATATAGTCTGTCTATATGCTAATCTAAAACCTTGAAGTCAATTTTGATAATTGTATAACAAAGAATTGGATCATTTCATGGATATTCTCTATTCTATTTTTTTTTTCTATTTATTCATTAGATTTTAGAATATATCACACTTTTAATCTTTAATTTGTTAAGTTTAGTTTCAATATAGTCACTCAATTTCAAAATGCGATGAATTTATCTTTAATATTTGAGTTTTTATCGATTTAAACTCACTTTTTCACTAAATTTCCATTCTTTACGTCTTTGGTGCTAATGTTATTAATTAATTTAGATAGAATTGACCAAAAAAGAAGCGTTTCTATATGAATGATCATTTAAAAGTAAAAATGCTTGACATTTTGCTTCATGTATAAGCATGGTTGGAAATAACACAAAAAAATGTATGATAATAGTGATCATCTAGCTAAAACAAAGAGTTGTATAGGCGAAGATATGATCAAAATAAAATTGCAACATTTTAAAAATCTAGAAATTCAAACCGTAATAAGAAAACAAAACTTATCGATTAAATGTGTAACATTGTAAGAAGAGGTGCACTTTATAGAAGAACAAAGTTGCACAATAATCCCAAAAGAACACAATCTCTTTTCCACTGGTTGGGTATCAGGAAACGACCATCTCAAAACATTTTAAAACTTAACAATTGAATAGAAACTAAATCTAAAACCTAGAAACCAAAATGATATTTATATTCTCTTCTTCTTTGGGTGTTTTCAAAAAGACAATAGCCACAAATACAAGTAAACTTTTGCATCCAATGAGTTCTAGTCTACTTTCTAACAATCTGTACTGACAAAGACAACACCAAACAACACCAAGACAAATAAGTCAAATACAACCTTATCACAATTTAGATATGTTATTATATACTATGAATTCATAGATTACATGTCTGCCTTTTGTAGGGTCAATTAAGACAGAATGGCCACAACAACAAAGTCTGTCAAATAACTTTTAACAAAAAGGAAAAGAAAAGGAATGTGGTGAAGCCATTTTTCTAACAAGAAGTGCTTCCTCATCTATTTGGAGATGGAACAACAAACTACTTTGAAATTTCATGATCCTCATCACATCATTCTTCAAACATTACAGCACTCTGGTGAACACAATTACCACAACAAACTACATGTTTCTGTTCTAAAAACTGGGAGGTTGGTGTCGATAATTCGCGATCGAACGGTCAAACGTGGGCTTGGAGTTACATACAAGCCATTACAAACCCATCAGCCTCCCAAACAAACAAGCCATTACGTCCTGATTTGTGCCTTGGAATCGTTCTCTCTCGATGAATTATCCAATGTTGCATTCCTTTTTAATTGCTGCAGCAATGAATGATTCTTCCCCCTTGAAAACTCCAATTATGGCTTTTGGTTCTTACACTGGAGGTGTTGTATGTTGACAAGCTTGATTACTATGTGGAGGAGGTGGTTCTTCGCATTGTGGTTCATTCGACGATTCATGTCCCATGTCGATCTGAATATGTGGTGGTTGAGACGACGGTGAGAGGACGGAGAGACGGCAGAGTGGGCATGTGTTGTGGTTGGCTAGCCAATGATCAATGCAGTCCATGTGGAATACATGTCCACAAGTTGGTATTTTCTGAAGTTTATCTTCTGTTTTGTATTCTCCTAAACAAACTGAACATCTGAAACCAACAAAAACAAACACATAAGGATTGATGGCTCTTTCAAGAGAGGCTTAACGAAACATTGGCTACATGCCTTTGATGATCATCACCCAACTCTTCTTTTTTTCTAAATTCATAAATCACTTTTCATAATTTTTTTAATCTTCTTAGTCTCCATTGAAGTTGATCAATATTTATGGTCGAGCCAACCAACACAAGGATTCACATCATAAAGGGCTACTACTAAGAATCAAATGAATATATAATTGAGCCAACCAACACAAATATTCTATATTTTCTTAATCCAAATCAAATGAATACATAATTAAATCAGTTGATTTAAAGTTCCATCCTTCATTCAAATTTCAAACCCATCGCAACCCACTCGAACCATTGTTAAAAAAGGAAAAATGAAATTGAAAAAAGACATTGGTAAAGAGTAGATTAAAAAAAAAAGCAACAATTTTAAAGGTGAAAGGAGAGTTTTATAGAGTAAATTTTTAAGAACTAAAAACCAAAAACCAATTGAATTACCAAACGACACCAATATTAGCTCTAAAAAGAAACTAGCAGCAACATGGAAACCCATAGCTCGAGTGCAAGATCTCCTAACTTGATGCTCATTCAAGATCTCTTCAATTCATTCCAAGTTCACGTACAAGACTTAACAAAAGAATAAGGCTAACCAAATAACAAGAACACATATACTATGCCTTCAAAATAAAACCATCCTTTTACCAAAATACACTAAACAAGCATAGAAAGAATCCACTCACAGTGTATCAGTGACAAAGAACGTCTCATTGTATACAATGATAGGAAGCATCTCTCTGAACTCCTTCTTCACCCCAACTTCGGACTGCTCAACCACAAGAACAAGGGAACATACAAAATCATTAAATAATAAAAACAAAACAAAACGCACACAAAATCATTCTATAGACTTTAAAAACAATAGAGAAAGCAAACACAAAGAAAAGAAAATAACATACTGTAGAGATGTTATTGTTATTAGCAGCAGCTGAAGTTCGCATTCGAATCGAAGTCCAATCGGCCCTTCGTCGACGAAGATAAAGGAGATAGAAAAGGAAAAGAAGAATGAACGTGAAAAGAATGGGAATACAGAACACAAAAAACTGATAAACCTTCAATTCAGGTGCAGGCTTTGAAGCAGAACCTGG
The DNA here is from genome assembly GCA_025688845.1 of Cucumis hystrix. Classification (NCBI taxonomy): domain Eukaryota; kingdom Viridiplantae; phylum Streptophyta; class Magnoliopsida; order Cucurbitales; family Cucurbitaceae; genus Cucumis; species Cucumis hystrix. The sequence continues at coordinate 858,381 of CM046891.1, read as the reverse complement.
CCCTGAAGCAACTGAATAGCTTTTCGATGGATCCAAATGATCATAAGCCATTTTGACAAAAACCCCCACTAATGTACTAGATCTTACAAACCCGGAAGTAATTTGAAGTTTTGGTAAAAACCCAGAAGCCAAAACAAAAAATTTCACCTAAATTAACACAAATCAGCAACACCCAGATCCAGAAAAACAAAAAGGAAACAGTATACAATGTGCTTAAAACCCCCAACAGTAAAATCAGTATACTACAGGAAATAAACTGGTGGCATTAACAGTGCAAATCTAAACGCATCCAACGAATTTCAACAAAATGGGGTAACAGATTAGATTAAATCAATCGAACCCAACACAAATAAGAAGAAAAATCAGTAGAAGAAGTAGCAATGAGAGTGAGAAAATTAAAGAAACAAGAAACTAAAATGCGGCCAAAGGGCAATGTTTGGTTTTGAAGAGCCAAATAAAGAAGGAAAGGAAGTTAGGTGGCAAAAGCAATTGGAATGAAGAAGAAGAAGGAACTGTGTCTTTAAGTATACGATTTTCCTCGTCTCTTCATATAATATTATAATGAAACCAAAGCAATTGAAGATAAACATCATTTCTTTCTCCTTTGAATACAAAATCAACAAAATAAAAATATGAGATATTGTTGAATATCTTTCTCAAGTAAAGTTCAATGGAAGATTTTTCCTTCATTGTTTAAGCTAGAGGACAGCGATATTGAAACATCTAAACTTACTTCGTTCTTTATTATTTTTCCTAATGCTAATTGAAAATACATTGAATTTCCATTTTGAGTTGAAATAAATTATCATATGGCTTAGTATCAAAATCCATACACGCGGTTTCATAAACCCCATCTCATATTATACAAAATTTTGATGAAAATCAAACCATAGAAGTTTCGACATAGACCGTAGACGTGCAAGTTTTAAGTCAAAAGTTTAAACAAAACTATATTATATGTGTAATGATAATCTTTTAGGCTAAATGAGAAGTTCTCTTCTTTCTATCCTTAGAATTCAACTATTTGCATGGGATAACAATTGACCAACATTCCAACATGTGAGATGAGAGATTCAATCATCAACTTTTAAAATGATAATTATTGCACATTTAGTTAACTTTGCTTAAATGGACATCACAAGCTTAATTCATCAACTTTTTTCTTGTCTTTTAAACCAACTTTTAAAAGTGTTTAATAAATCAATTCCTACTTAGGTTTTGTCTATAACGTGTCAATAAATTTTAGAAGTCTTTACTCTAAACATTCCCTTTTGTTTTGTCTATAATAGATATGGGAATTTTTAAAACGTTTTAAAGTATAGATTTAAATACTACATTGGTTCATGAACTTTTGAAATATTCATTTATTATCCTTATATTTACAACTTTGGTCTTCTTTTGCTCAGCAACGTGAACCGAATTGATTATTGTTTAAAACTACGATACAAATAGACGTTGTAAAATACAATGATCAAAGTAAACACAAACTAAAATGAACAGAAAGTGGAAGTATAAGAACTAAAGTAGTAGTTAAAGAAATGATTTGTGAAGCATAACTATGAATGTTTGAATAAACAAAAGCTTAAATACCTATTTTCTCTTTATTTTACAAAACTATAGGTTTGACTTCTTAGGCATCTTTTTAAGAAGGAACTTATTAGATATAATAAACATGAAAGGTTTAAGCCTAAACTTATAATTTAATCAACATATTTTTTATTGTTCAAAATGGGAGAGAGAGAAATGTTCATTCCCTTAATGGAATGGCATGATTTGTGCATAAACAACCTCAAGATTTTATATATGCATGTTTTGTTATTATCAAATATAGCAAAATGAACAAAAAAATACTTACAAAACATAAGAAAATATTCCAGCCTATCTCGATGGATCGTCTATTTTGATCTATCACGATCTTTCGTATATAGATTATGATATTTTGGTATAATTGTAAATATTTTCGTCATTGAAAAAAAAAAATAAGTTTGGCATCTTTGTGGGAGAGAATGAGATATTTGGGGTATATGCTTCCAAGGGTCAAATTTTTCTTTCTTTGGTTGAACATTGAAGAAGATAACAATATGTATTATTTTGACATGTTTTTAATTACATTTTTCTTTTTCCTTATGAAATATAAAAACTTCAAGTCCTTGTTAATAATTTTTTAAAAAAATTGCTCCCTTTTGGAATTTGTTTGATACACATTTTTCTTAACATTATCTTTTCATATCTTTATCTTAGTATATATTTTTTTAAATTAAGATTACAAAATATCTTGACTCTAAAATCTCACCTAATTTGTCCTCCTCAAAACAACACAGCCTTTCCAACATTTAAAAGGTGTTATTTAAACCACACCTCCAAGAACATATATAACCTTTCCAGCAGCTATCATTAACATAAATGTTCTTCTCAACTACTTCAAGAGTTCCATCCTAACCATCAATTTTCAAGAAAGAAATTATGTCTTATCTATTGAACTATGCTCGGACTTGTCCTTTTCAAAGATTTGAAGAGGATCACAATCGCATTCTTCATGTCACGGACTAAAACTTCAGTAGGAAACAAATGGAAAACAAAATACTGATAGAGAGTATGGAATGAATCAAAGAAAGAGCAATTTGTTAGAAAGAACCACAGAAGATATGAGGAACAAGTTGGAAGGTAAAGTTTAATTAAGTTCTTCTATAAATGGGTATCGATATCATGATGAAATTGAAAAACCATTCTCAAGGCATGTAGTTCTGCTATCTTCCATTACACTTCCAAGTAATGTCGGGTTGCTTGTAACAAAAGCATCTACTCCCTCGACTAACATTCTTTTCATCGATTCAATATCATCAACTGTCCATGCATACACCTTTCTATCTCTCCTGTTGATTAAAATGTGTCAACTTGATTCTATAATGCAAAGCCGATTGGCTACCTTCTATAGTTTTTGTGTGGGATTTGAACCTTTGATCTATTCTTTGAGGGCAGTATATGAATTAACTAGTTCGGCAGTTGTGTTTTATAAATTAATGCACCAAATCAAAGTCATACCTGTGCAGTATTCGCATAAGATCACCATCAATCAATGGATGATAGACACCAACCACCTTGGCTCCTTTCATTCTCAGCAAGTTGGTTCTTTCCCCTGTGGATGGATCCTTCATTACGATATACCCCACCTGCAACTAAAACTATAATATTAAATTTCCATCAACACGTCGATATTTTCATCAATATTATCACATTTCCACAGGTTCAATATCAACAATGTCACTAATGTATATATAATATAAATAATATACATATCTATTTGTTTAAAAATCATAAAATGTTTATTTACTAATTTAATTTAAATTTTTTATTTTTATATTGTTGTAGTTTTTCTAGAAATATCTACGACTTCAATATTTAATCGATATTTTTTTGTAAAATTAAGGCCTCGATATTTCTCTCAACCTGCATATTTTAGAAAATTCCCCAATTAGACTTTGCAGAAAGAGATCTCAAATAGCTGAACACTAAAACCCGTTTTCACTGACCTTAATATCCGATGATGATCTGATTATGTCCCTTGCTAAGCTATCGCTCTTAGCCCAAACGAGACAATTCTTACATTGTGTCTTTTCAACCTGAAATTTTGCCATGAACAGCCATTAGGCAACAAAATGTGAAGAAATTGCTCGAGATAAACCAAAAGGCCTCAACATAATAACTCGCACACTTGATCACTTCTTTTTCTTTTCTTCGTTTTTGCTTTCTTTCGTAATGCATGGATAGAACTAGGCTAGAAAAATGCAATGAGTCAACCGACAATTGTTAGTAATCGAAAATAAAGAGACCGCATAAAAGAAATAATAGACATATGGACCTAAAGAGTAAAGTCTCTAGAAAAAGATACTGCAATCATTTGGACACAATAATATATTATCGCCTGAAAAATCCCAGTCCCCTCCCCACATAATCTGGACACCAACTCCCAACTGACTCAATAAGAACCACCCTCTCCCTTACATCTCATGATAAAATTTCTACAAGTCTCAACATTAGCTTTAAACGAGCACCAAAACCACCAAGGACCAAACAAATCACTTAATCAACCCAAAAGCCATCTCTTTGCTTGTACTATGCGGGGTCGTAGAACTGGAAGGCTTGAAAGTCTTGATTCAAGAAGTGAATAGAAATAAAAAAAGGACTAATGCACCACACGTTGAACATATAAATAATTGGCGTTGCACATAATAGTAATACCTCTAGAAGAATATATGATTTTCGGTTGACTATTTTCTATTGTTTGTTTTATCCAGTATTTTTTAAAGCTCAAGACGCAATAAAGCGCAAAAGACCGAGGCTTTTAATTTGGAAATATTGAGGGCTTTTGGTTTAGTTTATTGGCCTAATCAATATCTGCTCTTAAAGCAACTAGTTGATTACCGTGGAACTTTATTGTGCCCAGCTGATTGGCTAGTTCAAAGTGAGTTAGATGCTTGGTCTATTTAACTAAATCAAGAGTCTCACAATTGACTCGTAATCTCTTGAACTAATCCTTCTCATGACCCCCCCTCCCCACACGCACGTACACAATACTTTTACATTCAGATTTAGCTTAGAAAAATTAAGTTCAGTTGTACATGCATACAACCTGCTTCACTGTTAAGTACTACAAATCTAATGGCTTAGATCAGTAATTTTAATTGATTGGGGCCTTGGCAGCATTCACATCAAACAACCACAAATAGAACAACCTTATGTTTTACAGATACTCCACAAGAACAAGAACTTAGATTAACATGTTTATATATCGTCTTCTTTAGTAAAAGATTGTGCAGACAAATGAGAAAGAAGAGAAAACTCACAACAGAAATGATATCTTTTGCAAGCCCATTTTCATATGACGGTGGTCCAACCTTTGCGTCTAGAATGACCTGCTGAACTGATTTTGATATTGACTGCACAAATAAAGAGAATAATAGTAAACTGGAAATGAGAGTTTTCCAAAGAATAAAATAAGAAATATCATAATGGCATTTGGCATTTGGCATTTGGCAGGCAGGATCAGATAGATATAGAACGGCACTCAATACATTAATACTAAGAGCGCATATATCCTACAGCATACCACCAAAGCTTCTTCAATGGTAGGAATGTTGAAATCCAGCAATTTATGAGTGTGTTGATAAACAGCACCAATATTTTTTATCTACAACCACAAACTACAAATCATGTTAACAAAGCGCAATAAAAGAAAGGTTACACTCCACATACAGACATTCTAAACTCAAACTAAACAACCCTGCACCCCAAACAAAGAGTTCTTTAACCTAGACTAAACAGCTAAGCATCCTTAAACACAAACTTCCTTACACAATTCAGCACCCAAACACAAATTAACAACTTTAGTCTTGATAAGCCCATGCAGTGTCCCAAATCCCCTTAGAGAGTTGCTTAAAATAGATATTAAGATGCAGAATCTACACTCACCTCTTTCATGCTATAATTTCCAACTTTAGAAGTATTGGACCCAGTTATCCTCTGCAAGTCCCTGCCTGTCAGGTGATAATCAAACCTCCAAATATCTTCAAAAGTTTCTTAACATAAGAATAGAAAGGACCGAGTCAATAGTGAATGCTATTTAGCTATCTAATATCACCAACTCAATTATTGTGGCATATCAGCTGAATCCACTAAATACGAAAACACTGCATACACCTCGACCACAGCCCATAATTAGAATCTTTTTTTTTTTTTTTTAATCTCAATTACAAGAAGAAAATTGATTGACTGATTAAGGGACAAGTGGAAAAGACACACTTTCGATAAATACCTGTCATGAAGTGCAAATAAAATTCCATCTGAAGAACGAGAAACATCAACTTCAATGCAGTTGGCTTGAGAACGAAGAGCTATTGTATAAGCATCCATCTGTCCGAAATAGAGGAAAAGATCACAACCCAATAAAAACCCACAAAGAGAAACCAGAGATGATTCAAAATTGTAATGAATTGAAGACTGGTACAGTGTTGGGGAAGGCCTTGGACGAGTCACCGCCATGAGCACAGACAAGAGGAGGATGAGTCAGCCATTTGCAGTTCCTTTGTTGAATCTGTAGAGAGAAGAAAAAAAACCCAAGTGATGTTGGAATTGAATCAGAAAGGGAAGAGAGGAGAGGAAGGAGACAAAGGGTACCTGCTGAAAACGCTTGAGCTTGAAATGGAAGTAAATGGGAGGGAGAATTGCGATGATAGCGAGGCAAAGGATAGTTAGACGAAAGAGACGGCGGGAAGAGAATCTGAAAGAGAATCGATTGCGCCATGTTCTTTGCCCAATCCAACGCCTTCTTCCAAGTCTAGAGGTGGAGATCGCCATTCCAATTCCAAACTTTCTGAATCGAAGGTTTTCTTTTTTCCTAACGCCTGCTGACTGGGAGTGACTGCTCACACCAACGACAGTTCGAAGTTTTTCTTTAGAGCTTTTTTCTTCAAACACATTATTTTAAGTCATAAAACTTCTAAAAATATTTATGAATATGAAAAAATATTAATAGTGATAATAAAAGTTAGTATTACATAAAATAAATATATATATTAAAAAGTTAATGTTGAAATTTCTTTAACCGAGTCACAAGAAAATAAAATAAATATATATATTAAAAAGTTAATGTTGAAATTTTTTTAACTGAGTCACTAGAAAATAAAGTGTACTTTATAATTCAAGTGCTACCGATGACTTTAAAAGATGGATTTTAGATATAAAAGGATAATGGAAGAAGGAAACTAGAGAGAGACGACGACAGGTAGTGGTTGTCGATGTCGAAGCTATAGATGAGCAACAACGCAATTGTGATGTATGAAATTTCATTAATGTTTATGATTTTAAATCAATTCAACTCCTAAAGCAATCAATTTAGATATATTTTATTATTGTGATTACACATTTGAAAATCATCTCTTCGTTAATTCTTAGATGTGGGTAATCGATTTTACAAAATAAACCAATAGAGTATATACATGTACTAATTTCAAAGAAAATCTTGTTCAAAAGTCTAAATTTATTCAGTAATACTGATACAAATAGTACATTATAGAAGGTATAAACAAATACACTTAAAAGAAAATTAGAGTTCAAATTGATACAAAGATTAGTTCAAAGTTTAAATTTATATAAACTCTCGACTACGAGAATATAAATTCATATATCCCTTTATTAAAATTTAAAGAATGGAAGTACAAACTTTTATTAATTTTAGCCAAATTAACAAAACACAATAAGAAACTTTAGATCATCCTTCAATTTTGAGTTTTCCTATAAGTTTGTGTATGAAATCATTCATATCTTTGATTAGCAATGAAGAATCCTTCAACTCAGGAACTACATAAAATCCATGGATTGCATTTGGATATTCAACCAAATCAACTTCTTTCCCACACTCATCTTTAAGCCACTCGTAGTACTTTTTCCCCCAATCTCCCAACTGATCTTTTCCTCCTAAAATCAGAAGTGTCGCCGGAAACTTCACATTCGAGATCTCGTCTCCACCACCGGGGCCGAACACATGCGCCGCCGGGTGGTTTCTGTCACACCCTTTTGGCAAAAACGCCTTCCAGTACCAATATGCCTGTTCCAAGTTTAACATTGGCGATTTACTGAATTTAATCTCCGACTCTACTCGCTCCTCTCCCCCGAAAAATGGTTGTATTGCAATTATACCTTGTAAAAAATATGAATGAAATGTTAAATAATATATTGTTCATGATTGACCAAGATAGACTACTAAAATTAAAATCTCTTTCCAATAAAAGGCATGCGTATAAACATGCTACTACAAGAGGTATGAAGTGGAGATCCTCATCTCAAAGTCTTTGGAAGCATTATATTGCTAATGTGTGTATTTCATATATGAAAAGAGAAGTTAAGTTGGATGATAAGGGTGAGAAGTACATATTCATCTTGTTCATGACTCAAATACTCAAGGTTACAATAATCTCTAAAATCCCAACACGGGAAAGATAATCTTAAGCCAAGATGTAATATATATTCGACAAAGAAGGGAGAATGAAAATGAGAAGAAATGACTGATGAAGACTACATTTCTAATAGATCAAATCTCATACCTCAAAGCTGGATAAAGCAAGTTTACGTGATCGATTGAGTTAGTTGATCATATTAACTCATCCCTAATTTCTCACCTTTTTCTTTGACACCCACTTAATACCAAACCAAATTTGAGTGCAGTCGTAATACTTTATTGTACACAACAAAAAGTCTTTATTCCAATAATTCAGTCATTTCTGGTGTTCTTACTTTAACCAAAGAACTGGATATAGCATATTGGGTAAATGAGATATGCCTTAAAAGCTCTAAAAGAAAAGGCATTAAATTGTGGGATCTAAGCAGATATATAGTTGGTGCCTTTTCTACATCACCACTTAATATATCTTAATACAATATGTACTCGTAGGACACCCAGGTGGGTTGACTCCACTGTCAAATATTCAAGTCTCATGCACTATATATATATATATATATCACATGTTTAATCCTTCGGTTTTTGCCATCGATGGTGTGGGGGCATGTGAGTGGATGAGATGATGAAAGAGGAAGATGAGGGAGAGTTCTTTTTCTTTTGATTTTGGTTCATAAGTTCACTTTTTAATAGGTTCATTTTAGTTATTATTTTGATTTTTTTCTTTTTCACTGTCAATATGAGTTCAGCTGAACTAGCATCTATGTATTCGAAGACAAAGTTTCGGTTTAATTTCTCTACCCTATTTAAAATATAGAGCTAAGGAGAGTTGAAAAAGATTGAGATATAAATGAAAATGACATTAGCAAATTAATATATATATATATATATATATATATAATGTCATGCCCTATTAATTATATCTTGCAAAACTCAACCACTACATTTGTACATTTTAAAATGTCAATCAAAATTAGTTGTTTGATGATTGAATGTACCAAATACTATTTTTATCAAAAATATCATTTATGGTTGGAATATTAAAAAGATGTTCTTTTTTCGATAATATTTAGATGCACTTCGAGTATCACTCATTTTTGTGCATCCAGCTATCACAAGTTGTATGTGATTGGACAATTTAGTGGAATGGGTGATGCTCAATGAATTATGTAGTAATAGTTACTATACTATTTCAAAACTTTGTAGAAAAAAATAAAACAAAAACGTAAAAGTTTTCAGTAACTATCGACATACATTTTTCAAATTTGACCCAAACATCAAACTATATATTCATAAATTTTGACGTGTAACAATTAAAACCCTAAACTAATAATTTAATTTAAACCATTTTTCTTTAAGTGCATCATATCCATTCTTCTTCCAAATTTAATTCAACGATGGAACTTATGATTTTAGTTCATCAAACTCCTAAAGTTCCAAAAGCCATTTAATTTAGTGAATTAATTAACAATTACTTTTGAAAATCTAAGAATTTAATTTTTACAATATTTATAAGCTAAGTTTCACACCAAATTTTTACAAAAAAAAAAAAAAAAAAGGTAAATGTATAAATATTTTTCATTTTAAATTTTAATGTTATATATATTTTTCATAACTTCATGATCTCTAAGGTATGAATCATATCAATATGTGTGTATATATATATATATGTATATGACATCAAGAGTACTAACCTTTAATCTTCAGGTTCTTAAAGTTATGGCCGCCGGCTCTGACGGCGACATGGTGAGCCAAGTTACCGCCGGCACTATCACCCGCGAGAAAACACCGACTAACATCAAGTTTCACCGGAAAACCACCACCATCCAAGTCCATACCATCAAGATATTTCAAAGCATCAAATCCATCTTCATAAGGAATGGGGCAACGATGTTCCGGAGAAAGACGATAATTAACGGATACAACTGCCACCCGTAACTCTCGTGCGAGTCTTCGACAAAGATCATCGTAAGCCATCGAGTTAGCCGAAAAGAAAACAAACCCGCCGCCGTGATAGTAAACAATGACGGGCAGATCAGTAACATTATTATTATCAGTAGAAGAAGAAGAAGGAAGAAAGAGACGAAACCAAAGATTATGAGAAGGGTCGAAAACGACGTCGTAAGTGGAGACGCCGTGACGGGGTTTAGAAGAAGGAGAGTACTTTGGGTCGAAGAGGGACATTAAGAAACGGTTAACGGTTACGTTGGAACGACGGCTGACAAAAGAGGCAAAGGAAAAGAAGTAGAGAAGAATACGAAACTTGAATGGAAGCTTTTCCATTATTGAAGGATATGTGGGTTAGCTTTAGGTGAGTTTTGAATTTGGTCTATTTATTGCTCAAATAATTAGAGTGATGGCATATGATAACCTTATTTGGCTTAAGTGTTGTGGCTCACAATCAATATTATAGTTGAAAGTGATCTTTCATTTATATATATAATAAGATAAGAAAAATCAATGAAGGAAGACTTTTATGAATCGATTTGTCAGTAAAATGAACTAAAAAATATATTAAATTTTCTATTCTCTAATTTATATCAAACAATATATTACTAACTTGATCGTTGTTGAACTGATCTTACACTACACTGATGTGGGGTTGTTTGACTCTTTCTAAACATTACAAATTTCACCGTTGATATCAAAACTCGACATTAACAACGTTCATGATTTTGCTTTTTTTTTTTTTTTTTTTTGATTAAAAATTCATACCATTACAAATAGTTGTTAAAGTTCATATGTAAACAATGGTTATATATAAATATATATTGGGTTTGGTTTAGTTGGAGGTTGAGCGTAATTAACTATGAAACTTTAACCTGACAAAGTCGGCTCCTTTAATTTCTCTTTAGAATATAATATTAGAAGCCGTCCACAAAAATACAAAAAGATTAACAAAATAACTAATTTATAATTACGAAAATAAAATGAGTTTTTAATTAAGAATCATACCTCAAGAAGTTTATTTCTTAAAATTTCCGAGACTAAATTGAAACAATGATTGAGTTTCTTAGAGTAAAATTTTGTAACATTTTTAAATTTTGAAACTAATATTTGGATTACAGTATTTAATTTTAAAAATAAATTATTTAAAAAAAACGAAAGTGACTCAAAGTAGATTTTTAAGTTTATTTTTAATAATTTTTGAAAAAAACGTTTAAATAAAAATGGATTTTTTAAAAAACATTTTTTTCTTTCGTCAATCCAAACGAACCTAAGTTTTAAGATGGAGAGACTGAAGAAATTTTATTTGAAATTTTTGTATAGGTGGCCAAAAGTAATAGATGCTTTTTTTAAAATATTCAAAAGGAATAATTTTAGTTATAAGCTCTCCTTAAAATCTAATTAAGTTTGTTATTCTTTTTAACTTAAATGTGAAACTTCATTTTAAATTCTTATGGGATTATTACCTAATTTTCAAATTTCCATGTTGATCATTTGGGAGTATTACTCATCCTTTACTAATGAACTCTCTTTAATGGGACAACAAAATTATCATCTAGATTCGTATTGTTTAATATCAAATTATATGCTTGCATATGAGACGATGGTCTCGAGAATCTCAATTTTATATTTATTTTTCAAATGTTCAATATAAGGAATCGAATTTCGTGTTCTCTTTCTTTTGCATGCAAGTTACATGTTTTTATCGTATAATCGATCCATGATGGTTTACATGTTTTTTACCATACGAGAAATTTACATGTTTTATGTGATTAAAATGTTAAATGTTAATATCATCCATTTCACATTTGGTGCATGTATTCTCTCATAGTGTTTGAAATAATACACCATGTTTTTCTAGAAAAATTAAATTAGACACCGATAAAAGTCTAATGATCAGTATGATCTATCAATGTCTATTATTAATAGAATCTAGAATTTTGCTTTGTTTTGTAAATATTTTAAGCAATTTTGACGAGTATAGGATGAATCGTTCTTTTTTTTTTTTTTCAATGAGTGGTATTTTAAGATATTGAGGCCAAACTTGAGGTTCACTTTTGGGGACACCCTATTAATTGCAAGTTTAAGTAATTAACTATGGAGGCAAAAATGGTTAGGCTTAATTAATGAGAGAGGGTTTCTTTCTTTCTTTTCCTAGAATCACATTTATTGCTCACCATTTAACCTAATGGAATAATTAGTCTGTAATGGCCGTTCTTGCCAAACTGACGAGAGTAGCAAATTTGATTGAAGGAGAAAAGAATGTGACCTACAAAAGAAAAAATATGTACACACCACTCTAGTGGGTGTTTGTCACGTGACGTTTACTAACTTTTTAGAAAAGAATAAATTAAAATAGTTTGATAGGTTTTCAAATTCAAACTCTCTATTTTTTAAGATAATTAATGACTTCTTAAAAAAAAAAAGTTAAAACTTGTTTTACATACAATTCTTCGTATTATCATTTTCCCTTCCTTATCAATGATGATTATTGTAGAAAATAAGGCTCCATTTGATTTATGATTTGAAAATTATTTTGAAAAAATAAAGAATTTCGTGGTGGAAAGCAAAAACAAAAAAAAAAAATTTGTCTCTTTTGGTTTAAAATTTTGAAATTCATATTCAAAATTCAAAGTTTATGTTTGGTACGGTTGTGAATTTCAAAATGCAATAGTGTATCTCATGTTCATAATTTCTGAAAACAAAATATAAAAACAAAGAATTGTTTTAAAAAATTAGTTGTTTTAATATTGTTTTTTAAAATCGGTTTTTTATAAAAAGAATACCAAACACGTTGTTTTCATTATTTTCTTTACTTTTTTTTTTTTTTTTGAAAAATATAAAAATGAAAATGAATCACGAACCAAACGAAACCTAAGATTAACGACTAAGTTTCATGTAAACAATACAAGAACTTCTTTGACTAAGTTTCATGTAAACAATACAAGAACTTCTTTGGATGAAAAACCAATTATTTCAAATCTCAATGAGTATGTGTAGGGAAAAAAAACTAAATATTTTTCAAATTAAAAATTTTAGTATATATTACATTATTTCAAGAAAAAAAATGAGTGAAAGAGAGAATACGTACGTGATCATATTGACCTAATCGTTGCTATATGTAAATATGTATCAACAAGATAAGAAAAATATAGTGAGATAGAATATTAATGTATCAATGAGACAATCATATCACACCTCCATAAGTCCAAATTTAGCAAAACCAAATATCAAAATTAGAGCAAAGTTTCAACTTTTTTTTATGGGTTAAACTTATCCAAACTCTTAACAAAATTACATGAACATAAACTCTTAAGAAAAACACAAAGAAATATAAAAGAAAGCTATTTTAAAGTCATGGCATATGTTTGTGCATGAAATCAATTGCATCTTTAATTAGCAATGAACAATCCTTGAGCTCAGGAACTGCATAAAATCCATGAATGGCATTTGGATATTCAACCAAATCAACTTCTTTTCCACCCTCTTTCAACCACTCGTAATACCTTCTCTCCCAATCTCGTAAAGGGTCTCGTCCTCCCACGATCAAGAGCGTCGGTGGAAATGCTGTGCTTGATATGTCTCGAACACCACCGGCTCCGAACACGTGCGCTGCTGGGTGGTTTCTGCTTGACCCATTTGGCAAAAATGCTTTCCAAGACCAATCTGTTTCTTCCAAAGTCAACATGGGTGATTTCTTAAATTGAATCTCTGAATTAGTTCTCTCTTCTCCTCCAAAAAGTGGTTGTATTGCAATTAAACCCTTGATCTTCACCTGTTAAAGTTAATGTTACACATCCAAAAATTTATGTCAATGATGGCCTTCTGATTCCGTGGCTTTTAGGGAATCACACTGTCAAAAAATTTAAATCCTTTAGCTGATCATGAACTGAGACTACGGCTATGACAAAATAATAACTCACTTTAATTACTACAAAATAATCTAATGTTTAAATTTAAACTTTTGAATGCGTTTTTAAAAGCACAAAGCAATTTTATGTCGAAGTAAAGTCTTGATCATGTAGGTGAAACTCTATATTAGGACAAGCTTAATCAAACTGTGTCTCAAATAGGTTGGAAAACTTAACCATAATGAAGTGTTGGAATAGATTTCATGCATCATTCTTATCATAGTAAAGGCCTTATAATATTGCAGCTATATGATGTGTCCAAATATATTTGTTGATTAGAGAGAAATTGATGGAAGTAGTGATTAAGGGTGTGTTTGTATAATCTTACAAAAAAGTCGTTTATAAAAAAGAAATCAATCCAAAGGGTTGGTTGAGTTTCTAATCAACCCATCAAACTATATCACTATATGTGATGATGGGTGATATAATAATATATAATTGTTGAAACAATAATAATAATAATAAAATATCTTTGAACTAAACACTAATAATATAAATATATAACATTATATATTGAGAGAGGTGTAATCCTATCTCACATGTTTAACATAAAACCAAACGTCATTGAAGATAAGAGTTAATATATTATGAGTTTATGACTCTCAACAACCTAAAATCACATGGGAAACCAATTTTAAAATAGTATAGTGGGAGTGATCATCTCATCCTACATAACTAATACAAAACATTATCACACATTTTTAAGATAATAGAAATTAAATTAAACTAATTTTAAGGAAAATTTTAAATTGGGAAGAATCCAACAATTATTTACAATTCATATAGCAAAATTTTAATCCAAATTCAAAAGAATAACTAAAATTTTAATTCAAATCCAAACTTTAAGTTTTTATATAGATTCATTACCTAAACATTAAAAAAAAAGTCCATTTTTATATTGAAATTACAATTTTTCCCTTCACATTTCAGTAATTAGCCTTGAAGTTTATAAATTTCCAATTTTAACTCAATTCATAATAAAAGGTTGATTTTTATAAATATAAAAAAAATAACAAAATATTTATACTCTCTATAATAAAATCAAAAACTGACAGACTATTTTTTTAAAATATTACATGTACTTCCTTTCTATTTCTATTTCTTTCCTCTCAATCTTTTCTCTTTAATTTTATAAAAAAAATTTAAAAATAATAAATTTTACAAAATATTTACAACTTCCATCTCTGATAGGATAACGATAGAATTCAAAATTTTGCTATAACGTATAAATATTTTAATTTATTTTGTTGTTTTTAAAAATGTTCTTTAATTTTTTTTCAAATTGTTATTGATCTATTTTTTAATTTTTTTTTCAAACTGTTATTTAGGTGTAAAGATATTGTCCTAAGTTTAAAGATGGTGAAAAAAATAGTTAGATATGAGGTAAAAAATTTCAAACGATCGTGCACAAATCATCTTAAAAAAAAATGATTAACAACTATCATGTACCAAAAAATCTTTAAAAAATGGTTCAAATCGTGTAGCAAAGAATATAAGTGTCTTAGGTGTCAATTAATCACGAACATTATTTTACCTCGTTGTGTTATATTTTTTTAAAAATCCCTCTATAATTATATTACAAATTTTTTTAGTTATTTGATATTAATAAAATAGACACCAATGTTTACAAACAAGTATTTAATTTTTTTAATTTTTTAATTTTTGTCAATTTGGTGAAGAATATTAAAAAAATAAAATATGAGCCTAAATAAAAAATAAAAAGGGTAAATAAAAAAACAAAAACGATAATGTTACTTTACCTTCTTGAAGTCGTAGCCACCGGATCTGAGTGCCACGTGATGTGCGAGATTGCCCCCAGCACTATCACCGGCGAGAAAACACCGACTAACATCCAACTTCACCGGAAAACCACCAAAATCCAAATTATTATCCACAGTGTCAAGAAATTTCAAAGCTTCAAATCCATCTTCGTAAGGAATTGGGAAACGATGTTCCGGAGAAAGCCGATAATTAACAGACGCAACCACCGCACCTAACTCACGTGCCAGTCTCCGGCAAAGATCATCGTAAGCCATCGAATCAGGTGAAAAGAACACGAACCCGCCACCGTGATAGTAAACGATGACGGGCAGTGTAACACTATCAGATGCAGAAGAAGAAGAAGAAGGAAGAAAGAGGCGAAACCAGAGATTACGAGAATGATCGAAAACGACGTCGTAAGTGGAAACGCCGTTATGTGGTTTGGAAGAAGAAGGGATCTTGGGGTCGAAGAAACTGATTAAGAAACGGTTGACGGTGATGTTTGAACGACGACTTATGAAAGAGGCTGAGGAAAAGAGACGAATAAGAACTCGAGACTTCCATGGAAGCTTTGGAGCCGTTTCCACCATTGCTAAAACTAATTTTCGTATTTTGTTCTTGAATCTGAATGAATAAATATACATATATATATTCTCATTATTATATTAGTTAAAGTAAACTGACGTCGATGAAAATCTCATAACTTATGGATACTTTATAAGTTATGATAATGATAATAAAAGTCTCACGATGAGGATGAAATTTTAATCTTATGATAATGATACACAATCTTGTAATAAAATGTTTAGAGTTGAACTTAGAAGTTTAAGAAGTATTATGTTAGGAATTAGTGCAAATTTAGTTGTTTTGTTATTAGAATTGAGCATCTTAAAAATTTTAGAAATATATTTAATTAAGGACAAAGTAAAGGGTTTAAATTAAAGATGTTGCTACGTTTATTATAAAGTTGGAGACCACCAAAATAATAAGATGAACTTTAAATACACAAATTAACTCTAAGGATATGGATTATTAATTACGGTCATGGATTAGGTTGAGTGTGGTTATCAATGAAACTTTAATTACTTAAAAATATTAATTAACACTTATCTTTCTGAAATAAATTAATAAATCCTTTGAATATATATATATATATATATATATATATATATTAAGGTAGGTTTTTTTAAAAAATATAATAAATTGTAAAAATATTTATAAATCCTTTCGAAAACAGAAAAACTCGCGAACTTGAAAATAAAAAATGGAGGGTTCGTTTAAACATTTTTTTCAAAATTTTTGGTACACCATTAATTAGATCTAAACATAGTTTACCTTAGTAATTAATTATATATATCTTGGCATACGATATTGAATAACCAAATAACTGTTTGAAAAAAAAATTAGAAAAATAGATCTTTGCTTTTTTATTTTGTTATACCTAGCTTAAATATTTTGGTGTTTGTTATATTTATAAAAAATTTCCTAAAATTTATTAGTGATAAGTCATTCCTATGATATGGTCTATACAATACTTTAATAGTTAATATAAATTTTGTTATATTTGTAAAAAAAATTTGTATTGAATTATATTTTTAAAAAATAAAAAGATACGTTTGATTAGAATATTGAGCTAAGTAAACACTAAACTATATATCTAATTATCTTATATAATTTAAGATATGGAAATATTAGCTATTCATTTTAAAATATTATACAAACTTGGTAGTTTAATATAATAGATGGATTTTGTCAATATCTTAACATTTTCATGCAACTTTCTCAATATAAATCTAAGTTAATTAGGGCAATTAATTAATGTTCTCCCTCCATTCTTTGCTCTAGCTTTCATGTTTCAATAATAAATTTCTAAAATGGCTTTAATCTATAAACCATCATTTTCATAGATATGGTAATTGCTTTCAATGAAATCATGTTACGTTTACAAATTAAACATTAAACAAATATATTAGCAATTAAGACATTGTGCTTAATTATATTAACATTGAAAATTTTAAATAACAACTTAACTAAATGATAATTAGGTCAAATAATGAAAACTTCTTCCTAAATTTACCATTGAGAGATGATCTTGATGACAAAGATTAGAAAAAACAAAAACAAAAAAAATGGTAGAAAAAGTAGATGAGAGAAAGTTAATTAAATTCTATTTTGAGCATTTATGGATGGCATACCATCATTATAGTTCATTCTAATACCATTTGTCATTGGAAAGATTGGCTATATAATAGGATTCATACTTCACAAGAACATCAGAAATCACTTTTCTAAAAATTTATATATATACATATAAAAACTTATTAATTAATAAAGGGAATTTCCATATCCATATTATGGCATTTCAAATGCTTTTGTTTAGACTTTCAATCATCTTATTCTCCATTTCAGGTACATGTTTTCTGATCTCTTTGAATTTTCTTTTAACAATCATCTGCTGTTGTGAGTTCTCAATTATATATGGTTGATCAATTAGGATTCATGAAGTTTCTGGTGAAATTATTGTTCAGTGATATGTGATGTGGGTTTTATCATTTACATTTAACCAATGCATTATATTTGTAGGAGTTTACTCTGTCAATTTCATCATCAAAAACAATTGTAGGATCCCAATATGGCCGGGAGCCTTAACCGGCGCTGGCAATCCAATCTCCACCACCGGCTTCAAACTACTCCCTGGCTCGACCACAACTACAACCGTCGATGCATCATCAACGCCGTGGTCGGGGCGGTTCTGGGCTCGAACCCTTTGCTCTACAGCTGCAAATGGTAAGTTCACTTGTGTAACAGCAGACTGCGGTTCCGGCCAAATCACCTGCAACGGCGCGGGCGCAACTCCGCCAGCAACCTTAGTGGAATTCACGATAGCGGCAAACCGTGGTCAAGACTTCTTCGACATCAGCCTCGTTGATGGCTTCAATCTGCCGGTTTCAATTACGCCAATAGGTGGATCGAGTGGCTGCAAATCAGTAACTTGTGGAAGAAGTGTGAACCCCGTTTGTCCACCGGAGATGGCCGTTAAAAGCCCACGTGGGTTAGTGATAGCTTGTAAGAGTGCTTGCATGGCTTTTAATAAGCCGGAATATTGCTGCAGTGGCGACCATAATCTGCCGGAAACTTGCCCGCCGACGAATTATTCGAGGATATTCAAGAGGCAATGCCCTCAAGCTTATAGCTATGCGTATGATGATAAGACGAGTACATTTACTTGTACTGGTGGAGCTAATTATGCTATCACTTTTTGTCCTTAAATTTAACACTTTTTGGTGGAAAAAACTTTAATAAAATGTAATAAATCGAATATGTTTGATATGTATAATTTACACACAAGCATCTTTCTACGATCTTTTTTTCTTTTTTGAATTTTGTTGAGAAGGTTGTTGTTAGTCATGTTTGTTTTAATTAGCAATCAAAATCGGTACGATTGTACTCTGATTCCATTCATGTGTTAATCGTTATGAATTTCAATTGCAAGAGGAAATGAATTGATTTTGATGGATAGTTTGTAATAGCTAGTCGAAGTTGATTTTTATTGAAGCTGTTTACTTTGACGTTTGTGTAGTGGAATGGTCGAATCGAATAGGGATGAGAATTACTACGAGGCGTTTGAGATTGAGAGAAAAAAAAAATCACTAAAAATTGATTGGATAATGATTGTGTTTTAGTATTTCGCTTCTTCGTCTTCCTCCAACTATTCTTTTATCAAACTTTGTTTCTTTTTGTTAGTTGTTCAATATTCTTGGTAAGTTTATCTTTCTCGAAACCATGGTTACAGCATAAAATTGTAAAATATATGTGAAGTTTTTAATGGTTTGGAAAAAAAAAAAGGTAATAAGCAAACAAAAACATGTAAACCGAAAAGCATACTCATGTGTATCACAAAAAAAATTGTAGCAATACATTTGACATATATAAAATAACACAACTCTGCATTCCAAATACACTTTCCTAACTCAACTTCAACTCTCCAAATATAAAACTTTAGTAACTCTATGAACAAAATTATCATCACTCAACCCTACGCGTCTAATACACTCCTAAATTCTTCATCATATTAATTTTAGCTTAAAATATAACTTTGTGTTATTTTCTAGATTAAACAGAAGTTTAAAATTTATAACATCATTATTTCTAAGATTATACATGTATAGGAATCAAAGCTTTTCATTTTTGAAAAAAATATAGAAAATGTATGTTCGATATACGTGGAGATATTTAAAATAATGGAGATCACATCACTCGTACTTCTTTAGCTTAGGTTATAAGGTTAAATAAACGTGAAATATCTTATAAAATTTGTATTGAGACCTCTTCGTTTGATCATTTTTTTCAAAATGCTTAGATTTTAAACGACATGTTCGTTTGATCAAACCGATTCAAAATTAGGAGTTGTGTGATCAATTGGGAAAATATTCACCTAATTATTCTTAATGAAGTGTTGTTTAAATTTAGAAAGCATCGTTTGATACCATAGAATTTGAACTTCCAAAATTAACCTCCACATGCCAGTTGGGTATCTAAATAACAACTCAGTACTACCGCCTGTCACCGGTTGTTTTTGCTTCCCCTTTATAACCCAATTTCTCTAACACTATTTTCTCCAGACACCTTTGTCTCTTTGCTTTACCTTAGAAGGGATTCTCTCTTTTCTCCACCCTCTTCCTCACTCCTCGCCCACCTCAGGTTAGTTTTTCTACATAGGATTCTCATATAACTATTTCAGACTTACATAAATCTTGTTTTAGTTCTTACTATAAATTAAACCATGTTGTCTCATATGTTTTAGGGTCAAAGCAAGCTAAGTTCATACACTACTGACTTGAATGTTAGTTGTATTTGGAGGGTTAAAAAATGAGACTAACTAATAGAACTTTATGAGTTATTTTGAACTTTTTGTTTTTTTTTCAGCGTGAAATAGGAATGGGGCAGCCGAGCAGTGATGGTAGTAATGGAGAAGGGATCAGAAGAAGATCATGTGGTTGTGGGAAAGATGATTTTCTACCAGAGGAGTCCTTTCAGAGTTGGGAAAATTATACAAAAGCACTTAAGGCAGTTCCTTTTCGTCTCTTTGACCGGCTCACGGCCCGATCAGCGGATCATACCGAGCTTGTCGAGATGAAGGCGAGAAGTCAGCATCAGATGAAGAAGACCCTCACATGGTGGGACCTCATGTGGTTTGGCGTTGGCGCCGTCATTGGTGCCGGTATATTCGTCCTCACCGGTCTCGAGACTAAGAAACATGCTGGCCCTGCAGTCGTTTTGTCTTACATTGTCTCTGGCATCTCTGCCATGCTTTCTGTCTTCTGCTACACTGAGTTTGCCGTTGAGATTCCGGCTGCCGGTATGTGCTTCTTTGCATAAGGTCTCATATATGAATTGTGACTCAATACTTATTTAACTAGAAAGGTTTTTCCAGGTGGATCATTTGCCTACCTAAGGGTAGAATTAGGGGACTTTGTGGCATTCATCGCTGCCGGAAACATTCTTCTCGAATACATTATTGGAAGCGCAGCCGTAGCTCGTGCATGGACGTCATACTTCGCCACCCTCTGCAACCACCATCCAAACGATTTTCGTGTCCACATATCCGCTTTCCCTGATGACTACAATGAACTCGATCCTATCGCCATTGTCGTCATTCTCATCATCGGCATCTTTGCTCTAGTGAGCACCAAAGGCTCCTCCCGTCTCAACTACGTTGCCTCCATTTTACATGTTGTTGTCATCGTCTTCATCATCATTGCTGGGCTAACTCAAGCCAACCGGAAAAACTTCACTCCCTTTGCCCCTTATGGCCCTCGTGGCATCTTCGTGGCTTCCGCTGTCTTGTTCTTTGCATACGTTGGGTTCGATGCAGTGTCGACATTGGCAGAAGAGACTAAGAATCCAGCTAAAGATATCCCCATAGGACTTGTTGGATCCATGGTGATCACAACCTTTCTATATTGCATTCTTGCTGTAACACTCTGCCTCATGCAACCGTACCAACAAATTGATGCGGATGCACCATTTTCTATGGCTTTCGAGGCCGTTGGTTGGAGTTGGGCTAAGTACATTGTCGCTGCTGGTGCTATTAAAGGCATGACAACTGTGTTGTTGGTCGGTTCGGTTGGTCAAGCTCGGTATCTCACACACATTGCTAGAACCCACATGGTATCTCCATGGTTTGCCAAAGTCCATGAAAAAACTGGTACTGTCATTGCATCCATCTTTGTTTAGTCTAGACGACACATCAATACTAAAATTTGGGTTCTGTTTAATTTTCTAAAACAGGAACTCCTGTAAACGCAACAGCAACAATGCTCATTGCAACAGCGATGGTTGCTTTCTTCACATCAATGAATATCCTCTCAAACCTTCTCTCAATCTCCACCCTCTTCATCTTCATGTTAGTAGCCATAGCCCTTATCATCCGACGCTACTACAGCAGCAGCGAAACCACATCATCAAACCGAAACAAGCTCTTAATATGCCTAGTTCTGATAATCGGATCTTCAATGGCAACTGCCGCATATTGGAGCACAAGCGACAATTGGATCGGCTTTGCCGTGACCCTTCCAATATGGTTCTTCTCAACTCTAGCTCTATGGCTCGGCGTCCCACAGGCAAAGAAGCCACAAGTCTGGGGCGTGCCATTGGTCCCATGGCTGCCTTCACTGTCCATTGCCATTAACTTTTTCCTTCTTGGGTCCATTGATAGAGCTTCATTTGAAAGGTTTGGGATATGGACTGGGATTCTCTTGATTTACTATTTCTTATTTGGATTGCATGCTTCTTATGACACTGCCATGAACTCCAAGACCAAGACAGCAGAAATTAATGACAGTGTGTGAAATAATGGAATTGGAATCATGATGATGAAGAAGAAGAAAATTTATTAACTGTTTAAATTAATAGCAGTGGGAAATTTTATATTTTTGTTAATGTACTTTATCTTAATCGTACTTTATGTGTATTTTAATTTGTTGTATGTGTAATGCAAATATGAACTTTATGGTACAAGTACAAATATGAACTTTAGGTTACAAATACAAATATGAACTTTATGTTACCAATACAAATATGAATCGTAAGACCGACGATTTATAAAAACCGAAATTCTTCTCCTTTTTCACTCTCCGATTTAACTTAACTCCGTTCAACTTCATTGCCTACTCTCCGGTAACTGCTTCTTCCTTTTGAGCTATGATCTTCTTCTTCACAACCCTAATTGCTTAACCATTCCCTTCCCTAATGGAAGACTCCGAGGGCGTTCTCAGCTTCGATTTCGAGGGTGGTCTCGATGCCGTCCCCACGAACCCTGCCGCCACCTCCTCCTTACCCATCATCAATTCCGACTCTTCTGCCCCACCCGTTGCCTCTGCCGTCTCCAACTCTCTCTCTGGTGCCCTCGGTCCTGCTGTTTCAGCTGAACCTCCTGGCGCCCCACCTGGTAACGTCGGAAACCGGAGGAGCTTTCGGCAAACGGTCTGCCGGCATTGGCTTCGTAGCTTGTGTATGAAGGGTGATGCTTGTGGTTTCCTTCATCAGTATGATAAGTCTCGGATGCCCATTTGCCGGTTCTTCCGTCTCTATGGCGAGTGCCGTGAGCAGGATTGCGTCTATAAACATACCAACGAAGATATCAAGGAGTGTAATATGTAAGTTTTGAGAATTGGAATTTGGGATCCAATTTGTTAGGTTTTCGTCTGATTTACGTTTTTGGTTGTTTAATTTATGTGTATTTTTCTTTTCATCGGAGGTGATCAATGTCTGTTTTCATCGTTTATGCCTTTCTTTATCTCTAGTTGTTGAGTTTTTTTAGTATCGTATGCAGTTCATCGATTTCAGACTGGGAAATTTATTTCATTTTGAACTCTTTTTCCTTTATGAATTTCTGTTGAGGATACAGTTTTCTTTCATCTTTAATATATGAAATTATACAAACAAAATCTACTCTCCCATCGGGAATATACAAAAGAACATCAAATTAACAGTTACATAAGTCTCCTTCTGATTTTTTTTTTTCATTCTTTGTCGTTCTTGAATTCCTTGTTAACCGTAAAGCCCATGAAATGGCCTTAGCTGCATTGATCGAACGAGTTTTTGAGCCTTTTCTTCAAAAGTTTTTGCCACCCAACAACTGTATCATTGTTTTTCTAATGGATCAAAGAACATAGGAAATTGTTACTTATCTAAAAAAATAAAAAGAAAAAAGGGACCTAAGAGAGATAAAAATAGTGAAGTGGAATTATCCCTACGTCTCTTCTATATGAGCAAAGTAATAGTAGGGAATGTTGGGCATTGTTTGAGTGCATACTTCTTTCCTTGAGCTTTCCCTCCATCAATGAAATTAATGATTCTTAGAAGGATATTCAAGTTTTAAGTTTATGCTATGTGTATGGCTGTATTATGAACATGCGTGATACATGTAAAGTTGATGTTATCATTAGACATATTTACAGCACTAGATCTTGAGGAATCCTTATTCAAGTTTCTACAAAATTTATTGCAATAGCATGATATTTTATGTTAATTTCTGTAGCACATCTTTTTAGACCCATTTTTGCCCTTTCAGAACCAATGGATGTTATACATCTAAAGGCTAAACGTTGTAACTGCAGGTACAAGTTTGGTTTCTGTCCAAATGGTCCTGATTGTCGGTATAGGCATGCAAAGCTGCCTGGACCTCCACCTCCATTGGAAGAAATCCTTCAGAAAATACAGCATTTAGGTTCATACAACTATGGTCCTTCAAACAAATTCTTTACACAACGTGGAGTTGGCTTATCCCAACAGAATGAGAAATCTCAGTTTCCTCAGGTTCCAGCCCTCGTCACTCAAGGAGTGACAGGAAAACCTTCTGCAGAAGAATCTGCTAATGTCCAACAACAGCAAGGTCAACAGTCTGCACCACAAGCCAGCCAGACTCCAGTACAAAGTGTTTCTAATGGCCAGCCCAATCAGTTAAACAGAAATGCAACGTCTCTGCCTCAAGGAATATCTAGGTGTGTCTGAAGAGACCTGAAGTTCTTCTGCATGTTACTTTAACTAAATTTTTGTATCATATGAACACAGTGTTGCAGAGATATGTTATTTAACCTTCACTGTTCAAATCATATTTGTGTTTTCTTTTGGTTACTCTAAGTTCCCACTAGTCATTAGTCAGCAATGTTTTTCTTCATATCAATTTGTAGTCCATGGGACTACAAGAATTTTTAGGTAGAATAAGATTCTAACTCAGTACCTTTTTAAGAGTTTAAGATGAGTACATGTAGATATTTTTTATATCAGAAAATTCACTTTCACTGAGAAGAAATAAAGAATTCAGAAGAGCATGAATTGTATCGTCTTAAGGTATTTGTGGTTTAACATGTTCTGTATCAAGCTATTAAATGCTATGTCTCTGATGTCAATTGCCAAGTTATAGAAACTGATTTTCCCTTCACGTTTATGGCTTTATTATAGATCGGCTAGAATCTGTTGGCTGAAAGCTCATACTCTGTTATAGATTGTCTTCTAACAGACTTTTTTTATGTAGTTTGGTTTAATGCTTGAAAATTATGTGGTCTCTCCAGCTTCTGTAATTATACTTGCTTTGTGATTTATGCTAAGTGGAGTTGGAGTTGTTTTCTGTAGAACTCAATCAGCAAGGGTGTACCCTTCTTTGGTTCTGCAACCTTTTCCATTCTTCTCCTGATAATGACTAGCAGTTGCCCATTTTTAATACAATGTGGCAAACAGAATAAAAAATCTGATTTTACACGAACCTTTTAAATACTCTGAATGCTGTAATTTATTTTTGAAAGATTAGGTACTTTATTGTTAAAAGTTGCAATCGTGAGAATTTGGAATTATCTGTACAACAAGGGGTATGGGCAACTCAAAGAAGCAATGAAGCTAAACTTAATGAAGCGTTTGATTCTGCTGATAATGTTATTTTGATTTTCTCAGTCAATCGGACTCGGCATTTTCAGGTGCGAATCATTCACTCTTGTGTATGTGCACTACGAGTTATGACACTATTTGGTCATTGAGGACCAAAGTATGTTTGTTTGCGAGAATCATACTGATTTACTATTGGCTGCTTAGGGTTGTGCAAAGATGATGTCCAGGATTGGTGGATCTGTCAGTGGGGGCAATTGGAAATATGCACATGGAACTCCACATTATGGGCAAAACTTTTCACTCAAATGGCTGAAGGTTGATATTTCATTTCTTAGATCTATAGTTTTATGCAGAAATTTATCACAATTGCGTGTCTCATCATGTTGTTGCCATTTAGGGTATAGAGTTTAGGATGATTTTAATGCTATCAATTTGAGCCCTCCGTGATGTGATGAATAATTTTAATTCGCTACTTGCAGTTATGTGAGCTCTCCTTTCAGAAAACGCGTCATTTGAGGAATCCATATAATGAAAATTTACCAGTAAAGGTATAGTATCTCAAGCTTGATGAAGAAAGATTTCCATTTATATTTACATCTTCAGATGTCTTTGTCATGCTTCTTCTTTTACTTGTTTTGTGAGCTGTTGAAAATATTTTCCGCTTCTTTTGTCTTTTATGTTTATGATCCATATTTTGTTTTGCACTTTCTGGTGATAATACATACTGCCGGTTTTGTTGAAGTCAAATCATCTGAAAGCATACCTAAGAACTCGCAATCTTGTCTTGTGCATGAAAGTTTATCCTTTTTCCCCCTCCTTTTTGGATGGGTGTGGGCGTGGGATTCTCTGGGAGCTTTCCGTAGGATTTAGTTTCTAGAAATTACATTCTGCCCTGGTTGGACTGCGATCTTTATATTATGTACGTTCCAGGAATCATCTGTCAGAGAGTGCTAAAATGGTTGATACAATCCTATGAGGATTGCAATCCTGATTGACCTCACACTCTAACATTCAGCATACCTACGACTACCATCCTTGTTTACATGGCTTTCTTTTGTTTTTTAAGCTACTGTCTTGTTGCTTGTTTCATCGTGGTGACTTGTGACCCTCTATTAGTTTCACCGCTGCTAATCCTATTACTAGCAACTTCTTTGGCCTGTTAAGTTTGTTTGTTGTTCCAAAACTGGATTTTAGCCTATAAATAGTTTGTCCTTTGTTGTTATGAAAGGACATTTTAGTAAAGAATGCTTCAATATTTCTCCAATGATACTGTTACACTATCCAGATTGTTAATGTGGCCATGCTAGAAGGTCTTCTGCGGAAAGACGCAGTGCAGGATAATCATTTTGTGACTAGAAAATCGGTGGATTTACTTTGGTATTTAGGAGAATTGAAAAATGCAGCAAAAGGCCATGATCTTTTATTAGATAGTGGCATGATAGTTTGATTGAGAGGGAACGAGATGAATTTCCGGAAAATTGATGATACTGGTTGTGTATCACATGAGATGGCTTTGATACCTTCACTATGCTTCAACTTTGAAGGATTTGGAAGCCATCCCGTTTATCTTTTAAAATCGTTTAATTGGCACCCTGTTTTTACTTAATTGGTTTGAAACTGCTCGTTGTCTTGGTTTGTTTCATGTCTACCATCCACATGTTCATTTCCTGGAGGTCCTGGAGGATGATTTTTTGAAACTATGATATTCTTTCCTATATGTCTTGTTCTGCAATCAGTGGTAGCATTGGATACTAATTTCGCCATCATTTTTATCACTCTTCCAACTGCAGATCAGTAGAGATTGCCAAGAGCTAGAGCCCTCTGTTGGTGAGCAGCTGGCATCTTTGCTTTATCTTGAGCCAGACGGTGAACTCATGGTATGCTTGCTTTGTTCATCTTGGTCCAATAAAAAAATTTCAAAATGCACTCCCAATATAAGGTTTTATACATATGCAAGCAGGCGAGGAAGAAAATAAAATAGGAGAAAATGCATTTTGGCAGTTCCAGGATGTGTAATTGTGTGGGTTAGCTTTAGCTGGATTTCTCAACTGTATTTTCTTTTCCTTTTTTTTTTTTATTAGGCTGTCTCAGTAGCGGCAGAATCGAAACGAGAAGAGGAAAAAGCCAAGGGAGTTAATCCTGATATTGGAAGTGAGAACCCAGATATTGTCCCGTTTGAGGATAATGAAGAAGAAGAAGAGGAAGAAAGTGAAGAGGAGGAGGAGGAAAGCTTTGGCCAGTCCGCTGGCTTACCACCTCAGGGTAGAGGAAGGGGCAGGGGAATGATGTGGCCACCACACATGCCAATGGGACGTGGTGCCAGACCCTTCCATGGAATGCAGGGTTTCCCTCCTGGGATGATGGGTCCGGATGGGCTTTCTTATGGTCCTGTTACACCCGATGGATTTCCCATGCCTGACATTTTTGGTATGGCCCCTCGTGGCTTTGGCCCGTACGGTCCTACTCCTAGGTTTTCCGGTGATTTTATGGGTCCTCCAACTGCTATGATGTTTCGAGGACGACCTTCTCAACCTGCGGCTATGTTCCCCCCTAGTGGGTTTGGCATGATGATGGGTCAAGGGCGTGGTCCATTCATGGGTGGGATGGGGGTTGCCGGTGCTAACCCAGCTCGTCCTGGTCGTCCTGTGGGTGTGTCTCCATTGTATCCACCTCCTGCAGTACCCTCGTCTCAGAACATGAATCGAGCTATTAAGAGGGATCAAAGGGGACTAACCAATGATAGATATATAGTTGGCATGGACCAAAACAAAGGCCTGGAAATTCAAAGTAGTGGACGCGATGAAGAAATGCAATATAAGCAGGGCTCAAAAGCCTATTCTGATGAGCAATATGGAACAGGAACCACCTTCAGGAATGAAGAAAGCGAAAGCGAAGATGAGGCACCTCGACGATCAAGGCATGGAGAGGGTAAGAAGAAGCGGAGAGGCTCAGAAGGAGATGCAACTGCAATCTCTAATCAGTGATCTAGTAGTTAGTTATATCTGACCAAATAGCCTCTGTTTTGCCACTGATCAGGGAGACCTTCCTACTTAGGCAAGACATTGTTGAAGAACTTAGCGGCGTTGTAAGTTCTAATATTGGATTGCTCTTTTTTTTTTTTTTCCTTTTTCTTTTTTCATTTTACAGGCGACTTCTTGTGACGTAAGTTATACATTTCTAAGCAGAGTCATAATTCATACATTATCTTACAAATTTGTAAATGAACTTTCATATGAAGGGAAGAATCTCATAACTTGAATATTCGATGGTGTGAAGCTGTTATGTCTTCCTCCCTTAACCCCCTCCATTGTTGATCCCCACTTTCACCATCTCCCTGTGAAAGAAACGGAAGAAGAGGGAGAGTTTTCAATTGATGACAGAAATGAAAGATTGCTAGTTTGTACAAAGCATGACTGTCACTAACTTCCTAATGCATCATCAAAATGTGTAATGTGTGTTATACGAAATCCTTTCCATTTGTGGTGGATGTTTTACTTTTGATATGATTTACCTATTAGTATTCTTATATATATATATAGATAAGCTTGTCCTTAGGCTTCTTGCTATGACGAAAAAATGGCATTGATGAGACTGGAGTAGGTTTAAGTGAAACCTTCCCACTAATTGGGAAAATAGAAGGATAACTTTAAGGCTTAGATCTTGGTGAGAGAGTCTCCTATCAAGATGTTTGTTTAGGAGCCTACTATTCATTTGATTAGATTGGAATATTATGATTGTGTACTTGATTTAAGGGTGAACAAGAGAAAAGACTGTGTTAAAATGACTGTAAATCGACAGAGAGACAATATGTTCTAGTGATTAAGAGATTTCTCTATTCGAAATCTTTCTACTCCCTATTGTATTATATGTGTATAACCTACTTATTAAGAGGTATGAGGTTTGAACTACATCTAAATTAAAATGATAATAATAGTAATATACCATTAAGACTATAATTTATATTTAGACCATTTTTTTCTTTCAAATTCAAATGCAAGATATGAGATCAAATCTTAGAGGAAAAAAATAACTTTTACTGAGAAACAAGTGCTATGTCTTTAGGAATAAGAATGCAAACAGCTCCTACAAACTATAGCCTCTCTTCAACGACAGTCGAAAAACAAGTGGGGATCCACTGCAATCTAAAGAAGAATCTAAAACATCAAAAACAGCCAATCAGGTTAACAAGTGCACAACCAGATCAAATAACACATTATCGGGTGTTATTCATTGATTTGACTTTCATATCTAAAGTTAATGATATTTTTTATAGAATCATTTTTGTTCCATTCAACAATTAAAATGGTAATTGGTACACAATGCTAGCAAAACTTTACAAGGCTGAAGATTTGTTCAATTGGATTAATTTTCGTTATAATCTCTTATTTCTACTTGTCTTCTTTTAGTGATACTAAGAAAAAGAACAAACTAATAAGATATCAAATCACTAGTAGCCACAACAATCATTGATGGGATGGTCTTCAAACCAGACACCACTGACTTGGTTTGTCGTGTATTACAGGCTAGAATACAAGAAACAGTATTCCATATTCGTTGACAAAAAAAAAAGAATTTGAAACAATGTCTCATCAAGAAAAAGCTCAAATATCATCTCAGTCAACAAATGTTTGAACTTCATAGTCGAATCAATCCCAACCTTCAATTTCCAAAGAATTACCAAATCTGTTTTAACCCATAACAGATAAATTCCAACTTCTTCACCTATAAGAATACAATTTAAAAGAGCAACAACCTCAACGAGCTCAATAATACAATTTTAGATCTTTTTGCATCAAAATCAAAGGCTAATAATGACTCCAAAGCTCACAAAATCCCATACCATAAGGAAGGAAGCATCCAAATCTAAGCTTATAATGAATACTCAAACTGCCTCTTCTTAATTAATTGTAATTTGTACTTCTTCTTATCATTGCATTTTGTTTACTTTCACAAATTTCTCCAAATTAAAAGCACTTTAAGTATAATTACTACAAATTTTGCTGAGTTGTCACAAACAAGTTGCCACTTGGCAAATACCTTTTCCACGTGTATATTTCTTTAAAACAATCATATTGCTCAAAACAATAAAAGAAAATGTCTTCTTCCACTTCTGCTTCTGAAATTTCAAGCTCCAAACTTCCATGGAAGCATCGTCTATTGCTTCGAATCGGTTCTACAATCACCGACGCTTGTTGTCGATCCGATTTCACCGTCAACCGTTGGCTCACCGGAATCCTCGACTGGAAAATCCCCCCTTCTACCAAACCAATCGACGGCGTCTCCTCTTTCGATCTCACCATCGACACTTCCCGCAACCTTTGGGTTCGAATCTTCAATCCCGTTATTGACGGTGAAGATTCAGATCTTCAATCTCTACCGTTGATTTTCTATTTCCACGGTGGTGGCTTCGCTTTATCTTACGCCGATTCAGCTCTCTCCCACACTTCCGCTCACCGATTCGCCAAACAATTACCCGCCGTTGTAATCTCCGTCAACTACCGCCTCGCTCCGGAATTCCGGTACCCATGCCAATACGACGACGGATTCGACGCTTTGAAATTCATCGACGAAGTGGGGGAGGAAATCCTTCCAGCAAAGGCGGATCTAAGCCGTTGCTTCATTTTGGGGGAAAGCGCCGGAGGAAATCTCGGGCACCACGTAGCAGTGAGAGCGAGCGAGTACACGTTAAAGAAAGTGAAACTGATTGGGTTCATAGCGTCGCAGCCGTTTTTCGGTGGAGAGGAGAGAACAGAGTCGGAGATCCGGTTGAGTAATCAGCGGCCGTTGAGTCTGAGGCTTTCGGATTGGTTTTGGAAGGCGTTTTTGCCAGA
This sequence comes from Cucumis hystrix, assembly GCA_025688845.1. Taxonomy (NCBI): domain Eukaryota; kingdom Viridiplantae; phylum Streptophyta; class Magnoliopsida; order Cucurbitales; family Cucurbitaceae; genus Cucumis; species Cucumis hystrix. Next base: position 827,095 of record CM046891.1, on the reverse strand, counting down.
AGGGGAAGATCGGGATCACGGGGCGGCGAATGTGTTTGGACCAAAGGGAAGGGATGTTACGGAGGTGATGAAGTTTCCGGCGACGTTGGTTATGGTGGGAGAATTGGATCTGTTGCAAGATGGGCAGAGGAGGTATTACGAAGGGTTGAAGAGAATGGGGAAAGAAGTGAAAATGGTGGAATTTGAGAACGCCATTCATGGCTTCTTTGCATTTTGGGATCTGCCTCAATATTCTTCCATGATGAAGGAGATGAAGGATTTCATTGCCACACACATTCAAAACTCCATTGTTTTTGCTTCTTCTTCCTCAACAAACAAATAAGCTTTATTGCTTAACATTCTAAATTAAAATAATAATAATAAATATTTAGTTTTTTCTTTTCAATTTGATAATTCATACAATATTTTGTCCATTGAAATTGATACAAATTTATTTTTAAATACTATTTTAGTTCTCTATTATAAATTTCATTCTATATTTCTAATTTTCTATGTTTAGTTGATTTAGTTTTGATAAATCTTAATTTTGTACAAATCTCAATAAATTAATTGTTAAGTTTACTTTTTTTTAGTACATTACCATTTTAGCTTTTATGCTTTAAAATTATAAATTTTAATTGACTTTATTTGTATTTTTATGAAATCTTGAACTTTGTCTATATTTGAGAAAATTATTCAAAATATTTTGTCTATAATTGTTATATATCTTGAATTATTGTTTAATGAATTTAAGTGACCAAATTTAAGTTTTATTAAAAGTGAGTCAACTAAGTAGAACCCTAAAATACATCAACCAAACTTGATATTTTAATTTTGTCATTTTAGAGCCAAAACTAATCGAATTGAAGTTGTGAACTTCACATAATATAATAAAAACAATAAGATAAATGACAAAATATTCATATTGATTTTAATAGAACATTTTGTAAATCAACGATGATGACTATAAATCAATGAAGGATTTCATTCCAAGGCCTTTATCATCATCATTACACCAATATTTCAAGAATGGATCCCATCCCAATTCCATGTAAACAGTTGAACGATGAATTGCAACAAAAAGGTAAAAACTTGACTGGCACATTTGATTATAAACATAATCTATCTTTGTAATTCATCTCTTTGGGTAGTTTTAAGCCCACAATGGCTTTGCAAACTCACCCTTCTTAGTGAGATATATGAATTGCTCTAATTTGACTATTGTTACCATTAGCAAAATGTGGTGAAAACTCAGTTAAGCGAGTGAATAAAAAAATACATAAAGAAACAAAGGGGTAAACTTGGAGAGGTCAAAATTGGTTTGGGTATTATATAACCTCTTCAGTTCAGTCTCACGAAAGCTTAAGAGGATGAACTGTAACTCCATTCCGAGCAGCTGGGATTCGCCCCCACCTTCCAAGACGAGGTTCCTGTCATTAAGTTAACTCTAACCGTGTTAAGAGATATTTTTTAGGTATTGAAGTGCATGTTGTGATTTTTCTACTAAAAGAGTCAAAAATCTTAGGTGATAATCGGCACAAACACCAACGAATCTAAATTTAGCTTTACATAGGTGAAGAGATCGTTCCCATTAACAAGGGAACATATCGATTATTTGTGGGAAAACTTATCTATCTATCACATCACATACCAAATCAACATTGCATGCTTTACTAGCATTGAAATGAACGTGGAAGCCATAAACAAGATTTTGAGATACTTGAAAGGCAATCTAGATCATGGACTATTACTCAAAAAGGTCATCAAACAGACTTGAAGAACTCTACAATGATCCTTGTTGGGATAGAGAATTAATTGACTGGAGATCTATAGCTGCATACCGCTCCTATGTGTGGGATAATTTGGTCACTTGGATTAGTAAAAAATAAGTCGTTGTAGCAAGAGGCAACAGAAAAGTTGAATACGAAGCTCTTTGACATCTAAAAAGGCATGTGGATTCAGAACCACTTTAAGAAGTTTTCCTGTTACCTATCAGCTCTCTCTCTCCTCCCCCTCGAAAGAATACCTCATCTCCCTCGTTATATCGTGGTTATGCAAGGAGATTTTGGTGTCACCTACTAATATCCTATAGGTTGGCAAAATGCCCTATCCAAAGCCCCAAAAATATTTCTTCACACTTCGGGGTGGTCACTTCTTCAGAAAGGAAAAAATGATCTTTTGGGAAAACTCGTTAGAGCCTACTGCTTGAACATTTGGCAATAAAGAAATCAAATATAAGAAAGACACCTATAACAGAAATCTTGATACTTTAGTTAATATGGTTGGCGGTATAAATCTCCCCTTTTTCACAACTATAGTTCTACTTCCCTACTCCCTAATTAGAGAGGTTTTCAGTAAATTATCCCAAAAGAGATGAAGAGGGATAGTAACTAATCGTAGTTGGAAAACTTTCTAGAAGTTAGATTAGTGAAATTTTGATCTTTTAGAAGAAAAAAAATAACAGAAGCTTCTATATTGTTTAATATATATGAGAAACCCATAGTTGCAATTCTACTTCAAACTTCTACCACAAAAAACAATTAAACATGCTTAAAAAAAATTATGGCGATTACCTGCCCAACTCCAGCCACCACAAATCTTCCAGAGTTGGCAAAGGTCAAGGAGTTCACAAACCCAACCTGAAATTAAAAAAAAAAAAGTCATATGTAAGCATTACAACTTTATAAGCACAAGTGATGTCTAAGAAACTCCAAAAAAATATCCACATGTTGTTTCTAAAATAAGGGGAGAGAGAGAGAGAGAGAAAGCAGCAATGGAAGAAGCCCTTAAAGCCTAAAGTTTTCTATTTGAGTACTTCCAAAAGCAAAAGATATGAAAGGTAGAAATAGGATTATATCAAGAGAAAGTCATAGTTTGGCGCCCAAAAGCTCTTATTGAGGTGGAAACATGCGAAGGCACAAATTCAAGCAATGATTACAAAAGAACGCACTTGTACAATATAAGCCACATTCAAGTTTGTTTAATTAGAAGAGGTGTGCGATGACTAATGTAAAATAAAAGGATCTTGCATACCAGAGGGAGGTCGTATAATGGTCGAACATCTTTCTTATCACTTGTGAGAGCCCATAAACGAACAGAACCATTGCCAGCACCCGATGCAGCAAGGTCACTGTTTCTACATACTGAGACTGAACTTATCCAAGAATATGCTGACAAATTGTGAGAGGTATTATGATTGGCATCCCCATTTCCTGCAAGAAACAAAATTCACGATTTAATGATAATTTGAATAATAATTGGCACAAAGAATAGCTATTTTTTATTTCAATCAACCTTTTTATTTTTTATTAACTTTAATGGAAAAGTGAACAACTAAAAAAATATGAGAAGAGAACCAACAACTAGCCACTCCTGCAAGCAAGCTCGTAACGAAACACAGAAAGACCAACTGACCAAATGACAATTATGAACTCGTTTGATTAGTGGGAATAATAAAGCTAGAAATAAACACTAACGAGCCTCTCAGGTACAGTGATAATTTTCAAAATGATAGAAGATAGAAATATATAAAATTCTTAAAGAAACCCATACCCATACAACCATTGGGGATGGCTCCATTTTCCTTCAGCTCCAAATTGGTAGAAGATGATGAAGAAGAATGAGCATTTCGCACAATAAAAACAGGCTTCTTTTTTAAAACAGTCCAAAGCTCAATACTGCCATCATCTGATCCAGATAAGAATTCATCATTGCTTATAAAACAGCAACATTCTAAGGATGATGCAGGAGCACGAAATACTAAACGGGACTCCTCTGGAACCTGTTTCAAGCATCAAAAGGACTAATTAGTGAAAGTAACACTACAGTAGGTAGATGAAAACGCAAGCAAGCTGCACAAATTAAAATTAGCAAAATGTGGCAAGTCCAATGAGAGTCGATAAAAAATGCAAGCCGTAAAAAACAGGGTCTACCTTCCATAATTGCATACTCCGATCACGTCCAACAGTCAGTAATCTTTCTTTCCGTAGGCAATCGATAGTCAATACATCGCTTTGGTGACCAAACAATGTATTTATATAAGCTCTGTCATCCACATTCCATAACTTGACAGTTCGATCATATGAACCAGAAAAAAGTTCTGAAGTCCCTTGCCTGAAAGTTAAACACGAAACAGGACCTCTATGACCAGGAAATGCCTGTAAGAAGCCACAGTAAAATGAGTGAGTCAAGCTTTTGACAGCTATAAAACTTTATTTTCTGTCAAGTTTTTCGCTCGTTTTGAGGGGGAGTTACAGAAAGGTGAAAGAGGAAGCTTCCAATCAAAGTAATTAAGAAAGGATATACAGAATTTGGGATAACAATGTCCATACTTTCTCACTGTTCTTCTGAACTAAAACATATCCTCTACTTGTTGGATCGCTTGGAGTTTTTTTTTTTTTTTTTGCAGCCTATTTAAATGTCTCTTTCCTTTATATTAATGAATATGCGAGAAAAGACATCCCCAATTGAATATGACAACAGAAGGATAATTTCAAAAGGTTAATATATTATTCCACACAAACCGGATTGTTTTAGGTTTTGATTTAATCTCAGGAGTTTTCTACTATGCCATGTAATGTAAGCAATAAGATACAACGATAAATAGCAATTACCTGAATATGCTCTCGTGTACGAGTATCCCATATATGCACATGGCGGTCTAAGCCTCCACTAGCTAAATATCGACCATCAGAACTGACAGCTAATGACAAAGTGACTTTACTGTGCTTTGTAGCCCGACCTTGGGGATCCTTAGCACCATGCAATCTCAATACTTCATCACTAGGCCATTGATATTTTTCCCCTTTACCACTTTCTACATCCCAGTGTAAGATGGTACCATCCTTGGACGATGAAAACCCCTTCAAATCATCCTCAGATAGAGCGACAGCTGTAACAGATTGTCTGTGCTTAATCAATAATTGAAATTCATCTCTAGCTACTGGCCTCTGAACCCTGAAAGTTGTATAATTGTTAACACTTTAATGCCACCATACACCCATAAAAAAAAAACTTAGTTTTTCACCTTTTTCCTTTGCCTCTCCTAGTTTTACCTCACATACAGGGGATTAAAGAAACAAGGATATCAAAGGAACGTGCTCTCCAAACTTTGTTATAAAATTACAGTGGGTGAAACGAACACACAAGTGAAAATTAGACACATATAATGAGGATAACACTTGAACCTCTACCTCTCTTCTTGAAGAGATAGCACAAGAAAGTGCTTGACATCCCACATACATATTTCCTAGTACTTAAAGAAAGATACTTGAAAAATTATATGAACTTATTAAAAAAAAGACATTTTGTTGTAATCAAGTGAATGGACGTGGAGTTTGAATAAGAAAAAGAAATCATTAAAGGAAATGGTAATGTCATATAAGCAGATTGTTTTTAACTTAGCATCTGTGTAACAGTGGAATAAATAAATACCTAAACTACATGAGAAAAAAATTTGTGTCAGCCAGTATGTGTGAGGGAGAGAGTTGAAGTGCCGTGAATTTTGGGAAATCAAGGACAATAAACACAATTTAAATCAACAAAAATACAAATACAAAATTCCAATGAAAAATAAACCAATAGAAAACAAGACCTTGATGCAATTTCTCTTCGAAGCCTTCCGCTATCTTCAAGTTGCTCTTGCTGAAGAATTTGTGCAACAAGTGAATCTTTTTCGCCTTCATCATCACTCTCATCCTCATCCTTCTCTTCATCGCCCCTCTTCTTTTCCCTTTTTGCAATTTCCCGAATTTTCTCCAAGTATTCGACTGCTACTCTTTTCCTTTTCTCATCAACAGTTTCTTCCTCAAACTCCTCATCCTCAACACCCACTAACCCATTATCCTCATCTGACTCACCGCTTTCAATCTCATCATCAACAATTTTCCTTCGTTTTCTCGATTCAGAACTGAAGAAAGGGTCCTTACTGAGTGGAAAATTCTTCCCCTTCTTTCCCCCGTTAGGAGGGGCCGAGGTTTTCTTCTTCGTCATCTTTACTGCAAAAGAGAGAAGATACAAAAAGATATAAATCCTTAAACAAATTCCTTCTATTCATTATGAGTTATTGTCGAATTGGCATCGACAGAGCAAACAACAATAACAAAAGTAACATAGAAAAGCATCATCTATTGGCTAAACTGAAGTGTGATGTGAGACAAAGGACGATAGTGGGCAAAGGGCAAAATGCATAAGGGTGATCAAAGTCGGGGGTGGAATATGTGTATTTGTTCTATGAGTTCTAGAAATGTACCTTCTTAGTCCTCAAGTTTGTAAGAAGATGTGCATTTGATCTCTAAGTTTCTAAAATGCACCTTTATGTCTCTTTGGCCCCTCTAAAAAATCCAAACTATTAGTTCATTTTTCTCTCTACTTCATATATTTCACACTCTCATATTTTCTTTAATTTCTCTCAAAGTTCTCTCAAGCTCATCTTGTCATGCTCCAAAATCATTAGCAACTTCACTTCTCAAGTTCTCAACCTCATTCTCTCTTGTGGTAAGTGTTTACATTTGGTTTTCAAAAGATGTTTTTGGTCTACTACTCCCATTCATAGTTACCTTCAATTTGGTTGAGTTTTTTATTTTTTTTGTGCAATTATTTAAACCTTAGTCTAATTTTCTTGCAAAGCTTTACAATTTCTAAATATTTTACACTATAGTTGTTTTCATTTTTGTTGGATGTGGATGTATTGTATGTCTGTATTCTCACTCTAAACTTCTAAAATATGCATCTAAATGTGTCACAATGAAACTAAAGGTAAAGGTTTACAATTTAATTTTTGCTAACAGCTAGATAAACATAAAAGATAGCCAAGAAAAGAGGGAAGTTCCATATTGATGTGTATCCCCACTCTAAATCATGTGTCACAATAAAACTAGAAGAAAGGTTTAAAATATGTTACAATGAGTTGGTTGCAAATTTTTACGTTAGAAGATCCCCTGAAATGACATTAAAATTTCATAAAAAATACATAAAACCACCCTAAATCAACTAAAATTGCATATAAATGAATTGGAGTTGAAAGTTTAGAATCTGTATCCTGAAAGATAATTGCAGTCTAGTTGAAAGATAAAAGACAGCAATCAAAATGACATGAAAAAATTTCTTAGTATACCCTCTCTAAATCACCTAAAACATAGATACAAATGTGGAACACTTGTCGTTTTTACAAAACAAACCCAACCAAAGACATTTTTTTTATTTTGCAAAAAGCGGCGGCAAAATAAACTCAGCCAACAGTCATCGCAACAAACATCTGAAAAACAACCTAATAACCCCAACTATTAGCTGACAAGAAGAAAAATTTTATAAAAAAATCTCATCGAAGCAGAAATTTTCTCACCAGGCTAAATCACGACCAAATGGTTGAAGTTCGAGAAAGAAGTTGTTTGAATGCTGCGCCGTTGCCCGGAGTTGGCGTGGCCGTCGAGTTGCAGTCGGCGGCGCTGATTGGTGGTCGTCGGAAAAGCTGTGGTGTATGGGAGTTGATTGGTGGTCGGCTAGTAGCCGGAGCTGGAAAGAGAAGGTTGCTTGTGAAGAGGAGAGGAGGAGGCAAGGGGTTTGGGAGGGAGAACGTGTAGGGTTTTTCTCAAACCTTATTTCAAGAAAATTTTATTATGCATTCATTTTAAACAGTTCCCATCCGAAATTTCATTTTGATTATTTATGGAAAAAAATGTTTTAACAATACATTTTTTTTTTTAAATGGTTTTGATTATTTATATATATATATATATAAATTGAATCTTTATATTAGTGTTTATATATATTATTAGTGGGTTTTTTTTGGATATTTTTAAAAATAATAAAATAAATTAAAATATTTATGAGCTTCAAATTTTAGATTCTATCGATAGTCTCTATGACGGTAACATATCAATTACTATAATTTGCTATTTTTGAAATTTTCATTTTTTTGTTGTTTTTATTAAAATTGTTTATATTTTAATCTCATTTTTTAAAAGCGTATTTTAAAATTTATCAAATACCTTAAAAAAAATCCTACTTTAAAAAGTAATTCAAACAATTATTTAACAAACTGAAAATTTTTATTAGTTGCTTATTAGTGGATTGAAATTTTCAATTTATTTTGTTAAATAATAAAATAAAACGATTACGACATATTGTTCATCCATGTATTTGACAAAAGGATCATTTAGAATAGTTATACGAATTTGAAGGACTAAAATGTCTCTTTAGAAATTTCATTGACCAAATAAGATAAAATCAATGAACTTTTGCAAAAATAGCAAAAAAAAGTTACGACTATAACACTTGTCAATTATAACATTTTCTAAATTTACAAAAATAACAAATTTAAAAGTGATGACCTTTTTATAATCTTATGGTTACCGTCTAATAACTCTATGATTACCATCACACATAACTAATTTTGTAATATTTGTAATATGAAAAAAAAAAATTGATGTAATGAGCTTTTTTTTTAAATGTTTTTTAAGACAATTTTTTCTAAAATTAACCTAAAACTTTCAAAAGAAAATAAATATAACTAAGACTCTTTTAGAAAAAGAAAACTAGTAAAGTAAACTAAGGTTTGTATTTTTATATCGAAACAGATAAATTAAGGATTCGTTTGAATGAACTAAAAAAAATATTGAAAATTCTTGTTTTTATTAAAAAATTTAGATGTTGGACGTTAATATAATTTTGGACTATTTAAAATCTAACTTTTCAAAATGATGGAAGCTAAATTTAAATCAACAGTTTGTAATGTTCAAAGTGGATACCTAAGAAGTATGAGAGATGATGTTGTGGGTATCCGAAGAGATCAAATCCCAATTACAAATCATATTTATTGCTCAAAGAAAAGTTTAGAGAGATAAGCCTCAACGACCCAATTGTTGCTGAGAGAATTTGTTGATGTAGAGATTATTTTAGATTGGAAATGGTGTCCCTTCAACTTTTTGATTTTGAGCATAAACAATGAGAATGGAGACAGAGATATCACACGACATGCTAATTCTTCATTTTCCTACATGAGCTTTGCAATGAAATCACTCATCTCCTCAATCATCAAAGAATATTCCGGCAGATCTGGGAAGCCAAAGAATCCATGGAAGGCGTTGGAAAACACCACCAGTTTCACATCCTTTCCCATTCTCTTCAACCTCTCGTAATAACTTTTTTGTCAATCGATCAGCAGATCCAACCCTCCCGCGAAAATCACCGTCGCCGGAAAATTTTCCAACCCCGAGATATCCCTTCCATTGGGTCCATTCACATTCGCTGCCGCATGGTCTCGATCTTCCCCGGCTGGCAGAAATGCCCTCCAAAACCAATCCGTCATGTATAGAGTCAACGGAAGTTGCTTACACAGTCGATTCTCCAACTTCGTTCTTTCCTTTCCGCCGAAAAACGGCTGCGACGAATCCAATGATCTTCACTCTTTTGAACTCGTATTCGCTCGCTCTCCCTGCCACATGGTGCCCTAGATTCCCACCGGCGCTTTCCCCTAAAATAAAGCAGCGACTCAAATCTACCCTCTCTAGTAAACTGTCGTCGTCCATTTCATCAAAGAATTTCAAAGCGTCGAACCCATCGTCATATTGGCATGGAAATCGAAACTCAGGAGCGAGGCGGCAGTTGACGGAGATAACGACAGTGCGTAACTTTTCGGCGAAGCGGCGGGCAGCCATGTCAATTGAAGAGGCGTCGGCCGAACCGAAGGCGAAGCCACCGCCGTGGAAGTAAAAGATGGTCGGCAGCGGTGGGAGAGATTCATCGAGTGCGGCGGTGGGGGTGGGAGTGAATATTCGAAGGAAGAGGTCACGAGAAGTGTCGATAGTGAGATCGGAAGAGGAAACGGAGTGAGCTGAATTGGGATTGGGAGGGATTTTGGGGTCGATGAAATTGAGAAGTTGGCGATTGACGGTGAGATCTGATCGGAGAGAAGTGTTGACGAGTAGAGTGGCGAATCGAAGAGGACCTTGTGCCTCCATGGAAGCTGTGGAGTTGAGAGTTCGTAACAAACGCTGGACGAACGCATTTTCAATCCTTCTTCGTATTCTCTAGCTTTCATATAGTTTCATGCACTAAAACAAGTAATGACTTTCCAATTACAATTACAATTGAATTCACAACACAAAGAAGTAAGAAATCATTGTTACAATAACAACAAAGTGAATGTGTGAAACACGACGTAGTGATATTGGTATTGGTAGTGTTCAAATTAAAATACATTTCTTTCCAATCCTTTCTTATGGAAATTTGTTGAAGAAATCCCAAAAATAAAAGAAAGAAAAAAGAAAAGCACGTGTAACACGTTGAAAATTTGTCGTCTTCAACGTCGTCCCTCTGGCCTACTGTAAATCCACCATAAAAGATTACTCAGAGAATTCCCATCATCATGTTTCTTCAACTTCTTCACCTTCTCAACCGCACTCTTCTTATCATAAATCCCTTCCAAAGCATACGCAAATCCCTTCCACCCTTCACCGGCATCTTCCCGTTCCAATGCCGGTTGCACCCACTCCACAGCCTCCTTCACAAACCCCACATCGGTAAACACACTCTCCGTCACTGGCAATACCGGCAACACCTGTATCCCAACTCTACATTCTCTCCACTCCGCTGGAGCAAACCACAGCCGGCTCTCCCTTGCTGCACTCCATAAAATCCCCACCATTCTGTTTTCCTCTGTAAATCCCTTGTCGTAAATTCCGTTGTTTTCTCTCTTCACATGCCACCATGTCTGCGTTGCCGTGATCTCCGCTGCCGTCAGCGTCGACCCGGCGGCGGTGAGGGATTCGTCGTCGTAAGCCAAGCCCATCAGCGCAGCTGCGTAATAGGCGTTGACGGCCTCGGTTGTGCTTTCCTGATTTCGACCGTCGGGGAATTCGGTCAATCCGGCGGCCCAGGAGTGGAGCTTCCAGAAATCGAAGTTTCGGAATGGAATTGAGAATTGAGATTTTTTGGGTCTGAAATTCATGTAATCGTAAAGCAAAGCGTAGGCTTGAGGCTTGTATTGTTTTCCCCAATTGGGATCAAGCTTCGCAAGAACGGCGATTGAGTAAACGAAATAACCCAAATGGAAATGGTGATCGTTGTAGATTCCGAATCCGAAATCCTCTGTTGTACTTGTAGCACCGTTCTTCGTCACCAATCCAGCCCATTTTCTTTCGTACAGAAACCCATTTTTGGGAAATTTCCCGATCAACCATGGCTGAATCCCGTTTTTCAAAAACTTCACCACCGCCGGAATGACATCGGCGCCGCCATTCACCTCTTCGGCGATCAGAGCCAATCTCGCAGCTCTGGCCAACAACTTCCCATAGAAATAAGACGCCGGCATTGACGAAAGCTCTGTAGCGTTTAATGTCGCAACGTCCCGTTTAAGAGCTGCGACAATCTCAGGGAAGAATTTGCTATCGATTCCGTTGATTGAATGCCAAGTGATCGGAATCGGGTTGAACTTCAAATCCCACGAATCTCCAACCACACCCAGAAGGTCGCCGTCGATGCTGCTGTACCGGATATTCTGAAGAACCGTTGGATCTCGCGGCAAGATTTCCCGGTGCAATCTGTGAGCCAACATGAGAAGGCCGCCACTTCCTTTCTTCTGCCATTTGTACTCAAACCCAAAACCTCCCAACAACTTCACAAACCCAGAAACAGGGTAACATCCACTGTACCGATCAAGAATTTTCTCCGATTCCACCGCTGAATCCGGCAAAACAGCAACCCGAATCACGCCGATAAATCCCCCGGAAGTAACAATCTGATTACTCTTCGATTTAATCAGATAAATCGCCGACGAGGAATAAATAACCCAACTCCGGCCATTGTTCAACCGAATGATATGTTTCGTATAATCCTCATAAGAATCAACAGACCGGACGCCATGGCTGGTTGAGATCAAAACAGAGGAGGTTTTCAAAACAGAAAAAGTCAAGTAAGGACTTCCACGAACGAGATGGAATCTGAAAACACCAATGTCCAAATCAACACCGAGATCGCTGAAGGACGAGATGAAATGGGTTGTGTTAAAAGTTTTGTTGGGTGAAGAAATGACGAGATCAGGGAAGAACTGCAATTGGGTGATTGAAGAATTGGAAATACGAGATGGGTATGAAACAAAGAGCGAAGAATTAGCTGTTCTAATGAGATACGGATGAATGTATTCCGGCGAATCGCCATTGTTGAGGACAAAGTTTTGGAAGAAGGAATTAGTGGGGAGTGGAGAGGAAAGAAGATTTGGAGAGAAGAATTTACCGGGGTCAGGAACCGCGGTGGAGGTGGTTTCCGGGAAGGGGAACTGGGCGGAAACAGCCGCAGCAGTGAGGAGGAGGAAGAAGAACAAAGGGGAAATTGGGGATGGCTTAGACGTTTCTTCCATGGCTAGTGAGGAAGAAAATATTGGGGAAGAGGATTGTGGAATGCCATTAAATGAAATTTGGTGTAATAAAATAGTGAAGAAAATGGTGAGTCAGTTCTTAACGTTCTAATTTGTTGTTTTTAAAAAAGGAAAAGCTTAACGTCATTGTTCCCTTGGGGAAAGTGGCAAATAAAATAATGTAATGAAGAAAAGGTTTGAACTCTTTTTTTTTTCAAATTGAAGGAAGAGCTCTCATTGATGTGATGTAAGATTAATGTAATTAAGATACACAAATACCAAGAGAGATCTATATAAATGAGCTCTAAACTTTTGACATTTGGAGTATGCTTTGCTCTCGACTCCGTGTAGTGAAAATGAATCAGTGATAATTTAAAAGTAGGTTTTATGTGATTACATTTGGTGTTATTTACATGTGTTTTGTACGTGTACTAACATGTAGGTTTGATTGTGTTCAAAAATCATTGTCTTATCATTTGAGTTATAGTTGACATTGTTTTAGGTTAATGTAATCAAAATGCAATTTAGTTACATTTATAATTGCATGTCATTATGATTGATCTATTAATGAAAGTTCATTATTATTATATTAACTTTCATTACAAAATTGGTAAACATGGTATTGGTTCATAGTTGGGATTAATTTGGAAAAGTCTAAATAGTTGGATTTGAACATACTTAAAAATGATGGTTTTTGTTTTCTATAGCTTTTCTTTGGGAAAAAAAGTATTTTTGTTAATATATGTTGTGTCTTGTTCTATTCCAATTCGTATACTTACAATAAATCTTGATAATAGTTGATTACTTTTGTTCGGTCTATATTAACATTGTTTCCTTTTTTTAGGCTAAAGGAGAATTAGTTATAAACTAATCTTTGTGTCAATGATGACGAGAGAGAGTATTGTTCGAAAAGAAAAACACATCAAACTCCAACTTTTGAATGATGTTAAGTTGTGAAAGCGTAGACAAACTCGAATATTGTAAAGAGGGAGCCTAAATCTAATCAAATTATATTACAAACCGTGGTTAGTTTGGTTGAATGTTTATTAACAAGAAAAAGAAAAGCTATGAATCTTAACAAAACAATTGAAGGTAGGGAAATTAATAGAAGGGGAAAGATACAATCTAATATTAATTACCTTTGGTTAGTTTAGTTGAACTATTATTCTAGTGGTCATATGTTTTGCGTTAAATTTTATACTAGGAAAACCCTAACATTTTCTTTCAATTTTTGTCAACAACCTTTAAGTTTGGGTATGATATATTCGAAAACACGTGTGTTCTTTGATTTGGTGATAGATCGATATATGTGTCGTAAGACAAAATTATGGTTAACAACTACTTAAGATTGAGTAACGTATGAGTTTTCTTGACATCAAAGTACTTTAAAGTTAAACGAGTTGTATTATGAGATAAATCGAGTACCAGTAAGTTGATTAAAACACTCAAAGAACATTTAAAAAATATATAAAAATGAATACATGTGCAAAATCTTGAATAGAAGATTTAAGTGTTATTTTAATTACAATATAAAATAGAGAAAATAGTGTAGATTGGAAAAATGAAAGAGAAGACAACAATTGGCTCAACCAATCCATGAGAATATCACCAACTAAAGTGACTCTTTCCACATGCATTTGAGCTTTTTTTCAACTTGTGAATTATAAAATAATGTTGGTTAAACACTTTAACCACGCATTTAGTGTTAAGAGTAAGTTATTATAGTTCGTGTTTGAATTGTATATTATTTTAGTTTTAGTTCAGGTAGATTATTTTAGTTCGAGAATAAAATAGTAAATACTGTAGCAAATAATAAAAGAAAATTATGAATGTCAAATAGTAAAAGTTGTAGCAAGTAGGATTTTCAAACCGTGTTTACAGTAGCTAATTAATAGTATTTATTGCAGCTAGATGTGATTATTATTTACTTGCGTAATCCTCGTCCCAAACGATCTTAAACTTGAGTTTTCTTGATCCTTCTAAAAATAGTCAGTATCTTTAATATCCGTCATTTTATTTCTATCTTCCACTTTATTCAATTCAGTCCTTATACTTTCATTATTTAATTTTTTTTATATATAAATTGATTAAATAACACTAATCTTTTTTTAATGTGTTTCACAACATTTAATTAAACAGGTTTTTGGGATAACACAACTTAATTAAGATGGAGTCTAAAGCATGGTATAATGTAGTAATAATAAACTATAGATTAATATTGGATTGAACTTTGAGGAGAGACATTGGGCCAACATTTGAGCTTTGGGCTTGTTTGTTAAGCAATTCATCAACAAAATAGTTTTAAACTCGACCACATATGAAGATCGTAAAATATTACAATCTATTTATGATCGATAGACTAGTATACGTGCTTAATATAATACAAAAAGAAATATATAGTAGTCTATCATGCGATCTATCATATACTATCAACGATATTTTGTTATTTGTAAATATGTTGGTTTACTCTATTGTATTTGGAAATAACCCTTAATTTTTCTTGTTATAACGATTTTGAAATATTTACGTATTTAGTTTCAATATGTAAGGTATGAATATTATATCCTTTGAAGAAACACTTCAACTACTAAGTTAAATTTATAGAACAAAACAAGTTTTTAGTATCTCTATGTTTAAGACTTAGTTGGGTTTTTTTTTAAATATTAATAAAAAATGTATTACCAACTTATTAAGTAGGGTTTATATGTTTCATTTTTCAACAAGTAAATTGTTATAAAAAAAAAATATAAAGTCTATGAATGTATGAAAAAAATGTAGAGAATATGACTTGAACTAAGAGACAATTTTACCATTAGACTAACTTAAAATATTGTTATTATCTCGGTTATATATATATATATATGGACACGCGAGTATAAAGTTGAGGACTTTCCCTTAGATTTGTACTAAATTCGTCGGTGATTGTGAACCTTACGCGTATGTTTCACGACACCCTTCCATTTTCTATTTAAATAAACAAAAACTCGATATGTTATTTTCATAACATGAAATGATTTGATCTATATGGATGGAGAAAATAAAAGTATATTAAATGATAATGGTATGATCTAGTGGCTACAAATGAGAAGTTGTAAAATATAAGTTAAAAAGTGCATATATATGGAATATAATGTGAAAGATATTATGCAATTGAAAAGAGATAAGGTATATATGAATTGTGGAATGTCAATATGGGGAAAACATGCCACTTTTATTTTGTTTATTGACTTTCGTTGGAGTATATTATAAGAACAAAGTTTTTGATGCCTAATAATTGAAACTTATGGGATTCCTTTCCTCTTTTTTTAACATTAATTTGTCTCGTGCGTCTCTTAAGAGCCAATTTTAATTTCGATTATATTTTTTATAAAAGTAAAACAATAAACAATAAAATACTATAAAATGAATCACGATATTTACAGATATAACAAAATAACACTGTTTATTGGAGATGTACGCCAATAGACTATTATCATCTATCACTAATAGACACTGATAGTCAAAGTTTTATTTGATAACTTTTTCCTAAAACAGCAGTGAGATTTTTTCTTCTTCAACCAAATCAATAAGATGTCGAAGTTAAATAAGAGTATGAGTCAATAGTTCAATGCAACTGTTAAATTAAATATTTACCTAATATATGTAACCAAGTGATTAATTTTGAACTAAAAAATTTCGATAACTATCGTGTACAAAAATAATCATAGATCAAAATTACGATAATATTTTTTAATGTGAAGGTTAAAATCATACTGTTGAAATTGTTGACCCATAAAACTTAACCCAAACCTATACACTTTTCATATGAAAAATAATATATACACTTATGTTAAAGTTAGTTTAGTGTAAGAGTAATTGGTTGGTATTCTCTTTCTTAAAGTCAGAAGTTCAATCTCTTGTTCAATTGTTGACATGCACTAAAAACCAATGAAATTCACGCAACACGAATGACTTAAGACAAAAAAGTGATTCTATTTAGATTAGATTCGTATACCCAATCCAATTGGAAATAAGTAATTAATATAATCGAAAAGATTCTACAACTTTGGCTTTGTAATCTAAACCAAGTCTTTTTATGTGCTCTATAAAAGGGCTATTTCTAGACGTTAATCTAATATATTACTCTCAAGTGTGCAAACACATATGAGCAAAGAGTTGAATATTTCAAGCAAGAGTTTTATGGTTTATTGCTCTCCAAGAAGACATTCCTTTTGCTTTCTCTCCCTCAAAGGCTTCTGGCAACAATGACATTCAAACGTAAGTTGTTGTATCCGTGTATGTCCGAGGCCTTAGGGGAGAGTACGTGAAAGGTATCTCTTTAATCTGTTGCGTGAAAAGTATGATTGTCCGAAGAGAAAGGTATACGTAAGTTGAAATATATGTGTTTGTATGTATGATTATTTTTTAAAGATTAAATTATGATAAGCTTTAATAATCCAATAACGTTACTTAAAGGGGGTTGTTGTTTTCAAATATAACAAAATGAATCAAAATATCATAGTACATCTAAGATGGATCGTGATAGTCTATCATATATTTTGCTATATTTGTAAATGTTTTTTAGAAATTATATAATTTAAAATAATTTTATTAACTTATATTATATATATTTTATTTAATTTTTTTCACGTTATTTTTTCAATTAATTAATTGTTATAAGTTATGTCTCTTATTTTTTTCTTTAATTAAAATAAATTAACACTGTTATCACTAAAAAAATCAATCGAGACTTTTTCTTAAAAATATATATTTCAGAACAAATTGAGAAAGATTTTTATAATCATATAGGACAAGAAATTGGTTATTATAGTTTAGTAATGATAATTAGACAAGTGTTTGAGAAGGAAATAATAAACATTATAGTAAATAAAAAAAAACATGAATATAAAATAGTAAAAAACGTAGTAGATTATAAATACTAGCAAGGGAGAAATTTTGAAATAAAAAACATTATTTACTTTAGCTTTAGCTATATGTCATCATTATAATTTAGATGATTTTTGTCTCAAACAATCCCAAGTAAGGAGTGAACTGACGAGAAAATTGATAAGATATAAAATCAACGTGTTTTCACTAGTAAGACAAACAAGGAGTAACCAACATTTATCTTACATACTATTTTATCATTATTATGACGGTCACTTTCTTTGAGAATCAAGACGGTAACAATAGCCATAAATTTTTTAATAGAAAGTAACATCAAAGTATTCAAATGAATCCACAATTTTCAAACACAATGTCAGTTACTGTCGAGCTAACTCATTTTAGCACATGCTCGTTATGGCATTAATTAAACAAAGAAAAAGAAATTTTAGAATCACATCTCCCTCGGTCACCCGCCGTCCTCCGACGCCGTCGCTGCTGGGACTGTCCGCCTCCGACTGTCTCTCACACGTGCAGGCTCATGAATAGTCGGTTCAAACCGACCGAACTGCCCGAACCGAAAAGAAAATGTAACTTCCCGCCAAAACTTCGAATATTCCCCCAATTTCTCAGTCGATTGCCGCCATTTCCTTACTAATCACATCTCTCTCTGCTAAGTCGAATCCCAGTTTTCCAAACTTTCGATCCAACTTCAAAACCCATCTAGTCCGATTTGATTATTGGTTAAGTTTCCGTCTGCTGATTCAACTTTGCAGCGATTTACAGGTGCTGTAGCGAAAATGGTTACTGCAGCGGTTGAGAATGGCGGAAGCGATATGGTAATTGATGGTAACGAACAGAAGCCGAAGAATATTGTGTCTGATGGGTTCGATGCGAATTATCTCAAGATTTATTACGGTGAACTAGTTATACATTTTCGATTTGTTAGAAACTTTTGTATTGAGTTAATCGTTCCATCAAATTTAGTTTATTTTTCTCGTTTATGCTTTTTTTTGGTACTGAAAGGATATGAAATGTTAATTCTTGCAGGAAAGCTTTTCCCGTATGCTGATTTTTTCAAATGGATGTCTTATGGAAATGGTAAGCCCTTGATTTTGGGAATCAGAAACAAAATATTATCCCCCCAGAGGAAGCTAATTAATGATTGTATGTGTAATTTTCCTGCTTTTATGTACCGGTAGATGGCAAGCATCCGGGCAGTGACCAATCATACTTTGGCCGAAGAGAGTTTTCATTCACCTTGGATAATGATATTTATCTACGATTCCAATCTTTCAATACTCTTTCTGAAATGGAAATTTCGATCAAGGAAAAATGTCCATTTAAAATTGATATTGGGCCTGTATACAGTGTGGATGTAAGTGTAATTCTTCCCAGTTTCTCTCATCAGTTTAACACTATCCTTTTAGTTTTCTCATGATTTCTGATGATTAAATTATTAACTTTTGCATAATTTGGTTTCAAGTAAGGAGATTTATTTCAGTAAATCAAGGCGACAAACATTTTGCATGGTTATTTTGAGTGTTATTTGTTTGAAAGAGTAGTTTTTTGCGAGATTCATTTGTCTTTCTCACACACTTCCAACTTTTCTACTTCAGCCTGCAAAGAGACATGCATATGCTGGCGATAACGTATTTACTCCAGTGGAAAGGGAGCTAGTTTTTGATATTGTAAGCAGACTGTTTTTCATGATGCTCACTATATTCTAATTTTATTTAAAATTTAATTACAAGGTTCTTTTCGTTGAGAAATTAATTGCAAAATTTCCTCCATATGCAGGATATGACCGACTATGATGATGTTAGATATTGTTGTTCTGGAGCTGATGTTTGCTTAGATTGCTGGCCTCTAATGACAGCTGCCATCAAAGTGATCCATACTACCCTTCGAGGTAAGAATATTTGCCATATGTTTCTGAAAAGTAGTTCAAGAAATGAGTATGATTGTATCCATTCTCCAAACCATTAACTTGGAAAGGAATGAGCACAGAGAAGGTTGTATATTATCTAATGCTAGTTCTCTTGAGAGAAATCATTTACGTTCTTGGTAGCTTCTCCTCCGGATCCCATGCCTAAGCCTATTTTTTTTCTTCACTTTTGTTGAGAATGAGATATTCCATATTGGGCTCTTAAGTGTACTTCCTTCCTTTTAACTTATTCCTAAAGGCTGACTTGAACATGTAATTTTATTCAAAGAGAAGTAGGAAATGTGATATGCATAAAAGTTGTTTCCAGTTCTGTTCTGCAGTACTACTTTATCTCGTGGAGCCAGTTATATGTGTAATGGTTATCTTTATTTAAATATGTCCATTCATTGAGCCTATTTAACAAATATTTTGAAGGGATATTCTAAATTAACCATTGTGGCACTTGACGTTGTCCATTACATCTAAGATTTAAGGTCTCAATTGCGGTCCTTTGATTAGAATCATTAGATAGTAAAGGGTGTTCTGTTCACTCCCATTAGATACACTTCACTTGTAATTTTTGTTGCAGATGACTTTGGATTTAACCACATTCTATGGGTATTTAGTGGTCGCCGTGGTGTTCATTGTTGGGTCTGTGATGGAAAAGCTAGAAGGTAAAGCTAGTAATCAAATTGTTGAATTTGTAGTAAATTATATTATCTGTAAAGGTCTAAAATTCCCACCATCACTGCTACAGGTTGTCTAATGATCAGCGATCTGCCATTGCTGAATATTTCCATTTATATCAGGTTATACTGTGGTGTTACAAAATATTGGCCTATTGGGGAATTTTAGTGTCTTTGGCTATGGAGCTGAATATGGTTGATGTGCAGGGTAATGAAAATAGTCGCAAGAAAATTTCTCTAACGGGTCCAGTTCTTCATCCATTTCTCGTGTAAGTGTTGCTTAATATTAAAATGTGATGATTCAAGTCTCATTTTTTTTTTCATCCAGCGTATGTAATTTTTTCAGGAGATCGTACACAGAAGTTCTCAAGGATAGCTTTGAATCACAATTGCTTCGTAGTCAAAAGATTTTTTCAACTGAGGAGAGATATGAGAAAATATTAGATATGATTCCTGATGAATGTAAGTGAATACATGTATTTGTCTCAAGTAAGTACTGTCAGTATGATAATCTTTAGATACTAATAGAGTTACTCTTGCAGCCATTACCTCAGACCTACGGGGAAGGTGGCAAGATAATAGGCGATCCTCTAAAAATGATGTTAACTCATTAAGATGGGAGCAACTGAAAAGTCTATTGCAATCAGGGAAACATAAGGTATAATCAACATCTATTCACGTACTTGCAAGAAGTTACATCTCGGAATAGTTTATTGATGAGGAGTTTTGTGTTGTAATGTTGCAGTTTGGAGCCATTTTTGTCCAGCCAATTAGTACTGAAAATAGAGTTGAAGTGATTTTTTCCCTTTTGTTTATGCTTTCTTTTTTGGGGCCTTTGCAAAAATAGCAAAAAAAAATTATGATAATAGGGCCCCTGTCAGTACATTTTCTAAATTGCAAAAGGAGCAAATTTAAAAGCCAATAACTTTGATTACTGTCTGATATCACTAATTTTGCCATATTCGCTCTGCCCTTTTTGTGGGCTCGTTTTTTGTTGGCTCATGTTGCAAGTCTATATTTGTCCCTTTTATATTCTATCATCTTTTTCAATCAGAACTTGGTTCTTTTATAGTTTTTGTGCACATACAAATATTTATTTCAACACTTACCATGTGCAATCCAAGTAGCTGTAATTGTTATTTTCAGTTGCCTTTTCTCCATCATCTAGCTTCCTCTTTCCCCTTCTTCATTTCTTTCCAGCCATGCTTTGTGTGGCTGTCTAAGATGTGTCTTGGTGCAATGCAACATATTCTTTTTCTATTTTTTAGTCTATGTGAGTATTTGGTTGTGTAGAGGTGCTACATTTAGTCAATAATTATGATGTTTTCTCTGTTCAGGCACAAGGAATGCGTAGGCATGTTGAAGAGATTGTTTTCTCTTTTACCTACCCTAGGCTTGATTCGGAGGTATTTGTATTACCTGACTTTCTCTTAAGATTCTTAACTAGATTTCTGCTCCATTTATTGTAATTAGATCAATCTGTTCTTGCATTTAGCTTCGTTACATTTTGGATCTCTAATTGGCATGAATAGGGATTGCAACAAAAAATTTCAAATTTACTTGTTAACGCTGATTTTAATTTACTCCCTTGATGAGGCAAGTTCTTTATTGTTCAGGTTACTAAACACATGAACCATCTGCTAAAAGCACCATTCTGTGTTCATCCCAAAACAGGTTGGTGTTGGAATTAAATGCTAATGTTAAATCAACTGTGACTTGCTGAAACCTCATTGTGGTCTCAATGTAAAAGATTCCTAAGGTTTTATCAAAAAATAATCATTAAAATGCACTTGATTTGGAACCCTGCAAGTAATTTGATTAGAACGAAGGATCCAATTTCACTTCTGTGAAGAAAACATGTGGTTACATATTACTGAATCTTACTGTTCCTTTTTATTTCAGGTCGTATCTGTGTCCCTATTGACCCTGAACACTGTGATGAGTTTGATCCGACTACTGTGCCAACTGTTGCCCAGGTAAAATTACAAGAAATAAATGCATATAGCATAAATATTATGCTTTGCAACTCATTTGCAGCGAGTAAAATGTTTACTTTTCAGTTTAAGACCTGATATTTTGTTGTGGTTTAGTATACATAAGCTGAAATTTGAATTTTTATTGTGTATATATATTTTTTATTATAAACGTCAGCAAACTTTAATCTTAAAAGGAAAAAGAAACAGAGAAAAAACCTAAAGGGCAAGGGAACAAGGTGTCTCCTCCCCAAAGCACAAGAATTATCAAAAGACCTTTCAATCGGTTGATTGCACGAGTGGTGCAATTACAAAAAGGATTGTGAAGGCTATTCCAATAGAGGTCGTATCTTGTACAAGATCACTAAAATAATTAAAAGAATTACATTTATCTGATAAAACCATAGCATTCCTTTCCTTCCACAATAACGATAAGATTGTCTTCTACATTGCTCTAAAGCACAAAGGTTTTGTCTTTCAACTCTCCTCCATTGAAAGAATCAGCCATCCAATCTTTAACCGACACAGGCACGCACCGGTTCAAATTAAACAGCCTCCAATGCTCCCAAACCCTTCTACAGAAGTCACAAATGAGAAATTAGTGGTTCAAGGTTTCCTCACTTTTTACACCATGCACATGTTGGGAGGGGGATAAATGGGGAAATCTACTTGAACTTCTGACATTTATATCGATACTATCAACAGTCGTGGTCCACAAAAATAACCTAGTTTTTTTTCTTTTTAAAACTAAACCCTTTCAAATAAAAAGCCAACAACATCATTCAGGAGCCTTCTTTTCTCGATCAATTCAATATAGGCAGACTTTACAAAGAACTTCCTACACAACTTCACCCTCCAGACCAACCGATCTTCAGGGAACAAAGGATCTACACTCCTTCAGAATAATACTGAGGTTGCTCCATTCTTCCAACTCCCTATCGAAGCAACTTTTTCTCAGCTTTAAATCCCAACTAAGTATCACGAGATTCCACAAATCACTTTTGTTAGGCAACCAAAATTCTAAAACATCAATTGGTAGCAGCTTTTTCTTTGTGCATTCTGGATGAAGAAGATGATAATATTTGTACAGATAAACCAAGATATACAGCAATTATTCCATTGTTCTTTATGGTAGTTTGGCTTCTGTGCAATAACTTGAATTATAATGATGGGTTGCAGCTCCTAGAAGAACTTAATGCAGCAGACATGGAAGTAGATAGTGAGAATGGTACGTTATACGATATCCTATCTTTACTATAGATTCAAGAGGTTCCTACTTTAATTGCCTCAGAAAAATGTGATTAACCAATGCTGTTACAATCTTTTGCTTTAAAACAGACTGGGATATAACCTCACTTGGCGAATCAATTAGGTTTTTCAGATCGGCATTCTTACAGCCATTACTAAAATCATGCAAGGTAATTCTTTCTTGAAATATGGAGAGAATATCTGACCTTAGAAGTTTAGATCATCATTCTTGTAGGCTCTAAACAGTGCACGGTAATTATCAGTCTATTAGAAAAACTATGCTACTAATTGTACAGTTGTATAGTTTGTTTGCTTGCATTTTTGTCATTTTATTGTTTGTATAGCGTATAGTTTGTTTGTGGTGGTGTACGTGTATGCACTCTCTTTTACAAGGTTTGGTAGCTAGTAACTTTCAAGCTCATAAAAAGATTCTTCAACTATAAGAAAATACATCAATACATGAGAATGATATCAAGCTAGTATTAAATTGAGCATTAACATAGTGTGCAGTGTTAACTTCAAAGTTGTAAGTTTGATTCTCTCATCCCACATATTGTATAAAAAAGGACTAATAGTTACAAACCACTCAAGTGACAAACGTTCATAAAGACTCGTTAAACCTCACTCTCTCGAAGCCCTAAAAATCTTGTCATTCCTTTGAGCAACACCGCCCCACAAAATAGTAAAACAAGCTTGCCACAAGACTTTCCCTCTATCCTGAAATCGAGAGTTCACATCAACATGGCCATTGCATTTTAACCATTTTGACGGTTATTTATGTTCAATTGGATTTTAAAATGTAGAAAATGCGACACCTTGTACCCACCTCTTCTAACACAAAAAAAATGCTTTAAACCAATGAATGTTATATATTTCTCAGCCATAATTCTTGTTTCTTGCAGGAGGAGATAGAATCTTCTTACAACGCTAAAGTGCAACA
The DNA here is from genome assembly GCA_025688845.1 of Cucumis hystrix. NCBI lineage: Eukaryota > Viridiplantae > Streptophyta > Magnoliopsida > Cucurbitales > Cucurbitaceae > Cucumis > Cucumis hystrix. The sequence goes on along the minus strand of CM046891.1, from coordinate 803,127 downwards.
GTCGAAAAATTCTCTGAGTTGGTAGAGATTAGAGAGCTATATTATTAAGGAAACGCCCTTTTTTAGCTTCTAGAAGTGTTCCACACTGTTCTATTGTCTTAGAGTTGCAGTGTATATATAATCAGGTTAACAAAGTTATGTTACAAGGGTCGTTCTGTATATTATGTGATGTTTAGCTACCTTATTGATACGAGGCTAAACAAGTTGACACAATGTTTTCATTATGATCAAATGTAGTTTGGAAAAATGATGTTTTTTTTTTTTTGGGTTATTTTGATGATTTTATTTTATCTGATAGTTCAAGGCTCCACCCTTCTCTGAATATTTGATTCAATTTAGACCATTTGTTAGTTATTTTCGTTGGATGTCATTTTGATTCTACCAGCATCATTTTTAATCACATTGGGAATTGTTGCTTTCATAATGTGAAACCTAAAAATGTCTCATAAATTAACCAGCTTTCCATCATTACCAATGCAATTCTCCAACATGTTGGCAGTTATATCCCTTTGATAGAAGGCTAAATGGCTTAGTGCGGCTTTGCTTTATAGATGAGAAAACAAGCAATTTGGGACATGTTTAGAGTGACTATAAAAAAATATTTTTATTAATTTTTTTTTTTTGATAAAAATGGTTTAAAATAGATTTTAAAAGTGTTTCAAAAGTCGTTGTAAAATGCTTTCTTTTTTAAAGTGACATTTTTTCAAAATTAAACACACACAAAAGTTAAACTAAATAGCCAAAAAAAGATTGAAAACTATCTTTTTATTCAAAATAAAAGTTTGGGTAAATATATGTTCGAATATATGTAAAAAAAAAAAAGAATAACAACTAAATGATATAGTTTAACTCAAAGATAACTAATCCTACTTTTTTTTAATAAAATAGTTGCATATATTGTATACCACATTATTTTATAATAAATTGTTATTTTATCTATTATTAAGAAAAAATCAAGATTGTTAACGAAAGCTTAACTTTATTGACAGTGGTGTAAGAATAGAATTTTGAGTTATTCTTCTGTCTTTATGTGTCATTGGCCAAACATGGTAAAAAAATTGTCTAAATATAATGCAAAGTAGCTACATAAGTATAAACTTCAAACTTTATGAACCAAAGAGTATTTTATCCTACCGATTGAGTTTGAAATATAAGACATATTTGGAGAAGAGTGTTTAACTTAAACAATAGGCTCCGGTTAGGGGGTGTGGGCTGGATTATTCACGACTTTGTCAGGTTCTTGATCGATATCTATTTTAAAAGGTTGTATAAACACTCGAATATCAAGTGCTTGGAGACTCAAGCTATTGAGTTGGAAATAAGAGCTTTGTTGATGCATTTCAAATCTTTGGCACCTCTGCTGACAGTAAAATCCAACTCGCTTTGAGGTTGTGTATCATTATTGGATTCAAATTGTGACCTCTCTTATTGTATTGAATCAGATTTGTCTCCTTTTCTAAGTGTCCGAGGAAGGATAATATGGCTGAGCAATCGTTAGCCAAGCCAGCAGTTGTGCCCTTGTTCTTCTTCCTCTTCTTTGGAAGATTTGATGGTGTGTTTTCGGGAACTAAATTTCCATTTCCGTCTCTTCTATTGTGTGCGAGGAAGGCCTGTGTGTGTACTATTTAGTTGTTGCTTTATTCTTCCTTCTTCTTTTTTATAAAGAACTTAAGTAATACTACCTTTCATATATATATATATATAAAGTTTAGGTTTAAAATTAATAAGAGGAAAGACGTCTCCAGCCTTCCTCTTCGCGTACCAAGACTTCCGAAACTCACTGCCGCCCGCCGTTTCCCTCCGACTAGCCTCCATACGGCCCACGTCGTCTCCGGCTCACGCTGCCCTCGACCACTGGTTTGCCTCCCGGCTGTTTCTCTTTCTCCCAATCCATCTCTCGCAGCTTTCTGTCTCCCCTTAAAATCACGTCCTTCGGCCACCGCCGCCGCCGGGTAAGAATGCTCAAGGCCTTTTGGGTAAGATTCAGTGCGTGGGAGTGCTCCAAACTCCTTTCCAACTCAAATGAGGTTCTTTAAAATTGTCCCTAATAGTTGGAAGCTCATAGTTGTGAATTTGGAGTAGAGTAGCTTAAAATTAATTCGAACACTTCTATGCAAAGTTTGAAGTCCGTCTTGGTGAGTGTCAGGTGAGAAAGCTTTGTTCCGGTCTTTCCGACTCTTAATTGTATAATACGAGTAGTTTTGGACTCCTGGACTTGTTCCAATGAAGACTTGAGCCCTTTTGGGTAAGATTTAGGTGTTAAAGTATTGTTGGACCTTTTCGAACTCTTAGCAAGTTCTGTACATTGTATAATACGAAATAATTCTCTACTACTTTTCCTGACACCCAAATGCTGCAGGGTAAAGCGGATTGTGCTTGGAGTCAGTCACTTATGTTTGAAACTCTATTTTTGTAGTTAGGATCTGATTCGTAGTGTTTAGTTTAAGAGTTAAGGTTTTGGTTAAGGATTATCTCCTCCAGATTCTTTAAGTTTTGATTTAGGATTTCGAGTTGATTTATGTCGTGTTCCTGTTACTTTTCTTAATTGGGTACCTATCCGGCTTGTTTTAGGACTACGATAGGTAACTACGAAATTCTGAAATAGTTGTGTGTGGTCATGATTGGCATGCCTCGATGCATGTGGATATTCTGATTTATATGGTTCAACACAACTGGATGCTTGTTGTGATGATTTTAAAGTATAGTATGCCATTGCACCTTGCTGTTACCCTATCTCTATGAGTGCATTATATATCTATGAAAAAATGTAGTTTTTATAGCATTTGAATATGGGATTTACTAAATCAAGTATTCTTGTTGCTGCCTTCATCACCCTTTTCATTCGCGTAGGAAAAATAACTAAAACTAGAGAATATTATAGGAAGAAATTATCAAAAGATTAAGTTGATTTTAAACAATAGTTTCTTGAGAAAAAGTATTGCAAATCCAAGTTAGTTGTTTAGCATCTCAAACTGTTTTTTCTAACAATATTAAAAATTCTGCATATTCAAACTAAAAAGTCCCTCTAACCCTTGGACTACACTTGTTTAAATGGGCTAAAATAGGTGGCCTTGTATAGGGACTTATCTTCCATATCAAACATGTCTCCTCTGAGTTGATTAACAATAAAATCATGTAAAATTCTACATTGGTTCTTTTTGTTCTTCACCTTCAGGGAAATAAATAGTCATTCTTCCACAGGGAAGTAAATAATGAAGTTGAAGCTTGACAACAAGAGCTCGCGAAAGGCATGCAAGCTACAGACGAAGCATGGTAAAAAGAAAAGCCACGTCAATGAAAGCAAAAGTCAACCCGAAAAGCAGAACGATGTTGAACTAGATTTGGAACAAGAAGCTCCAACTCTAGAGGAGGCTCCAGTACAACAGCATTTAGATTCTTCTCCACCCTTCGATTTTAGCGAGGTCTGTAGGTTTTATCTTTTTAGTAGAAAACTATGGTTTTAGTTTTTGAATAGTTGTTGGATGTTTGTTAGAAGTCGTGTTGTTGTCTTTATTTTAGGATTTTTTAAAACCAAATTGCATATAATACTTTTTAGAGTTACTGTCGCAGGATAATGTCAATGCAGGTGACGATCATCATAATTTAGAGAATGATAAGGACCAAGAAAACTGTGATGACAACCACATACCTGATCGAGGAGAGGAGGAAAGTGATTCATCTGAGGATGAGGTGGGTGTAATTTTAATAGGCACATAAAATGATGATAACTTCTGGAATATCCTTCAATATATTTGTAAATTTGAGTTCTTGACATCGACATTGATATTTTTATCCTTAAGCAGCATGGAGTTTCCTTCTTAAATTTTAATTGTTTGCAGGTAGCTCCTAGGAATACAGTTGGAGATGTTCCCTTGGAATGGTATAGAGATGAGAAACATATCGGATATGACATATCTGGAAAGAAAATATTGAAGAAAGAAAGAGAAGACAGATTACTATCATTTTTAGCAAGTGCCGATGACTCAAAAAGTTGGTAAGTTGTTGGTTGTTGAGATCAGTTCTTGTCTTCCTCCCACATTACCTTGATATTTATCGTTCATGTGAAGAAGTGTGTCCATTATGACTATCATTTTATGCTTTTGTAATTTATCTTGGACCAGCCGAGGTACTCAATACCGAAACATTCCTTTTGTTTTTGCATGTGACATCTCAAAATATTTTTTTCTCCTATCATGTATATATAATAATATAACTATAGGTGTACTAGTTGATTACGCACAACTTGTCTAATCTTAGCACAATTGTTTCAATGACAACATTTGGCCTAGGGAAACTTTGAGGATATTGATAAATATGCTAGGTGATTGGCTACTTCTTCAAACTAGTATATACACTTCCTCATTTAGTTGATGATGTGTAAGATTTGATGTCTCTTCATGTCTTCTCAATACTTCTATTCTATTGATGATGTATATAAGCCTTTTTGTCCCACTTGGTTAAGTAGTAGAATTATTATTAGCTCTCAAAGAAGATTGAGGTACTTTTATGAGAATCAATATGGTTGAGGACGTGATTGAGAAAGTTATAACATTTTTTTTTGTATTTTGATTTTGAATATTTTATACGGATCACGACAAGCTTTTTACCAAAAACCACAACTCACTCTGACACTCCTAACTGTGTTGATTATATGCATTCAATTGTTTTATGGGGTGTTTTTAGTGACTTTTTTAGTCTATTAACTTATAATCCATTAGGCGCAAGGTATATGATGAATACAATGACGAGGTAATAGAGTTATCGAAGGAAGAAGTCAGGCAACTGCGGAGACTGCTCAAAGGAAAGGCACCACATGCAGACTTTGATCCCCATGCGGTCTGTAGTTTGTGATGTTTTTAGCTTAAATGTTATTTGATAAAGTATTTCTTGCAACGACATGCTTTTCCTAATTTATTGCTTTTTTTAAAAAAAAAAAATTCAATTGCAGCCTTATGTTGATTGGTTTAAGTGGGATGATGCTAAGCACCCACTGTCAAATGCACCTGAACCAAAGAGGCGTTTTATCCGGTCAAAATGGGAGGCCAAGAAGGTAATGGTTTCAAATTTTGTTCACACATAAAAATTGCTTCATGTGTTCTACCATTTTAGTCTTTAGCAGAATTTTCTGCAGAATAAGAAATGTTTTCCCATTGACCATAATCATATATTTGATTGTACCAATGTACACTTGTGATTCTTTCATATTTCTTTCCTTGTATGTTCTTCCATGTTCATTGAATCTTGATTTATCATAAAGGCATTTGCTTACCTGTGATGATATACTAGTTCAATGTTTTTTGCTCACATTTTCTGGTTTTGGAAAATTCTTAGGTTGTTCGATTAGTTCGGGCAATTCGAAATGGACATATTAAGTTTGACAAGCCCAAAGAGGAGCAACAGTTCCACGATTTGTGGGGCGATGATTCGAGCACCACAGAGAAGACCTCACATCTGTCTTACATTCCTGCACCAAAACCCAAGTTGCCAGGTATTCTTTTAACTAGCTTTCAGATTTTTAGGTGTTTACCACTTTTATCTGGCAGATTGATAAAATACAAATTAAACTAGAATTATATTGCAATGTAAGAGATTAACTTACAAAAGGAACGTGGGCCTTTAATTTCTTGATATCACTCAGGCTTTAAGCCAATTGAATCAATGCCTAACTCTCTCTTCTCCTACCTCCTTTCTTCATAACCTAATAGGTAATACCTTAACAAACTCCTTAATGAATTACTAATATACTCCTGTAATGCTATAATATCATTTCTATAATTTATTTGCTAAAAGTGTATTACTTTTTGTCAGGTCATGATGAATCATATAATCCTTCACTGGAATATATCCCTACTCAAGAAGAAATAAACTCATATCAGTTAATGTATGAAGAAGATCGACCAAAGTTTATTCCTAGGAGGTGATAAAGCTTTTTATATAGCCATTAGCTTCTAGTATTATTCATTTTATTTTTATCATCTAGTTATCTCCTTTGTTTTTGTTGTGCATCCATCATTTTATATTTATATTTGCTATGGTCAGGTTTACATCCATGAGAAGTGTACCTGCCTATGATAATGCTCTTAAGGATGCATTTGAGCGTTGTTTGGATCTATATTTGTGCCCTCGTGTTCGGAAGAAGCGTGTAAGCAAAACAAATCAAGATCATTTACTTTTCTTAAAAGAAAAAAACCCTTCTATAATTTTTTAGGCCTTACTCAGATTTGGGTTATATTGATGTTATTCTATTACATTAATCACTATTCAAATAGATTGATCTTTTCTTCTTCTTCTCATAACTTCCATGTTCCAGATTAATATTGATCCTGAATCATTGAAACCTAAGCTGCCAAACCGGAAAGATCTTAGACCTTATCCGACTACATGCTATCTTGAATATAGAGGTCATAAGGATGCGGTAATGTCCATTTCAACTGAAGCCAATGGCCAATGGATTGCTTCAGGTAAGAATGACAAATGTAGAAGTTTGATTATTTTTGTTCACGAGACTAAAACAATTGTTTTGATTTGGATCCTCTTTTTTACTATTGCGAGTCAAGGTTCATTGGATGGAACTGTTCGGATATGGGAAGTTGAAACAGGCAGATGTCTTAAAGTGTGGGAGCTTGGGGAACCTGTGAAGTATGTAGCTTGGAATCCTAAGCCTGATCTTCCCATATTGGCTGCTGCTGCGTAAGCCTAGTGATATCATTTTGAGGATGTTTAAACTATGGTATCATATCCTTTTTTTAGTTAATTTTCTAATAAACGTTCTGCAGAGGTGCTGATGTTTTGCTTTTAAACACCGGTCTTGGGGATGGGGAGGTGCAAGCAAAAATTAAGGAAGTTCTCCATGTCGACAAGCTTCCTGTTACAGAAAATTCTGGTAGTATGCAATAGTGATTTGTCTGAGTTCCTTGGTTAATTTGATTGTTGTCCTAATTTGTTGTGATTCTATGCATAGATAAAACACCAGCTGCGACCTGGCTTCAAGATGACAAGACTGGGGGGATTAGATTGAGGCATTTTAAGGTGCTTTCTATTCACATTCTCTCCCTAATGTTAATGAAGTGACTCTTTCTAAATGACTGATGTAACTGGAGTTTCTTGTCTTTCAATGTGGGTTGCAGAGTGTATCTGCAGTTGAATGGCATCGTAAAGGAGACTACCTTTCAACAGTTTTACCAGCTGATATCCTATTTAATTTTGTTTTGGAGTTTTACCACCTTCATTTCACTTGAATTTTCATTCAATTACATGTGTTTGTACATCTAGTCTATGGTAAAGCCTTCGATTTTTATATTTATTCTATGCATTTGTAAAAATTGTATTTTATTGTCTGACCCCTCTAAGTTTTGATGAATAACATCTGTTTGCTGAAGTCAACCTGATGCCATTTAGGTTCATGCCTTCTTTTTCACCTATATGTTCTTTTGAAGTCCATGATTCTAAGTTTGCAAGAAAATAAATATTGCTGCTTAGGTTGAGTGTTACTTATGAGGTCTGTTGCTCCTTGGCGTAAATAGTGCTGTGTGCCTTATATTTTCTTGTATGTTGGATGAACATTTACATATTTATTTGTTTAAGACAGCAACAGTTTTCCTTGACTTGTTTTACGTGAGTCAAGAGCAGTTCTTATTCATCAGCTCTCTAAAAAGTTAACACAAAAAATTCCATTCAAGTTGCACGGGCTTCCTGTTTCATCAGTTTTTCATCCCACTCAATCTATTCTCTTTGTATCAACGAAGAAGGAGGTTCGTGTTTATAATTTATTGAAGCAAAAGCTCCTGAAAAAACTGAAAACTGGGCTCCGTGAAGTTTCTTCTATTGCTGTGCATCCAGCTGGTACATCTACGTTTAAGCCTCACTGGCGACTTGATTATATTACTTTGTGCTGTTTCCATATATTACTTTGGTTCTTGAAAAAGTCTTGAAATTGAATTTTGGATGTAGGTGACAATGTTATCGTGGGGAGCAGAGAAGGAAAGTTATGTTGGTTTGACATGGATCTTTCATCAGAGCCTTACAAAATTCTCCGGTAATCTGCCTACCTACCTTAGCCCTGGTAGAATGAATTAGCTTGGAAACATCGACTTTTAATTATTTGAATGTTAAACAATGTTCACATGAAGGGACTTTTTACCTAAGGAATAATTAAAAAAGGTCTTCGAAACCGAAGTTTAAAGAGACACAAACCTCACAAAAAACTAAACCTTGCTAGGATCCCTCACCACACCTCCAAACACTTCATTGTTCCTCACTCCCAAATATCCCATAATAATGAACATGCACATACCCCTGCAAACCAAAGAAAACAAAAAGTCCTTTGTTCTTGAAGGGTGGATGGAGGAGGAACTCCCTGGTCAGAGATGTTCAAACATCTCTGACAAGCAAGCATAAAATCAAATTCCTTGAAGAAACAATTCCATATAGATCTCGCAAATTGATTACTCTCAATGAAAGCAATTGTTTCAACTAAGGAAAAATGAGGAATTTTTTTGTTTCCCCTTTTTTCTTACTATCTTTTGAAGTCGATTCTCTGACCTTGTTTTTTTGGAATATTTGTGCAGCTGCCATCCCAAAGATATAACAAATGTTGCCTTCCATCGATCACGTCCATTGTTTGCATCTTGCTCTGATGATGGCACCGCATATGTTTTCCATGGGATGGTCTACTCCGATCTTACACAGAATCCTCTTATTACACCGTTGGAAATACTAAGAGGACACAAAACCGTCAATGGTAGAGGTGAGTAGATAAGTTCTTTTTCGATGTGAGTTTACAACTTTTAAGCTTGAACGTTAAAATATGAATCAACCAGAAAGAAAGTAGGCTTTTGAACAAATGCAATACTATTGTAGAAACTGATATTATCACACTATCACATTGCTTGTTTCTCAAATGCAGGAGTAATGGATTGCAAGTTTCACCCAATGCAGCCATGGTTATTTACTGCTGGTGCAGATTCAGTGATCAAATTGTACTGCCATTGAGAAGATTTTAGGAAAACCAACCTCGGCATGTATCCGGCACATGTTCACAGCAGTTTGGTGTATGGAAATGTTCTGCTTGGATCTGATGAAGGTCCAGAGAGTCAAATTTTGTTTGCTCAATCTAATCTTTTCACAATTGTAAGGATTATACATGAATAGAAAGCTAGTCCATTCTTTAGATTCCATGTTTTAAAGGAACGAGATTTATGGTTTTGTCCAAATTATTTGTGCCCTCCCTTGGAAATGAAGTTGTAACACTGAATCACATGAAATTTTGTTAAGGAGGTTAGGAATGGAGTTAAAGAGTATAGTAAAATGGTATGAGATTGAGTGTCATCTTTTGAAATTGGGTAATTAGTTCTTATTTGAAGATCTGACCCAAATGGGAAGAAATTTAATCAAAGGGACATTTTAGAATTAAACCATTTTTACCCTTAAAACAGATTAATACAATGAATTACATCTAGAAGTCTAATGTCTTAGTCTAAGTTCGACCATTTTTTTTCACACCTAACTACTAACTTGTAATTGTTTTTTGTTTTTCTGAAAATGTTTTTTGTGATTAGATAATCAATTATGATCCTTATAACTCTTGTCGTTGTTATCTAGTGCTCACGTATCGCTCTTGTGCACACTCAAATGATAGTTAAATGTATGAGATATACCATAAAGTTTTCTCTCGAACAGGACAACAAAAAAATAATTATTAAGCGGAGATTAAACATTATGATTGAGCATAAACATACAAAAAGACAAAGATATTTAATTGACTTGACAATTGAATAACTCGAACTATCAACACAATGGTAAAAATATTAGATTTTTTTAAGAGTTCGTGATTATTATTAAAAATTTTGAAAAAAAAATTAAGAGTATATTTAAAATTAAGTACATAGTTCAAGAATCCTCACATTTAGAAATTTATGTAGTGAACTATAGAAAGTTCAAAAGTAATAAAGTGTTAAAAGGTTGGGCCATGCTAACTTGATCTAAAAAGCATTAGAAGATAAGTATGAGTGGTTTTGTACAATTATACAAAAAAGAAAAAAAATCAATAGGGTTTGAATCTCTTTATTCTTTTAACTTTAAAAAAATTGATGGATTTTAAAAGTTGAAAAAACCTCTTTCTAACGTCTAATCTTTTGCATCCTCAAATTAGAATCTCCCACCTCTAGTACATATGCATATTTATCCTTTACAAATACTTAAAAAGCAAAAGAAAAAAAAATCGTTAATATAAATAGTGAATTTAGCGTTTTGTTGTCATTCTATCTTTAAACTTGTTGTTCTATGATATAGGTATTTCAATAAACGTGCAACAACAAACAAAATCTAATCAACGATCTTTCTTTTTTGGTCTCTCTTTGACTTCAACTGAAGAAATTAGACTCTATTATTGACTACAACAATAATTTTTCATTGCGAGCTTCTAGTTATCCACGGTAAGTGTAGTGTTTTTAATTTTAATTCCAATACTGAAAAAACAAAAATCAAATTATTATAAAAAACTTTCATCGACCACTTTCCATACAAAATTCAAACAACATTTTCAAATTTGTTTACTATCAACATGGCATAAACTCAATCTCATTCTAACTTCACTCCGCCTCTCCTATTTTCTTACCTCAATCCCTTATTCTCATCCTTCCACCACCTTATCTAGACGTGTCTCAATGGAGAATGAAACTGTACTTCCAATTCATATCTCAAATCTTGAAAGTGTTATGTAACTAACGAAGATGTAGTTTTTCGACCATTTTTCCAACGGAGTGAATGAAAACGATCTTTTCATCCTAGATCTTTTCGACAAACTCGCTACAATTAAACAAAAAGGTAACGAACATTGAGCTAGCACATCTTTGGCTTCAATAATTTGAAAATTGAAGGCTACATAAGTGGAGTGGGTGACAGTTGCAAATATCATGCTAGAGTAACACCATCCTAAATCTTAGACCTTACTGTTCTACAAAACAGTAGTTTAAAATTCACTGTTGGTACCAAATTTGTTGAACAAATTTGAAATGAAAAGGAAAGTGGTAAAGCACCGACCGGCCATCACCGAAATAATTAATAATCACATAATGAATACTTTGTTTTGAAAAAAAAAATATATATATACAAATGAAAATTCAAATGAAATTGAAAAACAAAGAGAAGGATGAGAATTGAATTTAACATTTCAAAACGCAAAGAACTTAATAGTGACAGTGAGAGAGAGAGAGCGGGGAGAGTTTTTTTAGGAGAGAAGGTGGGAACTTTCTTCATCGTCTCCTTCGTTCTTATAACCCTCGTCTCTCCAAAATTTCAACTTTATAGACCTTTTCAGTTTTCCATTTCTTCATTTCTTCAAATTCAAAATCTTTACAGATACCCATCTCTTAACTTCTCATAGATCTTTCTTCTAGGGTTCTTCTCTAATCGATCTCTTCCTCTTTTCCTAGTTTGAATTTCTACTCTTTTGTCCTTTTTTTATCGATTACTTGAGTTGGGTTTTTCTTAGTTTTAGATCGTTGATCTTGGGTAGTTTTCTATGGATGCAATGGACTCGATCGAGGAGTTGGGAGAGCTGTCTGAATCCATGCGCCAAGCGGCGGCTTTACTTGCCGATGAAGATGTTGATGATAATTCTACTTCTGGTGCTTCTTCTCGTAGAGCTACGACTTTTCTCAACGTTGTGGCTTTAGGCAATGTTGTGAGTTCACCGTTTCTTTATTTTTTTTACTGGGTTTTGGATTTCGGATCAGTTTCTTTCTCTTTGCTTTGTCTTGGAGACTGCTTGTTTGTATGATGTTAGTTTTTGAATTGTTAGTTTGAGGCGGCAGATCTTTGTGTCTACTTGGGTTTCCCAACTTGCTGGAGCATTCTAGTAATGAAACGATGTGAAATCTAATGTCGTCTGCTTGTTATATTTTTGAATTCCTAGTTGCTATAGAAGAAAAATTTGAAGCTCCCTTGTGATGGGGCATGTTTCTTAGTTCATAGTTTTGTTACTTACTATATAGTTGATGCACGAGTTGGAAGGCCGGCTTCATGGACTCACCGTTGTAACGAAGTCTTAGTGCTTGTAGTGGTCAGTGGGACACTTATATTTGTAGTAGTGCGATAGATTATTAGTTTAGATTGTTGTGCCATGGGATGATGGTATTTGCAAGAGAACAGTTGGCTGTGAAAACTCTAGTATGGTTGTCCTTTTACAGTTAGGAACTTTTATTAGTCATGGTTTGCAGTTGGAGTTGTATTTACATCACAATTTTAAGCTTTTTTCAGTCAACGCAATTCTGTATTGGTTGGGTATTCAGTTTCTATTAGACGTTCTTATAGCCTTCGAATTTGACACTTGATTGTTTTATGAATGTCTATCATCTCCTTATTTCTTGATGATCATTTTCAGGGCGCTGGCAAATCTGCAGTTTTGAATAGTTTAATCGGGCATCCTATTTTGGTAAGTTGAATTTTACTTGGTTGGTTATTTCTTTCTATTGATCCTACTGGTCAGTCTTATGAATACAATATTCTGATGTGTAATTTGTTTCTATTCTATGTTCAGCCAACGGGTGAAAATGGTGCTACACGAGCTCCAATAAGCATTGATCTACAGAGGGATGGTTCTTTGAGTAGCAAATCAATAATTCTGCAGATCGATAATAAATCTCAACAGGTTTCTGCAAGTTAGTAACTAAACAAAGTGCTCTTTTCTTAAATTTCATAATGTGTATTTTTGTTTTTTCTCTCTGTCTCTGTCTCTTTCCTTTTTCATTTGAATTAGCAACATTCTGTGTGAATAAATGTATCAATGATCTGCCAATGGGCCTTGGTTGTAGAATGGCTCTAGCATCCTCTCCTTTGTAAGCTTTTGGTTATGTCATGTGTCACCTACACTATAATTCTAGTATAGGAGGTGATGATATTTCAGATATTAATGGTTATTTAGATAAACTCCCATATTTAATGTCAGCACTAATTCCAATTGTTCTTTAGGTGCTTTGAGACATTCTCTGCAGGACAGGTTGAGCAAGGGTTCTTCAGGAAAGGGCCGAGATGAAATATATCTAAAGCTTCGTACAAGTACAGGTTCGTTTGTTCGTTTGGGCTCTGGAATATTCAGTAGAAGTCTTTAATTTTTCTTTTTAATAATATTTTAATGTAATATGTAATTCTGTTATATAATCTTTTGAAATTGTGAACTTCAAAATCTGTGAACTGATGAATTAGTGGTGGTAAAAACTTTTATCTGAATAACTTACTGTGACAATCGCAGAATCAAGTATTATGCCGTTCTTCTCAAGCACCGCTTTACATATAAAAAGAAATACATGATCAAGTATTAGATATACATTTAATGTGAACGGGTTAATCTTGTATGTAATTATCTGGTAGTTTCTCGATGCACTTTTCCTACTTGAAGCCTTCTCATGTGATGGCCACTTTTGTTTTAGCTTGCTGAGATCACATCATTGCTACTTTTGAATATTTATAGCAAACTGATGGAGGTTGGATTAGGGAAGTTTATAATTTATTGTAACTATTCAGAGAATGTCCAAGGAAAAAATAAAAACCTGCTGTACCCTATACGAATAGGATTTATTAACTGATGGTCCAACTGTTGATGAATTTGAATTCTTTTTCTCTCTCTTTGTTACTGTGTTGAATAGTTAGGTTCTTACATACATCGACATTTTTCATTATAAATATAGTTATCTACTATTTTTTTCTAGTTCATACAGTTATTTGTTATTGTTTCTTCAATTTTCATTTGCACTATTTCATTTCAGCGCCTCCACTGAAGTTGGTTGATTTACCTGGACTTGATCAACGGGCCATGGATGATTCTGTGGTAAGTTGTTATTCATGGACTTGCTCATGTACTTATTAATAGATGAATACTTTTAGCCAAATTCTGAATCCATAATCCATGTGGAAGGTTTATGCATTTATTCTTAACCAAGCGATACTTTGGAGTAGCATATAGACTGTTATTAATGGTATAAGTAATTATATTTTAATGGTTTTTGCATAGGTTAGTGAATATGCCGAACACAATGATGCAATTTTACTAGTTATTGTACCAGCAGCCCAGGCTCCTGAAGTCGCTTCATCTAGAGCCCTAAGATCCGCCAAGGAATTTGATAAAGATGGTAAAATGCTTTGCAGTCTTGATCACTTTTATGAGCTCTGTGTAATGTTTTTTGTATACCTTGGGATAACTTTTTATTACTGGGTTTTTCCTTTTTATATTCTTCTCCCGGTTATTTCTCATGGATCTTTGTTTCCTCTTTCTCGTTTTTCCTTATTTAGCTTATAGAGATCAATTTCAGTCTTAAAATTTTGTTTTTTGTTATTGTTCTTTTGGTTGATCTATAACAAATTTTGCATCTTATTTTCTCTCTTTTCCACTGTATTTTTTAATTGATTAAATCTGAGAGATATCCTCAACATAGGTACCAGAACCATTGGTGTAATTAGCAAAATCGACCAAGCTTCTTCAGACCAGAAGTCTCTTGCTGCAGTGCAAGCTCTCCTGTTAAATCAAGGGCCAGCACGAGCATCAGATATCCCATGGGTTGCTTTAATTGGTCAATCTGTTTCAATAGCTACTGCACAGTCTGGATCTGTTGGCTCAGAGAATTCCATGGAGACTGCTTGGAGAGCAGAGAGTGAAAGTCTAAAATCTATACTATCTGGTGCCCCTCAAAGTAAGCTGGGGAGGCTAGCTTTAGTTGATGCACTGTCCCAACAGATCCGGAAGCGAATGAAAGTCCGGCTTCCTAACCTTCTCTCTGGGTAACTGTTTCCCCGATAGTGACAAAATTACATCGAAATTTTTATTTACAAGTTGTTGTGCATATCTTTTTTTAGCCCCAGTCATTCTGTTGCACCTAGGCTAGTGTATTAACAAATAGACCTCCTATGGCTCACAATATATTCTGGGTAAAAAAATCACGGACAACAAATTTTAGATGTTCTAATTTTTGGCATTTTTTATTTAAAACTTCATATAGTTTTGTATTTTACAGTGCTTCCAAGGTTGAATTCACTATCTGAGTTGAATATGGGTCTATTTTCAAGAATAGAGTTTGCTGTATTTGTGGTCTTTTATAGTGACAGATTTATCTGGCAGAATTTCAGATTGATGAAATAGATATCTTTAATACATGGGAGGAAATTAATTTTATTATTGATTTCTGTGTCCGACTTTTATTCAAGGTTACAAGGGAAGTCTCAAGTAGTTCAGGATGAGTTGGTTAGGCTTGGTGAACAAATGGTGAATGGTGTTGAGGGGACAAGGGCTCTAGCTTTGGAACTTTGCCGTGAGTTTGAAGATAAGTTTCTCCAGCACATAGGCTCTGGTGAGGTAGGTCTTCTATTTTATTTATTTACTTTTATCTATTTTCGTGCGTATTTCTTATCTCCCTACTTCGTGTCTTTTAAACTCATTTGGAGGTGATTGGAATTGTACTCATAGAGCATGTTCATTATCTTGTTAATTTCTCATCAGAACAAATCTAACCCTTGGGGAACTGCAGTGAGGGTTTTGAACTAGAAGTTTAACAAGTGCTAGCATATTTCAGGGTGCAGGTTGGAAAATTGTTGCTAGCTTTGAGGGAAATTTTCCAAATCGAATCAAGCAATTGCCTTTAGACAGACACTTCGATATTAATAATGTGAAGCGGGTATGTTTTATCTTCCCTTTTTTGGTTTTTTTTTCCCAGCTTATATTTTTCAGGATATAGATTCATTCTGGACTTCTCTATAACAGATCGTATTAGAAGCTGATGGTTATCAGCCTTATCTTATATCACCGGAGAAAGGTTTGAGATCTTTAATAAAAGGTGTTTTGGAGCTTGCGAAGGAACCATCACGTCTCTGTGTTGATGAGGTAAAGATACACATAAGGGCCTGAAATGCTTAGCTTCTTAAATTTGGGGGCACTTAATTCATCGTGGAATATTTCTTTGTTGTCTTGAGACCTCTTTTAGAATGTGAGCCTTGGCTATTAAATTTTTTTTGTTTTGCTTAAATTTTTTTGGTGGATGATGAACAATCTTTAGATCTGTTACCACAGAAAAAATGGAAAGATGGGACATCCTTACATACTTCAAAAACCAGTAGCGATTTTGAAGAGGCTCTTCAATCCAAATAAGGCAAAATAAGGAATAATTAAAAAAAATTAAATTGATAATTGAGGAGACCGTTTAGAAGTAGAACTCTAAAATATAGAATTTGGGATTACAAGGATATTTTTACTCTTAGCCTCAGAATTTCTCTAATTTCTTCAACAAGGAGCCAGGATCTTTTTTTTTTCTTTGAATTTAAAAAGAAATTGATTTTGTTTCTGGTTTGAAAATATAGGTGCACAGAGTTTTGATAGATATTGTTTCTGCTGCTGCTAATGGCACCCCAGGTCTTGGAAGATACCCACCATTCAAAAGGGAGGTGAGTCGGTTATTTATTTTGTTGATCACATTGTTTAGCCTCTTAAGCTCTCAACTTTTCATGGTTTAAAATTTTATTTTATATCCTTTTGTATGTTTCATCATTATTTACTTTTTGTGCTGATTTTTTTTTATTATATAGGATGTAATTCTTCTAACAAGGGTTTCTTATTGCTTTTTCAAAAACGTTGTTTCTTGTAATAAAGCTACCAGTAGCTGTTTTCCCACCCTCTAAAACAAATTATTTTTCTAGGTTGTGGCCATTGCAAGTGCTGCCCTGGATGGGTTTAAAAATGAAGCAAAAAAGATGGTTGTGGCGTTAGTTGACATGGAGCGAGCATTTGTCCCACCACAACACTTTATACGTCTTGTACAAAGAAGGTAAGTTTAACAATCTTTTAATGCCGTGCTTTTTTGTGCTGCCGTGAGAAAGGAGAAGGGAAAAAAATTGATATTGCTAATCTGATTTAAGATCTTGAATGCTGTACACGTTTCAATAGAAATCCCTTCTGCTCCCACAAACACCTATGCATATGCATGCTATGCAATATTTTGTGACGAATTTTAAATTTCAATTAGGTTAATTTTAATGATGACAATTTCTAATTCTCAATTTAGGATGGAAAGACAGCGCCGGGAAGAGGAAGTGAAAACTAGATCATCGAAAAAAGGACATGAGGCTGAACAAGCTGTGTCAAACAGGGTGAGTAATCTGAATCAAAAAAGGGGTGCTGACTCTCGTTTCTATTTTTCATTCTCACTAGTATATCTTTTTGTACCAGGCAAGTAGTCCTCAAACAAGTAGTCAGCAAGCTGGTGGAAGCCTGAAATCAATGAAAGAAAAACCTAGTAAGGAAGAGAAGGAAGAGAAGGAAGGTTCAGGTTTGAAGACAGCAGGTGCTGAGGGAGAGATAACAGCTGGTATGCATGCAATCCCTGTTACTGGGTTTTGACCTTTATCATGAATATTTCTTTCAACTGTTTATGAAGGCATTTGAAATTTATTTTAGCAGACTCTTTCCAATTTTTTAAATTAAGATGAGACTATTAAACTTCTGTTTATATTCTCTCTATCTGTTAAATCTTGGATTAAATGCACATTGAAAATCTTGATTGGTAAACTTTGTTCTCATTTGTTTGGAGTTGTCATTCTGGTAAAACCCCAAGCTGAAATGTGTTCAACTCTTGGAATATACGGCAGGATCTTAATCATCTAATTTTTAAAATGGAGGATGAAATAAAAATCCATTTAATGCACTTTGTCTGTTACACGCCAATAACAGTTTTATTTTGGATCCATGAGTGGCACATGTTGGACTTCTGATCAAAGTTAGACACTCAAACTATTTTCTCGACTCTTTTATAACTTTTTCCTGATGGTTCGTTATGTTGGACATCTGGATTAAAGAAAGGATTTAAAATAGAAAAATCAATAAATAATTTTGGACTAGGCTCGGAATTTTTGTGATATAAATGAAAAAAATTGTTTTTTGAATTTTTTAAAACGTTTATTCATCACATTTATTGAAATGCTTATTTATGTTTATTGATTGTGGAACCCGTTAAACTTTTTTTTTAGAAAGTTAAATGCTGTGTCATTTTGAATATGTAGAATGTGAAAAGAATGAAATTTGAATGTAATATTATTCTTCTGTACGTTTTATGTTTTACAATAATTATTTGTCGGCATATCCATGCTGTATTGTATTCATGTCAAAGTGTCTTTTGGGATGTTATACATGTGAAATTTTGTATGATGGTTTACATCATAGCTTGTGCACTGTGGCTACATTACTAATAGAGCATTTTGTTTCAGAGTAAACTTTAAGGGGAATATTAATTTTATAGGTTTGTTTTTAAATTTTTGTTTCTATTTGTAGGTTTCTTGTTAAAGAAAAGTGCAAAAACTAATGGGTGGAGCAGGCGATGGTTTGTTTTGAATGAGAAGACTGGAAAGGTATGTAAAAGTTTGTGGATGTTTGCTTTTAATGGTCCGTGAAAATGAGTGGTTATTTTTCCCTCAATACTTAAAGTCAGATGGTGTGCTATTTGTTGTTTTCATATGTTTTTCATCACTGTTCTTTAGTGTAAATTCCATAGGTTGTAGCTCTGGACAAAATTAGTATTAACTCTTTATTATTACTTTTTAAATCATATTATATTTAATTTTAGAATGTGGGAACCGTGTGTTGTATTTGTACTTGTAGGTAGGCTCATCCATTCATACTCCTTAAGTAAGATAGTTGCACATCATTAAACTTCTATCAATAAAATAGTTTCCTGTTTTGTAATTGTAAAGAGGGGTATAGTAACAAAAACGACTGATTAGTGTTTAAGGTGCTGGAAACTTATATACTTGAAGCCAAAATATTTGTTCTATTGTATCATGATTAGAAGGGTCTTTGTATGCATCAATATGCTCCTTAGAGCAAAATTTACTCTCTCCATTTAAGTTTGGGTAGGGACGTGCTTCTTGTTTTGGAGTGATAAACTTATTTTCATTTGTTTTTCACATTGATCATATATTTGTTTCGTATATTGAAGAGAGGCAAAACCTGAGTTGGTTATGGGCGTGTTTCTGGTGATTACAAGTTTATGTGTTGGTGTTTATCTAGTCATTTTGTCATTACAGCTGATAATATTGTAGTAGCTTCACTATTATTTGAGCTTATGATTATACATGAATATCACTTCTGAAGGTTTGGTAGATAAACTTAGTCGTTTCATCCATGTCATCTTTATGTGTTGACACAGGAAGGAGATACGTTACATTGTGCATTCTTGATACATTTGTCCATTACCATCTCTTTATTTTTGAAACAGGCAGCATATTTTCATTACCTTTATTTACTTCTATTCTACACTCATTTGCAGCTTGGATACACCAAGAAGCAAGAAGAGAGACACTTTCGTGGTGTCATTACTTTAGAGGTATCATACGCACGCAATGCCATCTCTCCTTCCTCAATTTCAAGATCCTCAAACAATTATTTGCTTTTCTTTTTCTTCTGTAACTGAGTCTCATTTTTTGTGTATTCTCATACACAATCATTTAAGACAATAAAACATCACCATGGATGGGAATTTGGGGGTGGTCATATCTTGTGAGTTTTGTTTTGATTCCTGGAGATGTACTGGAATCATCTTGAAGTTTAGCAATGGTTTTATTTTGGTCACATGTATTGGAATCATCTTGAAGTTAACAATGATTTTGGCATGCTATACTGATGGTTATCCGAATGGCCACATTGACTGCCAAAATGTTTACAGGATTGTAGCATTGAAGAAGTTGCAGATGAGGAAGAGCCTACACCTTCAAAGAGTTCAAAGGATAAAAAGGCTAATGGGCCAGATTCTGGAAAAGGATCAAGTCTTGTGTTTAAGATTACCAGCAAAGTTCCATATAAAACTGTTTTAAAGGGTAAAGTTACATAAATATTTTGATATTTTAAATGTTGTATTCCTATGAAGAAGATATTTAAATGTCGTAATATTCTTTTCATAAATGTTCCAAATTTATAAATTCCATGTTGAGAACCACTTGCTGACTTAATTGTGCCTTGTTCTTCAGCCCATAGTGCTGTTATTTTGAAAGCGGAAAGTGCTGCCGACAAGGTGGAATGGACAAACAAGATACGCAATGTCATTCAACCATCCAAAGGAGGACAGACAAGAGGAGCATCCTCTGAAGGTGGTCTTACCTTGCGGCAGAGTCTATCTGATGGTTCCCTAGTATGTCATTGAATCCTGTCTTATTATTACCTATAGTTTTACTCTGATTTTTGTTTTGTTTTTCTTGTTTTTCTTGTTTTTCCTTTCTGAAACTCGTTCGCATCTGGATAATTCTTTTGTATTCGTGGGTATTTGTGTTTACTGATTGGAATGTGCATAGGATGCTGTACATGCTTTACTTTTCGTTCTATTTATTTCTCAAAGTTCATCAAACTATTTTTCTTGGAAGAATAGTCTAAACTAACCACTTCTCATGCACTTAATTTATTTTACTTGCTTTTGATAGTATTTTGGGATTAATATTAAAGAATTTATCCACTTTCTTTTCTAGGATACTATGGCTCGAAAACCTGCTGATCCTGAAGAAGAGCTGCGGTGGATGTCTCAAGAAGTTCGTGGTTATGTTGAGGCAGTTTTGAATAGTTTGGCTGCAAATGTTCCCAAGGTAAGTTTTGAATAGTTCGGTTATGTGGAAATTTATGTTTGGAGTGATTATCCCAAGTAGCTTGTCTTCCTCTGCAACACATTTTATTTCATTAGCGAGTTGTGATTATGCAGGCTGTTGTACTTTGTCAAGTCGAGAAGGCAAAGGAAGACATGCTTAATCAATTATATAGCTCGATCAGGTAGACTGGTCTTAATGTTGCCATAGACTTGATTTGTTGTTCAATATCCACACATAGCCTCAACTGACCCTTTTTAATTGTCTTTTTAACTCTGAAAACAGTGCCCAAAGCTCAGCCAAGATTGAGGAGCTTCTCCAGGAGGATCAGAATGTTAAACGAAGGAGAGAGCGTTGTCAAAAACAATCCTCTCTCCTTTCAAAACTTACTCGCCAGCTCAGCATTCACGATAACCGAGCAGCTGCTGCTGGTTGGTCCGATAGTGGTGCAGGTAATCTCAATCATTAGTTGCTGCTGCTTTTTACTGTTTGTATTCACGTTCTATTGCCCACCTCAAAAAGATGCTACGTTGTTAATATATTTATGTATATATATTGTGATGTGATCTATATTTCTCCCCACATTTTTCATGACTAATATTTTCAACCTCTGCAGAAAGTAGTCCCAAAACTAGCGGATCACCTGGAGATGAATGGAGATCTGCATTTGATGCTGCTGCTAATGGTCGGGCTGACTACAGAAGATCTTCTTCCAATGGCCACAGTGGACATTCTAGTGATCCCACACAAAACGGTGACATAAACTCAGGTTCAAACTCTAGCAGCCGTCGTACTCCAAACCGACTGCCACCAGCACCTCCGCAGTCTTCTTCTGGCTCCAGATACTTCTAGCATGGCATCAGATCTTTCTTGATGATTCATATTGTCTCTTCAACATTGGGTGATATTAAGCTCCACTTCACGATTCATTTAGTGATCTCCTCAAGTTCATATTCTACTAGAAACTTAAAAAGTGGAGAGAGGTTTGTGTATATACAACATTTCTTAGTATCAGGTTATACTGTTGTCTTCATTATTAATACAAGACTAGATTGAAGGGATTCTTGATTTCCCCGTTTTTTTCTCTTCTTTCTTTTAAAGTTTCTTTCTACCATTGCCGATTCATTTTTGGACAAGAACACATGTATTTGAATGTATTAGTTATGATTTTGTATGTACTACTATCCATTTCTGATGGGTTATATATAATATTCAGTTATTTCTTAGTGGAACGATGGTTGTAATTTGAAATGGTGAGCTATTTGCTTTTCTTCAATGGTTTTCTAGTTAAATATTTGGGGTTTCAGAAGAATGAATTCAAATGAAAATCAAAATGTCAATCATAAAGAATATGAAATAGTGGACAGCCCTTACTCTACCTAGCAAAATACCCAATACAATGCTTATTACCCCTTCTTTTTGATATTTTCTATGTTTTTTTGACATCTACAAAAAAATATGTTGAGAAAAAAAAGGATTATACAAAACTATGTGAAGATGACTTTAATCTTGAATGTGTATATTCAACCTTCTGAGCCAGATAGAATGAAGTATCATATGAAAAGCATCAAATCTCTTGGGAGTTCCATTGAGTACAAAATGTCTTTGTACTTGCTTCACTCTCCTTTGCATTCTCAAGTATTGAGTTTGAGATATCCCATTTAGTATCTTTTTTATGTTTGGTATATCCTTCACTTGTATTTGCACAGCAAATGAATTCCAATTTAAAACATCACTGAAAGGAGGAACATAGCTTTCTGATATCAACACAGGAACACATTCAGCATAAATGGCTTCCACTACCCTTGGACTGGCTACCTCATACCCACTAGGGCATAAACAAAACCTACTCTTCTTCAACATCGAATCGTACGATATTCCACTTGGAAGCTCGTCGTAAACAAGCACGTCCTCATCTTTTTCCTTCCATTCCTGCAGGAGTAGGTACCTTATATGACCATGAAGCCTACCTGCAAAGAATGCAAGAACGGATCGACGAGAAGGCGAGAGACCCCCAAGAAGCCCATCGATTTCTCCTGTTCTAAGATGGATTTCAGGAAATGATACATCTTTAGAAGGACGGAAACCTTCAGAAACATTCGCATTACACAACACTCTAATGGAGTTATTGAACAAAAGCGGAACGTACGAAGTCGTACGTGGCCCCTGCATCAAAGAAGAAAGAAAATTTAGATCGAACTCAATGGTGCTTTAGATGTTGCTCCTTCGATTTCAAAAGCTTACCCAATCATGACAAGAAAGCATAAAATGATCAGCACCAAGGCTGCGATCCCAGAAAGGATGTTTGTTAGAGATGACGTTGATGTAGTCAGTGATTGCAGTTCCAATGGCATTAACTTCATGAGAGTTTGGTACATAGAGATATTGAACCAAATTGACAACACTGAATGGGAGGAAATAAAGAAGAGCCTGATCTGGGTCATTGGTTGTATACAAATTTCCCTTTTCCATTTCATGAATAAACCTTCCTTCTGTGGAATATATGCTTTTACATGGACCTCCATGGAACATTGGAGGCTCTCCTTCTTTGTATACATATATCTTCAAAAGCCTTTCCATTTCTAGATAGCTCCTGCACATGGCATTCTCTGTTCAAAGAAAGTTGTATACATTCTAGCTTTGAATTTAATTTTAATTTAGTCTCTATGCTCTAAAACATTTTGTATCGTCCTTTCATGGACAAATTTATTTTTTTAGCTCAAGTGACAAAATCAGATATCCTCAAGTTAATTGGTTAAAGCATATGCCAATAAACCAACAGTTTGAATCTTGTAGTCCTATACGTTGTTAAACTAAAAAAAGAAAAGAAGAAAAAAGATTCAATCCAATAAATATCACATTATGAAGCGCATTTGTTATATCTACGAATAATTAATTTCTAGATTAAGACGAGGACATTTCAAAAATTTCAATCTTAAGAACAACCATTAAATATAAACGTTTGAAGAACCAAATTGAAATATTAGTTAAAGTATATGGACTAAGATTGTTACGTCATGGAGTTCACTTGAATGTATACCCGTTGCATTCTCATGCTTCTCAATAATCACAAAGAAAAAACGTAACTTTTAAAAGTACAGAAGCTAAATTGAAATGAGATAAAAGGTTAAGATTAATTATAGTTATAAACCTTATATATACCTGTGGAAAGCATTTGGGTTTCTATATATTGGGCCAGTAGGAACATAGTCAGGATCATGATGTATAGATGTAAGATTATGAAGTTGAGAAGCTTCTCTAATGGCTGCTCTTGCTCTTCCCAATTTCTCCTCTAGTTTCTTCAACTTACTGTATCTCTTAGTTTTGCTGATCCCTGAAGTTGCACTTTTTCCATTGGCTTCTTTGTCTTTAGCTACTGTTTTTTGTGATTCTTCCTGTTGATCATGGGCAAATAATGCAGTTTTTATTTAGAAACACAATCCAAAATCTTCAGCACGTTTGGACTTGATTTTGAAATGATGAAATTATTGTAATTTTCAAAATCCCTCTCGAAATACGTTTAATCATTCAAAATCAATTTTAATAATATAAGAGAGTTAATACGATTTTCTTATTAGTGTTCGTTTTTTAACATGATTTTTAAAATCGTCAAGTAATATTTGAGAAGAAAAAATGAGAATAAGACGAAAGTTTTAGAGAGAAATTCAATATAATAGACATCTCAATTAATAAGTTGTTAATGTATATTAGATGTCAAATTAACTATGCTTGTTTTGGCATAAAGGATGAAGACAAACATAAACTTAATAAGGGATTTAAATCGAAAAGAAAAGATTAGAGAAATAAATTGAACGAGAAAAATAATTACGAGAGAACAATCTTTACCGTGACAACTCAACCGACAATGACATAAGCTTATACTATCGATCCCGTGGATAGAGATTTGGTTCTGTACCACACATATTGGGGGGACAAATTGTTTGGTGAAAAAGTTTGATAAGTGGATAAAAGTAATTGGGGACAGTAAGAGGGAAAAAGAGACAAAAGTTGAGAAAGAAATAAAAAGGAAAATTAGACTCCAAACACATGGGCAAAAAATGTAATCTTTCCTAAATAATTTTAGAGAGGGAATGAATAGTCGTTGAGATCGGGCATTAAAGCTAATCACTGAGGGTGGTCATTGTTGAAATTAGACATCGATTATAGTTTTCACTAAATTAATTTTCAAAGAGAGTTGCTAGAGGTAGTTGTCAGAGTTGGTTACCAATTGATCGAGTACTTAAAAGCATTAGATGAAGAAAGATCAATTGGTTGTTATTTTAACCAAGTTATAAATAGTTTTACAACAAAAAAAATGGTTAAAATACAAATTACACCCCATTTTATAACAAGGGTTTCCATTGAGTGGATTATCGAACTTACTCAACCTACATTCGGTTGAATCTCCAAACACCCCTTAATAAAAATGAAGAGTCAAAATCACTTATCCAAATGAGATTCAAAGGCTTAATAGGGAAAAGAAATCCAACCTATAGTCTAGAACATTCATGTAAAAGAAGGCAAACAAAGAAAAAAAAAGTGAATCAAAATGTGAAAAGCTTACAATTGAAGGAAGAAAAGACTGTCCCTTGAGGTCCAAATCAGCTGATTCAACCAACTTTGGAGAAGAGATGATATTTGAAAAAGAATTAAGTTGTGAGTTTTGTAAACTTGATAAATCTTTATCAAAGCCAATCCTCCAAGGAATCTCCAAATCAAGTTTACATACTAAAAAAACAAGAACAAGAGAAGGAAGTAAAACCAACAAAGACAAAAATGGGGAAAAAGATGAGAATAATGGTTTCTTAGAACAGTGCTCCATTTCTCCTTCTCCATGCCTTCGATCTTCCATCATCAATATCATCATCAATACGATGCTTGTGAATGTGTACTAATAATAACACTATAATGTTGTAACAACTCATTATTCCAAAGATTCATTGCTTCTTTACGAGTCATTCCTTGCTGAAGATAAGGGAGATTCTCAATTTTAATACATATGAATGCTGTTTTGAGATCTTCTTTGGCATATGCATGTGATTCTTTTTATTACAATTCAAATTACAATCATTGCATTTTCCTTCTATAGATTGATTTAATACCAATCTTTGTCCATCCAAACATTTTCTTTTTGTTTTCTTTTTATTCCTATTGCATTTAAAAGTATCTCAAGCTGTATATCCAGAACAAATATTAAAGAAGACAATGTGCGATTACATATTAATATCCTGTAATGCATTTAATGAAATTAGTTAAGTTATTATTCTTTCTTAATCAAACGTAGCCAAGATAAAAACTAAAAATCAATTGGTCAATTCCCCACATCTCAACAAACATTCGTTTTTATCAAATAAAGCTTAGCTTAACATGGCCTTCCTCTTCTTCTCTAAAGATTAAAAGTTCGATCTCTCATATTTGTAGTTGCACAAGAAGAAAAAAATACTTGCAAGTGCCGGATTAGGCAGACATTTTCAAGGTCCCGCTCATCAAAAACCAAAAATCTAGTTGGAGGTACATTTCCAAAATACCTTTAAAATGTAGGAAATTTTGAATCACCATCGATTGGAGATAAAGTTGGTAACTTTATTTTGGTGCATTGAAATTCTCTCCATATTTAGAAATGCACCCAACCGGGTTTTTGGTTTTTCTTTAAGAGTGCTAACCTGGTTAGTGTACTTTTTTGATATTTTAACTTTCCACTTTGTGGGGGGAGAGGGACAGATGGAGCATTTAAGTTGGAGAAGAAAAATGGATGAAATAAAGAGGCAATCCTTGATTATAATGACTGTATGAAAAGAATGATACAACAGCTCAAAAGCAATAGATACCAGGAAGGGCTTATACAACAAAATTTCCTGGAATGGTTTGTTCTCTCATACACTCTAAGAACAATGTGCAAAAATAATCTAAAAATAGCAAGTGATGAAAAAATTAGACACACAAGAAAAACTACTATTCCTTTGTTTTCAAGAGAAGTCTGATTCTTCTGTACCCTTTCGATCTCAGATCTGCAAAACAAAACAGAAGCTTTCAGCCTCTCTCACCAATAAGAAAAATTTAACAAAGACAACTTTGCACAGTTTTTGAAGTAAAATTGCTAAGGTGACTTTGGGCAGTCTTTTATTCTTTTCTTCTTCAGAGGAGATCTTAGATATGAAATGAAAAAGAATTGAGAACGCGAATCAAATGGACAGATGGCTGTATGTGAACACTTTTAGTATTAAAAAACAAGAATAATTTTATGGGATACGATACATGTAAGAAAGTATTAAGGAAACAAAGAAACAAAGTAAATGCAGAATAAAGAAGAAAAAATTGTCATTATTAGGAAATATCTTATTGTATTTGAAGAAAAATACTTGTGCACAGTGATAAACAGAATTTTTCTGTTAGCAAGAAGTGATCAATAGAATCTTTGTGTGTCAGTGGTTTGGGGGTGGGGATGGAGGGGGAGGAAAAATCAAAACCTGAGAATAGAATTATGCCTTTGCAGACCATCCAATTGCAAGGAAACCATGGACTTCCAAGAAATAAGATCACGAAGATCTTTATCCTACATTGACAAAAAAGCAATGTTAATAGGCATTGTTATTAACAGAAAATGAAATGAAAGGACAGGAGTCTGACATACTGTGGTGTCCTGGATTTTAAGAATATTTCTTATATCCTCTTGGGTCTTCTCAATGAGTAGATTATTATTTCCGATATCTTTGTCAAATTCTTTGAATATATTGCCATATTTGGAAGTTAAGTCCTCCAGATACCGCTCCAAAACAGATAAACTTAGGTCTAGTGAGCGAACTTTCTGTGTCAAAATTTTGAGAACAGTGTCACCAGGCATTCTGCCAGGCTGTTGATGGTGTGATTCTTCGACCGGATCAGGTGTATTACTCTTTGAAAGTTCTAAATCAACAGCATCTTCACCTTCCTCGTTAGCAAGAGATTGCAACTCTCTACCATGTGACACTTCATCAATGGGGCCAGGCTGGGGGGGAATTACTCTCTTATCAAGAGTAGCTTCATCTGATATAGAAGGTTTATGTTGAGCAGATATTAAATCCTCCAGCATCATCTCAACAGCATCAATTCCATATACTTCCACAGTGCTGAGTGTGCAATAGAATTCTGAACCGTAATGGGTGAGAAAATTCAACTTTAAATATCTCACCCATTTTGGGTCCTTGAGAACAAATCTATGTGCATGTTTTGCATTTGGAGCAGTAAAATTACCGAGCTTGAACCAAACATCTGTTGGATAAACCAAGCTCCCATGTACCTCAAATTCTTTTAAGTTAGAAGAATGGTGCTCGAAATTAGCAATTTCAATTGTTACTACTAAGGTTTCTTCTGAAAGTTCTATGACGACAAATTTCTCTTCAGCAGAACAAGGATTTCTGAGGTACTTATCTTTGTCTTTGCCTAAAATGTTTGAAGCTCCCTTTGCTTCCTTGTTGAAAGCCAAAACCTTAGCTCCCTTTGAAGCTGAGGCGTAATTGTACTCTGCACCTCCAGGTTCTAATCTATGGATAGTATTCCCAGCCTGGCCAGTTTCAGACTTACCCTGGGACACAAAGGCTCTGCTTTTGAATTCTTCAAGGCCGAGTAGAACAGTGTCTGACGAGATATCTCCCTTGGGAGGTTTGCTTTCAGGTTTTACTCTAGTGCTAGAGCTTTCATCCTCAGGCAACCTCGTAGTAGCTTGAATATGACTGCTCCTTTCTTCGCTTGAAAGTACTTCATTATCAGAACCAGGGCTGGTCGAAGCATTGATTGAACATGAATTGTTTAAATGAATGGTACATTGAGATTCTCCGTTTGGAGGCTCACGTAAAACGTCAGAGTCCTTGTTATTTTCCAATTTAGATTCATTTGTAGTAGATACACCATCAGGAAGTAAAATTGATCCTTCTGAATCCCAAAAGAAAGGGCATAGATAATCAATCAGTAATACTATCAATATCAAGTTTGGTACATAAATCATGGATTGCAAGAAAAAAATGGCAAGCCATATAAGTTATTCTACTAATGTGGAAAAAACTTTTAAGTCTTTAACTTAGCCAGTATGGTGATTAATAACAAAGCCAAACCAGTTGAACCGCTCAAAACTAACTTACACGAGTATTAACCAAAAAAAAAGAAAAAGAACTTTAAGCAAAGGAAGCTAACTTCAAGGACTCCATTAAAGTATCCACTCAAACATATAATTTCAGGAAACAAAGTACCCTTCAGGGTGTTAATCTATTATATCCTTTGAACTGTAAGGTCATATACTGTGCTTACACTATTATATCCACACATACATGATGGGATTTGTGTCATATTATGCTTGAACTTCATTAGAGAAGGATTGACAATTATGCTTTTAATTGTTCTGTAATAAATAACTACAAAAACAATCAATTATATGATTATATTCCCCACTAATTTTACTCTTGTTGCAATATATTGAAACATTCAAGCATGAAAACACAATCTGTATTGTTTCTTTATTTGAATGTAAGAATATTGAGCATCGAAATCAAAATCGGAAATTTAAATAAATCAAAATCTTCACCTCATCACTTATCAGCATTAATAAATTCACAACCCAATATTGCGAGACTAAAACCATCACCAGAAACTTCTTGCAATACAAGGGAGCTTAAACAATTTTGAATCTTATAAAACCAACGCATTGGAAAATAAAAGAAGGGATAATAGAATGACACAATTACTCATAACTTTTTGAAGAAATCCATTATATATAGGAAACACGAAAGCAGCGAACCGATAAAAAGAAATTGATAAAAGCTCAGTCAGAATCAGAAAATCAGAAGAGAATAGTGTAATCAGTTTCAACACACTTCTAAATTCAAACAAATCTTCATTAAGTTCATCAAAATAATTTGTTTAAAGCATGCGTACCTTGGCAGCCAACTCCATGGCTAAACCATAAGCTAAAGAGGAAGATAAGTC
Source organism: Cucumis hystrix (assembly GCA_025688845.1). Taxonomy (NCBI): domain Eukaryota; kingdom Viridiplantae; phylum Streptophyta; class Magnoliopsida; order Cucurbitales; family Cucurbitaceae; genus Cucumis; species Cucumis hystrix. The sequence continues at coordinate 773,574 of CM046891.1, read as the reverse complement.
CCCAAAGAATAAAAACCAAAGAAATAGAAACTTTATACAAATGATTTCTTCCACTAATAGGCACTTGAACAGCTCTTCTATCATGCAGAAGAGCTCCAACAGGCTTCCGCATTGCACATCAATTCAAACCACTGATTGATCAACAACTAGAAAATGATACCACCCTGCATCAGGAACAAATCTTCGTCACGACCAAACTCCAAATACCAAATAGAATACAATAATTCACATTAAGAAAGAGCAACTATTGCTTTCTACACAAATCAGAGCACCCAAATTCAAACCCACAGAAAAGAAACATAAAGCAAACAAAGGAGCAGATCCCACTAAAACTCCCACGATCAAAGCTACACCCAATTACCCAATTACCCAAATACCCAAATACCCAAATACCAGATCCATCCCAAAATAAAGGAAAAATCAATATAGACAAACCCAGATTGTAAACATCACAGACATCTATCTAATTACAAGTAAATAAAAACAAAATATCCAATAACAAACCTAGTTTCAAAATCAGTATCAGAAGAAGCTGAGACCCAAGGAAATAGATAGAGAGGGAAGATGCAGATTGATTCAGTTTCCATAAAAATAAAAAATTAGGAATGATTGGAAGAGAGAAAAGAGAAGCAAAGCAATGGAACGACGTAGTATAAGGCGAAAAACCGCGTGGTTGCCTCGTCATAGGGGGAATTGTCAACTATTAGAATACTCTTTAAGGAAAAAAAAAAAAGGTACTGTTACCTTCTTCCTTGTCGCCGTTTTCGTAATTAAAGTAAACAGTGATGGATTCAAACGGGGGAAAAGGGAATGTCTGGTTTCTTTAATTGTACTGTTTCATGATTTTTGAAAAAGAAGAGACGATAACTTAAAAGCTTTGAAGTTCGACATTAATGGAGGAAGAGAGAGTACCTGATAATGACGAGATCTTCCAGCTTCAGATTTATTTGCAAATTCTTCTACTCAATCTCTCCATAGTATATCAATATCTATCATTTTATACTCCACAAACTAAATCTAAATGAAAAAAGGAAAAGAAACATTTATCAATAGTAATTTTACATTTAAATCATTTTTTTCATTTTCAAAAATAACAAATTTAATAAAATATTTACAAAATTTTTTAACTCTATCACAACTGATATCTTTCTATCAGTGATTATCAATGCTAGAAGAATATAACTGACTTTCAAATGTTTGTTATATTAAATGATAGAATTTGAAATTTTGTTATAGCTTATAAATATTTGATCAAATTTACTATCTTTGGAGGATTTTTCTTAAATAATTTTATTTAGAAAAATTTTAAATTATTTATTTTGGTTTTCATCTTAAAAATCTACCAATGAAATATTTATCTATAGAAACCTTATGGGATCACTTTGAATGAAACTTTAAAAAAAATAGTATCCTATTTTTCTTTTACTAAATGAGAATATAAATGGGAAAAAAGATCTTAAACACACTCAACTAATAATATACAATCTTTTAGAAATATGTAAGTCATAAGTTCCATGGTAGTTTCATTATTGGAAAATTATAGGAAATAAACTAAAAATATAGTACAAAGATAAAAATATTTGTAAAAATAATAAATGTTAATCTATTAACTAATAATTTCTTTTAAAACTATCACTAATAGAAAGTAGAAACTATCACTAATAGTCGCTATTGATGATGACAACTGATAGCACATTTCTCAAATTGAAAGTTAAGTGATAGAAATGATAATTTTCAATTTGAAAATTTTTGGAAAAAGTACTAGTAATGTTGACAGATAGAAAGTTATTACTTATAGTAACTATTAGTAGTAATAACTGATAGCAACTATAAATGATATACACTAATTGCAGTTATGAGTGATATCTTTCAATTTGAGAAATGAAAGTGCACAAAATGATGACTGCAAGTGAGTCTTTTACTTATTTTTATGCCATATATGCAATTATTTTATCCTTGTGCCATATATTCTATTATTTTTGGCTTAAATGTCATTCATGCAAGTGGTTCTTTTAAATATAGTAAAATGAACCAAATTATTTACTCTCTATCTACAATAAACCTATAGAATGTGATAGACTATAATACACCTAACACACATGGATACACCTAATACACATTTGATACATCGATAAACTCTACACTTCTTCATACACTACTGGTGTCCACTTGATATATACTTAAATTGAAAATGATACACTTATAAATATTAAAAAAATTTGAACTTCTTTTTCTTCAAAAGCAATTGACTCCTCTCCTAATGTCTCTCTTCAAACAACTAGCACTATTCCACACCATCTACTGCTGCTTACCACTCCACCTCTCCACTACTTACCTTCGTTGATTGTCAGACGTTCGATCACCGATCACCAATTGCCATTTTTCTCTTTCTTTCTTTTCCTCAGCATCTCTCTTTTACCAACTCTATACCATTTTTCACCGACCACCGTTCTTCGTTGCTGACCTCTATCTTTCATTGCACGTTCGTCAACGAGTACTAATCATCATTTTTCTCTATCTTTTTCTCTCTCTCTATCAAATTAATGATTTAGGGCAATATGTAATAAACAGTAATTAAAAATTCAAACTTGGATATTTACAAAACATTGCAGCACACCTTGCAAACATATTCAAATTTCTACCAACTTTTCAAAAAGTTATGAAGCTTTGGAGTTCGCCCTTTCAAACTTTGGCTTAAACTTTGTTAGAAGAGAAGTAAAGTTGGGTAAAAGACGTCAGCTTTTAACTTCTGAAAAGCCGACAAGGGAAAGACTTTCACACGACTCGGAAGTCTTCGTCTATGCGATTTTATCATCGAACAAATTTACTTGCTCTCTAAGCTTTTGCTTTCTATATATCTATATCAACTTCTTTGACTTTGATACATCCATCGCTACCAATTTGCTTAATCAATCAAAGATTTGTAACTTCCATGGCTTCTGATGCTGTTCACGATCTGAGTTCCCTCGTTTCATCCGAGGGTAGGGACTTTCTCATCCGCAACAATGGCGATCAGGTATGAATCTTCTTTTTCCATTTGAATATGCAATTGGGTCAGTGCAAATTGAACTATCTGTTGTTGATTTTGTATCGGATTTCTGAATAGTTAACTTACCTTAAGATGACTTGAATTTTTGTTTGAACATTTGAAACGAAATTGGTGAAATCGTCATATGGGGGTCTTTAATTTGGTGTTTTCAACAGGTGAAGATCAGTTCTTTAATGGGGAAGAATGTGGGATTGTATTTCTCCGCGTCATGGTGCCCTCCCTGTCGCCGTTTCACTCCAGTTTTTGCTGGGGTTTATGAGGAATTAGCACCTAAGGGCGAGTTTGAAGTTATATTCATTTCTTCTGATAGAGATGAAGATTCATTCAAGGATTACTTCTCTAAAATGCCCTGGTTGTCTATTCCGTTTTCTGATTCGGAGATCGTTAAGCGCTTGAAAGAACTTTTCAAAGTGAGGGGAATTCCTCATCTTGTTGTTCTTGACCCCAGTGGGAAGGTTTCAACTGATCAAGGAGTGAGACTAGTGACTGAACATGGGATTAGTGCCTATCCCTTTACTGCTGAACAGATCCAACATTTGAAGGATAAAGAGGAGGAAGCGAGGAGGAACCAAACCATTAGTTCCCTTTTGGTTTCAAACTCTCGCGATTATGTTATCTCAAATGATGGAAATCAGGTATCATCTCTTGAATGATTTATAGGGTTCTTCCTCTTTTATTCCTAGAACTGTTTTTTTTACTGGATTTAATGTGATAGCTGTAATTTGTGGTAGATTCCTGTCTCTGAGCTTGAAGGGAAAGTGATTGGGCTGTACTTCTCAGTGTACGGCTACGCCGAGTGTGATGAGTTTACGCCTATTTTGGTTGATACTTACAAGAAACTAAAAGAGAAGGGACAAAACTTTGAGATTGTGTTGATATCTTTAGATGATGCAAATAAAGATTTCAGTGAAGCACTCAAGACGGTGCCATGGTTGGCATTGCCATTTCAGGATGAGAAATGTAAAAAACTCACTCGTTATTTTGACCTTAGTACTATTCCTACACTTGTTATAATTGGGCAGGATGGAAAGACTTTGATCTCAAATGCTGCTGAACTGGTTGAAGAGCATGGTGTTGATGCCTACCCTTTCACTCGAGAGAAACTTGATGAGCTTGCAGAGATTGAGAAGTCAAAGCTGGAGTCACAGACACTGGAGTCCATTTTAGTTCACGGAGAAAAAGATTTTGTTATTGGAAAAGATGGTGCAAAGGTAAAGTTTCCTGTTTCTGCTTACTATAAACATTGAGTTAAGCCATAATATGGTGTTTAGTACTCTTAAGTTGTTTCTATCTTCTTATGTTTGTGTTCGATTGCCTTTTGTTTGGTCAGGTTCCGGTATCTGAACTTGTTGGCAAGAACATTCTGCTCTATTTCTCAGCACACTGGTGCCCTCCGTGCCGTTCATTCTTGCCTAAGCTTATAAAATCATACAATGAAATTAAACAGAAGTACAAAGAGTTTGAAGTGATATTTATTTCAAGTGATCGAGACGATAATTCATTTCAAGAATTCTTTTCAGGAATGCCTTGGTTAGCACTGCCATTTGGGGATGAGAGGAAGAACTTCCTAAATCGCAGGTTCAAAATTCAAGGCATTCCTGCAGTTGTAGCCATTAACGAAAGCGGTCGTACAGTCTCCACAGAAGCTCGTAAGCTCATTACAGAACATGGAGCAAATGCTTATCCATTTACAGAGGAACGTCTCAAGCAGTTGGAGAAGCAACTGGAAGAAGAAACAAAGGGGTGGCCTGAGAAACTAAAACATGAACTACACGATGCACATGAACTTGTTCGAACACGTCGGTCATATATTTGCGATGCCTGCGATGGAATGGGATCTGGTTGGTCCTTTTACTGTAAGGAGTGTGACTTTGACTTGCACCCGAAATGTGCTTTGAAAAACGAGGTGGAAGCCAATGGGGAAGGAAAAGAAGGGTGGATTTGCGAGGGTGGCGTGTGTCGTAAGGCGTAAGAATTCGTATTCAGAATAGCGAGAAATATGGAATCTTACCATGGTATGTGTTTTGTTTGTTGCCTTATGTGATTCCCTCTTGGTTTACTGATGCTGTTGTGCTGTTTCAAGCCAACGTTTGTATTCATAGTTTCAATAAATGAGGAGGTGTATCATTTCGAGTTTGTTGTCCCTTTGTTTTTGGATGTTTTATCTTGATATTGCTCAAGTCCCCCAGATTGCAAAATTTTATAGTTTAGTCCTTCCAGCCTCAAACATTTTTCCCTTAACAGGTAGGAGTTGAGTCATTTTTTCACTTGATTTAGTAGTAGAAGATGAAAAGTTAAGGGGCAAGAGCGAGAGTAAAAAATAGGGAGCAAACGAGAGATTAAGTAGGGAGTGAGAGCAAGAGAAATATAGGGTAAGTGACAATTAACATAGGGAGCGAGGAACGAATGAAGCAAGAGTAAGATCCGACATAAATGAAACATGAGCTTAGCCATACACTCGAGACAAACGAATCATTTGGATTGATATTCAAAGTATTCACGAACACTTTTTTTTGGACATGTAAATCAATCTAAACATGTTAGTATTTGAAAGTTCAATTGTTTTGGATGAACTAATACAAGTTTAAAAATCGAAATCTAAACACTTGTTTTTCTGGGCTTGTAAATCAATCTAAACACGACTAAAGTCGCTTTTTGAGGAGATATCATTTTGACATTATTATGAAAAAATTAAATAATATTACAATAATAGTAACTTTGAAAAGTACTAATTCTTTTAGAATATAAAATTACAACAACAATGAACTGCATGGATTTGAAAAGTTTTCGAAAAATATCCATTTACACCTTTACCTTTAAACTTTTGAAGTTGTATCAAATTTAAGGTATGAAACAATAATTTTATTAACTTGCGAAGGAATTAAACTTTTGATTAAGATTCTTTTTGAAAATTGTTTTGGATACTTGTACTCATTTATATACGTATGAGCATACTCTTATAACTCTTGTTTTTGGTTTCAGCCCAAAGAATCTCGTAACAATGAAGATAGTTATGCTTAAAATTATCTCTTTATCTGATAGATATGGAATCTTGATAAGATTCTTAATACATATGAAGATTCTTTTAGTTTGTTTATCTTATTCACTCAGTTGTCGAATCGATGGTATAGTACACAATCATCTAACTCATTTATATATGTTTTAAATGGTAAAGTAATCCTTTTTTCTAAAAGAACATAACTTTAGTTGAAACTAATTTATGTTATTGTAGATGTAAACCATCATAATATTTTATGCATACTCAACCTTTTTAATATGAAGTTCATTTGAAAAACTTACATGAATGACTCGTTTTTAGCGGCTAAAATGATTTTTTTTTTGTCTCAAAGTTAAAAAAACAAATGAAAAGTGATTTATGCTCGTCAACTATCTGCAAAAGTACTCATTTGACACCAAAACGTTCAATAGCCTATCACCGACATTTTCCCTGTTCCATCTTCTCACTCCACGTTTCTTCCTTCTTTTTCAACTATGTGTGTTTCGTGAGAGCGAGGATAGAAGCAAGAAGGGAGAGAAAAGAACACGAACATTAGTGTATTCGTATTGGGTTTAAATGAGTACTTTCACACGTGGTTGACAACAAACAAAAACGTAAGATAGAAAAAAGTAATGAAAAATTATATCAGATGACAAAAACATTTAGAAAAAAATCGTTCATGACACATATTTTTTGTCTATTGCGAATATGACAAACATGCAAGTAAGTAGTGATTTTAAATGCGACTATTAGAAGGTTATTAGAGGACTACCAACTTTTAAATTTGCTACTTTTGCCAATTAGAAAATGCAATGACGTTGACTCTATTATCATAATTTTTTATTCCAAATGCTTTGAAAATAATTACAAGTAAACAAACAAATAAGAAGAAGTAGAACGTGCAACGCAAGATAGTGTACTTTTAAACCGGCAAATGAAATGCAATGGCAAAAGTCAAATCCATTTCATTCCATTCCATTCCATTTCATGAGTCGGATCCGATGCCTTTCCTCCGTCAACCTCATAGTCTTCCTGTTTGCGTTTTTCTAATGCTAATAACCACTTTTGATTTCCCTTTATTAATGGCGATTCCTTTCATTTTCATGTGTTCTATTCTAATTCACTTCCATTTACCCTGTAAAACTCATCAACAAACTATTCCCTTATGGCTTCTGATGCTGTTCATGACATCAATTCTCTCTTTTCCTCCGATGGAACAGATTTTCTCATCCGCAATAATGGCGATCAGGTATCCTGTTTTTTTTTCTTCATGGTTTAATTTCGTGTTCCATTGCTCCATGATTGACTAACTAAGCTAGAAAATTTTGATTTTCGGTTTTGAACAGGTGAAAATCAGTTCCTTAATTGGGAAGATTGTGGGGTTGTATTTCTCCGCCTCTTGGTGTCCTCCTTGTCACCGTTTCACTCCAATATTTGCTGGGGTTTATGAGGAATTAGCTTCTAAGGGTGGTTTTGAAGTTGTCTTTGTTTCTAGCGACAACGATGAAGAGTCTTTCAAGGATTATTTCTCTAAAATGCCATGGTTGGCAATTCCATTCTCTGATTCAGGCACCAATCAACGTTTGAATGAACTTTTCAAAGTCAGGGGAATTCCTCATCTTGTTGTTCTCGACGCCAATGGGAAGGTTTTAACTAATGATGGAGTGAGACTTGTCAGTGAATATGGGGTTAATGCCTATCCTTTTACTTCTGAACAGATCAGACTTTTGAAGGAGAGAGAGGAGGAAGCGAAAAGAAACCAAACCATTAGTTCCATTTTGGTTTCGAACTCGCGTAATTATGTGATTTCAAATGATGGAACTCGGGTATAGTTTCTTCCCTTTTCTGTTTTTTTTTCCTTTTTGTAATGTTGAACTTTTCATTGGAACGATGTGATGACAAACTACAATGTTTGTGCTGTAGATTCCTGTTTCTGAGCTAGAAGGGAAAGTGGTAGGCTTGTACTTCTCAGTGTATGGTCATGAATCATGTGATGATTTTACTTCTATTTTGGTTGATGCTTACAAGAAACTCAAAGAGAAGGGAAACAATTTTGAGATTGTGTTGATCTCTTTAGATGATGAGGCTGATGACTTCAATGAAGCATTGAAAACACTGCCATGTTTAGCATTGCCATTTCAGGATGAAAAATGTAAAAAACTCATTCGATATTTTGAGCTTAGTGATATCCCTACCCTTACCATAATTGGACAGGACGGGAAGACTTTGCACCCGAATGCAGTTGAACTCATTGAAGAGCATGGTCCTGATGCATACCCTTTCACTCCTGAAAAAATTGAGAAGCTTGTTGAGATTCAGAAGGCAAAACTTGAGTCACAGACTCTGGAGTCTCTTTTAGTTTCTGGGAATAAGGATTATGTTAATGGAAAGAACGGTAAAAAGGTAATTGTTGATCATTCTACTTATCATAATCTCTGAATTAAGCCACATTGTGTTGTTTAATATGTAGTACTTCTAAGTTGGTTTCCATCTGTATTCTTATGCTTAACTGCTTTCCCTGTTTGGCCAGATCCCGGTATCTGAGGTCGTTGGCAAGAACATTCTGCTTTATTTCTCAGCTCACTGGTGCCCCCCGTGTCGTGCATTCTTGCCTAAGCTTATACAGGCATACAATGAAATTAAACAAAAGGACAAAGAGTTTGAAGTCATTTTCATTTCAAGTGATAGTGACCAAGATTCCTTTGAGGAATTCTTTTCAGGGATGCCTTGGTTAGCCCTGCCATTTGGTGATGAAAGGAAGAAGTTCCTAAGTCGAAGGTTCAAAATTGAAGGCATTCCTACACTTGTAGCCCTTAACCGAAGTGGTCGTACGGTTTCAACAGATGCTCGTAAGCTTATAACATCTCATGGAGCAGATGCCTATCCATTCACGGAGGAACGTCTGAAGCAATTGGAGGCACAGTTGGAAGAAGAAGCAAAGGGGTGGCCTGAGAAACTAAATCATGAACTACATGAAGAACATGAACTCGTTCGAACACATCAAGCTGAATATTCTTGCGATGGTTGCGATGAGATGGGATATGGTTGGTCGTTTTACTGTGAGGAATGTGACTTCAGTTTGCACCCAAACTGTGCTATGAAAAACGACGACGGGGCTGAGGAGCAGAAAGAAGGGTGGATTTGCGAGGGAGACGTGTGCCGTAGAGTCTAAGGAAACATGCAAAATTGCAAAGAAAATATATGAAAGGCTATGAGGGTATATGTTATTTGCTAATTATTACTTTCTTTTCTGTTCTTCCATGGTGTGTTCTGTGTACTAAAGTTATGTTGTTCCAAATCACTTGGTATGTAATGAGATTTCGTAGTTTAAATAAAATCAAAAGAAGTTGGCAGTTTCAAGCATTTTGTGTCCTTTGTTTTTGGAGTACTGATTATGAAAAACACCAAATTGATTTATTTTCTAATAAAACAAGATAACTTGCCAAAATCATAAAGTTTCTATGGGATATAAATTGGTTCAACACATAAGGTTCCTTTTCTTTTTCAAAAACATAAACGTTTTAGGGAATATTTTTCTTTTATAAATATATCTAATGACCATCATTCATATTCCTTCAATTCCCTCTTCCAATATCAAATTAACTCATCCAACATTTCCTATTTCTTTGAAAAAGTTGTCAATATTAATCTTAAATAAAAGCTTTAATGATCATTACTGCAAAATTTGTTGAAATAGTTTTTTCGATGGAATCTGGACCAAGACGAGAACGAGGATCGTGCAAGATTTGATAAAGATTATTTAGATTATTTCTTTTCATCAAATTTAGTGTTGAGATTGAATCTAAGCCCTGGATTTCTAAATTTCCAATCTCCGAACATAACCTAAGAACTCAAAACTTAAAGGTTTGAGGCATTGAGTTGAGTTATGAAAAAAGAATTCATATGCAAGAGTTAAAAAGTTTGTGTTTGAGATTATAACTTGTTAGATAGAGTTGATCGATAAATTTGCAAATTTCAATAGATTGCAACCACCTGTTAATAATTAATATCAATTTTGTAGACTTTACAACTCCTCTCCTTACCTCTAAGTGTCTCCCTGAAGATCTAGTTAACGTTGTCCATTTTTTCTCAAAAGTAAATGTATCCAAAGAGAAGAGAAATGTTGATAGCGCCAAAATGTGCTATCTAATAATCTCTTTTAATTTGGGACCTTTCCTTAATTTTACGTTCTTATTTGTCTATTCTATAGCTTACAAAAGCAATTCAAGGGTAGAGTTCGATGTTGATATCATTTTGGAGCTAAAAAGAGCGAAAACGCAGTCTCGCATCAATCTGGGCAATAAGTGAAGAAAACAGGCTTTATTGACCTCTGCCTTGCAGTGTTGTGACGCTATAAGGCCGTGGCCTTGGATTTTGAAAAAAAGCATACAGGGCCGTGACGCCAGAACGATTTTTATAATGATCTTTTCCATCCTACTAGGTTGAGGAGATATCTGATTCCAACTTACTTCTACCAGTTTTCTCCCGAATTTCTGAGCTTTTCTTGTTGGTTTATGTCTCTGGACTCTTCCTCATCATTCGACATGTAGATGAGAGGGTAATGTACTTGTTTTTAGTTTGAGTTTTTAGGATTTCTTCCCTATTTCATTGTAATTATAAAGATCGAATTTAACTATTTCACATATTGTGTTGGTTTCAATTATGTTTTCGATGAATCTTCGTTATATTTTTGTACACAATGACTTTCACTTTCACTTTCATTTAAATCTATGATTCATGATTTTCAACAAGTTTAAGTTCTATTTCGATGATATTGTTCGAACCAACTTAGAATTGTTCTAGTTAATTAATGTTCAATTAGACGCTTGAAAATTAGTCATTCCACCTAAGGATCTCTAGAACTTAATGCAACGAGAAAAATTCAATTATGCATGCGCTTTTCATCTCGTAGAATTGGAATAATTAGAAATATGAAACAATTTAGTTAGCTTCTCTAATTGAGTTGGTTGGGTGAAAATGATAAGTCAAGTACTTAATGATGATTTGGTGATCAAATATTTTGAGTAGGGAAAAATCCGGTTCGACGCAAGCGAGGATAATTTTAATAATTAGTTCTTCAAATTTACTTTTCCTACCAATTTATTTTCATTGTGATCGAAAACAACTCAATTCTCTAAGAAATTCACGTGCTCTTTGAGTTCGATCTAGATTTGTCACTAATTTATTTGATCCAAATTTGGACGACAAAATCTGATCGATCAAATGTAAGGGAAGAAACAAACTAATAACACTCACAAATATTATAGAGAATAACTTTTTAACCATAGAAATCACATACAAGCTAAGAGAGTTATGGCTCAAGCCATCAAATTAGCTCAACTAAACCAAAAAATGTCTTGAAATGCTTAAAACTACAAGCCTCCTTTGATTTATTCAATTTCAAACAACAAAGTCTTAAGAAAAAAGGCAGCAAATGAAGCAGATTGTATAAAAGTCTTATGGGTGTCTATATGTGTATACTCATAAACTTCCATATTCTTTGCTGTGGTAATGAATGTGCTATTTATCCTTTGCACCCACACCCTTCTTTGATCTCCTCCTTGGTTTCCTCCATCTTTTGGTCACCATCGTTTTTCGATTCATCACAGCCACAACAAGAAACTTCTACCTTTCCATCTTTGCAGGTTTCCTCCATCTTCTCGTCATCGTCATTTTTCGACGACCCATCACAGCCACAAGAAACTTCTACTGTCTTATCTTTAGTTTCCTCCATCTTTTCGTCGTCATCGTTTTTCGACCCATCACAGCCACAAGAAACTTCTACCGCCTTCTTATCTTTGGTTTCCTCTATCTTTTTGTCATCGTCGTTTTTCGACCCATCGCAGCCACAAGAAACTTCTGCCTTCCCATCTTTGGTTTCCTCCATCGAGCCACAAGAAACTTCTACCTTCTCATCTTTGGTTTCCTCCCTCGTCTTGTCATTGCCATTTTTCGACCCATCACAACCACAACAAGAAGCTTCTACCTTGCCATGAACTACGTCGTGTTTCTTGGGAGTGAAAGGGTAGGCATCAATTCCGTGCTGTTTGATCAGGTCGACTGCGTTCGGGTTTAAAGTCCTCCCATCCTGGCCAGTTATAACAAGAGCAGGAATATCATCAACATCAAAATAAAGTTTTAGTTTTTGACATTTCTCATCCTTAAAAGGCAATGCCAACCATGGCATTGATTTGAATGCTTCATTAAAAAAATCTTCATCTTCTTCTTCTAAAGAGACGAACACAATCTCAAAATTCTCTTTCTTCTTCTTCAAGTTGTTGTAAACTTCACTTAACTTTGGTGTAAAAGCATCACAATGTTCATGGCCAGGCAGTGAGAAATACAATCCTATCAATTTCCCTTCCAGCTCAGAGACAGGAATCTACCGTACATCAAAAATAGTATATTGATATTGAGATTCAAAAGTTGACCATATTGTTGGTTATTTTATTTACTTTTATTGATTACTACAAAGTTGTTCAAACCTATTGAAAATATTTATAAATACACCAAAATATTGATAATTGTTATCACTATCGATTTTTTTTTAAAGATACGATAGGTCAATAGGTACACTCGGACATTTTTCTTAACACCCTTTAGCATTTTCATCATTCCCGTTTCATTGTATAAAGAGATCAGAATAGGAAGCACGAAAGTATCAAGGATTAGAGAAAAGCCCAATATAAAGATACAAAAACATTTAAATTTAGAGCAATTATGCTAGTGCTATTTTGTTATCACTATCCGTTAGTATGTAGGTAGTGATAAATTAGGATAGAGTACTACAATCAATGTTTATAAGTGATAGATGATAATAGTTCAACGGTCAGGATCTCTATCACCGTTTATAAGTTACATTTTTCTATATTTATAAATATTTTGGTTATTATATTTGAAAACAACCAAAAAATAAAATAACTAAAAATTGTAGATAGCATTATATGTGTTTCTTAGTTAGCACCTTCTAAATGTATGTTATTAGATTTTTATATACACAAATAATATTTGTATTTTTTAGGGTTTTTTAAAAAATAGAAAAAATTGACAAACTATTTACAAAATAGAAATCACTAAAAGATAAAATTTATTACACTTAATTTTTCTATGAAGTGTAAATATTTTGTTCAAATATTCTATTTTTTGACAATTTTCTAGATTAATACAATTTTTTTTAAAAAGATATAATTATGATTAATTAATGTATGAATTATTATTACAAAAATTAATATAACCCAACTAATTAAAAATTTTAGGTAATGCACTCAAAATATAATATAGGTATTCATTAGCAATAAATGGAAAATATTTACCTATTTAAAGGAGGTTTTAAAAAAAATAATTATAAAAAAATAAATTATTTACGCTTCGTAAAACACACAAATTCATTTCACCTTTTTCACCTTATTTTTATATGAAGTATAAATATTTTATCAATTTTACTTATTATTATTATTATTATTATTATTTTTACTACATCCCTATTTAAAAAGTAAAAACACTAAATTAATTTAACACATTAAAGTGATTTAATTTAAATTGATAGATTTATATCAATCAATTTTTTTTATCAATGAAAAATAAAGTTAGAAAAGGGAGGGAGAATGGAGATTTTAATAAAGCTCTACCTTTCTAGAAGGGTATCAAATACCCTTATAAAAATGGGTTTAAACTTTAAAGAAAAAGCATGGAAATGACTTATTGCTTTACTTCCAATGTCCAAATCTTTCAAACCTTAACACCACATTAAGTAAGAGATTATATATATTCGTATCCGTGATCATTTTCATTATCGTTAACTTCTCTTTATCTAGACGGGAGAATATTTTTTACAAAATATACAGGAAAGAAATCGAAATTAACCTCATCTTTAAAAGCTTAAAGTTGACCGTGTAAGTTTTATACCTAGTTGTAAGTTATGCTCATGTTGGCGACAAGAGAATTAGGGTAATATCAAATACTAATATTATTCTTATCAATTTAAAAGCGATTTTGATTTACTTCTACTTTCATCGAAAATAAAAATTTTAGCTCCTAAATTTTATAGGTTTGTAACAATTTGGTTAACATACATTTGAAATAGTAACCAATTTTGAAAGGTGTGTTTAGGAATAATTTTGAAATGGATAAAATCTCTCCGTCATGTTCAAAATTACTCCAAAATATCAACATTTAGGTTATACGTTTGGTATAATAATGATTCGCTTGTTTTAGTTTTATGTGAATTTTAAAATTTATATATACTTGTTTCCATACGATACAAAGGAACCATAGAATTCTTAGTAACATTTTAGAAACAAATTCAAGTTTTTTAAAAACGATTTTGCTTTTTAGTTTTCAAAAACCCTTACAAGTAGAACGCAATACTCATAATTAAGCTTTTTAAGATTTTTCTCAATCCAAACAACTATTAACTTACTGTTAATTGGTTTTACTCTTTTAAAAAACTTGTCGTTGGTATTAAACATGACAAAAGTGATTCTAAAACCTGAAAATCACTCTCGCAAAAACTAACAATATCTGAGTCGTTGAAGCAACAACCAACAAAGATTAAGATTTAAACCCTGAAAAACAAGAAAGATAAGTTAAAGAAGATTATAGATATATAGATACCTGTTTTCCATCGTTAGAAACCAAATAATTGCGAGAAGCAGAAGCCAAAACGGAAGTAATGGTTTGATTATTTTTCTTAGCCTCTTCTTTTTGAGCCAAAAGTTGCTTCTTTCGATCAACAGTAAAAGGATAAGCATCAACTCCAAATTCCTTCACTAAATTCACACCATCAGCACTTGAAACTTTGCCATTGCCATCAATAACAACAAGATAAGGAATTGAACTAAGTTGAAACAATATTTTCAACTTTTTTTGGGTCTCTAAATCATCAAATGGAATGGCCAACCATGGCATTTTTGAGAAGTAAGCTTTGAATGAGAGTGCATCTCTATCAGAAGAAATGAAGATAATTTCAAAGTCATTATTTTTAGATTTATTAGCTAACATTTCCTTGTAAAATTCTGATAACTTTGGTGTGAAAAGTCGACATGGAGGACACCATCCTGCTGAGAAATACAATCCCACTCTCTTTCCAATTAAAGAACTGATTTTCACCTGTTCATAACACACACAAATAACCCAAAATAATAAATACAAGTCATCGATCGATCATAATCACGTGTATAACAACATTTTTTTGTAAAGATAGCATAATATATACCTGATCGCCATTGTTACGAATGAGAAAATCCCTCCTGTCAGAGGAAAGGAGGGAAGTGAGATCATGAACAGCATCAAAAGCCATAATAAAGAAATGATTCTTTAGGTTTATATTGTTGGGTTATGGAAAAAGAAAATGAAAGAACTCAGTTATTAATAAACAGAGAGAAACACAAACTTAGTGAGAAAGAAATTAGCTTTTATGGATTATTATTAAGAATGTGAAAAATGTAATGCTACTCTTTTAAGTCAATAAAAGTGAAAAGAATCGAATCATTCACTTGGAGCAAATTGGAACATGCATTGACTTAAATATAAAATGTTATTTGTAAGTTTTATTTTCTATTTAATTCCACCAATATTTCATATTTATAGCAAAAAAATCTACTTGTGATAGATCAAGATAGACTACTATATATATCTGTCATATATATCGAGACTTACCGTAGATAAACTATGATATTTTTTAAATATTTTAGTTCATTTTGCAATATTTGAAAATAACCCTTATTTCATTTGCTAATTTTTACAACATGCAATTGTAAGAATTTTCAAAATCTCACAAGTTTGATTATAAATAAAGTTTAAAACACAATTAATGGATTTATTATGAACAAAGTGAGCTTGACTTAGTGGTATTGACATAACTTTCGTTTCAAAAGAGGACAGAGAGTTCAATCTCCTAACCCTTATGTCGTAAGGAAAAAAATTGTTTGGCACAAAATCAATGATAACTCTTAAAAAAAAAAACTCAAGATTTTTTAAAAAATAATTCTAAATTGCTCTTAAATCCTATCATCAAAAGGAAACATTTTAAACAATTTGAGAGAGAAACTATTCAAAAAGTAAAGTTTGGTGCCTAATTTTAGGGGTAAAAATGTTTTTCTTAGTGTGTATCTTTTAATTTTGTTATATTTTGGACTTTTAAAACTTTTAAAATTTATACTTTATTCTCTAATTAAACATAAAAATAACTATATTTACTTATTTAATTGTGAACTACTCTTATTTTGTTATCAATCTTCAAATTTTGATCAATGTGGAATAATATATCTAACCCTACAATATAATGTTTGTGTTGTAACTTTACATCTACTTTTTGGTTGATGGTTACAAAATTAATAATATGCTTTGAAAAATGAAGCAAAAAGAAAAAAAGGGTGAATTTTTAATTAAAGTAAATGTCTTGTTTTTCAAAATCTATACTCTTTTCTAACATATTCTCCCTTACCTAATCTTTCTTTAGAATAAATCTTTCAACAAACTTTATGTTTTATTTTTTCCTAAACTAAATACTAGGGTAGAAGATATGAAGACACACCGAGCTATTTCAACTAGGTTGACATATTCCTAATTAGCACGTCTAGATACAACCGAACACCAAAAGCAACGCATTATCTCTAAAGAAAATACAAGCGAGAGAGCCAGAAAAAAGCAAAACGATGTGTTGTTCTTCAAGTTTTTTCTCTTAAATATTTAAAATTTTCTTTCTGAACATTTTATCTTAATAAACTCTAACATATATCTTAACAAAATCAAGCTCAACCAAGAGTCATCAAATATTTGCTTTTACTTTATATATGTATATATTGGAGTAAGAAGATGAAAACTACTTTATATATTATAAAGACTCTAACAACAAATTACAAAGAATGAACATATATACAACAAAGGACACAACACATTTTGGGTATGGAGGATTTTGTTGATAATATATCAGTAAATCCAAGAGTTCGAATATCAAATATCAAGATTTCATGGATATATTTCTTATAATTTGTATAAATACATATAACAATGTATCATCTATCGAACGTGAAATAACAATTAAAATAAGATCTATATAAACAAAATAGAGAAGAGATAATAGTGAGAAGAAAGTTAAAGAACAATCCTATATATACACTTCTCTCGATGTTATGAGGATATAGGCATCTAAGTAAAATATTCTTACCATCATTAGAAGATTCATATATATAAGATAATTTTCCTTTAGATGCCCATCATTCTACAATATCGAATATGTCTCGTTAAAACCTTACTTGGAAAAATCGTCCATTGCGTTGGTGTTTTTCTTAGCTGCGCGGTCAACAAAACCCCTTTTTTACCATCAACAAAGGTCTTTATTGACTTTTTTTTTTTTGTTAATAAAGGCCAAAATTTAATTGTAGTAGTGATGAGAAAAAAAAATCTTAGTACTGAAAGGAAAAAAGATTATTCACACCATTGAAACACATTGTTGTGGTGTGTAATCAGAGAATTACATAACACTACCATTCATTTACACCTTAGGAAACACATTCACAAGGTGTATATCAGGAAATCATAATGTCGTTTACGTCACAGAACACACATTCATGAGGTGTGTATCGGTAATCACAATGAGTACAAAATCCAGCTCATTGAAAACCACTTTATTATATATAAAACTCACAACTCATAATAATCTTAAAACATGTTTTCTCCATTACCCTAAAAACAATTTAAAATAAAACTTACTTTAGACGTTATTAAACATAACTCAACTAGCGAAACATAATATAAAGTTTATGAATATGTATCTGCATATACTCATAAACTCTCATTTTCTTTTGCTTGTGTTAATATATGTTCTCTTATCCTTTGCATCCTTCTTTTTCCTCCTTTGTTTTCTCTTTGGTTTCTCCATTGTCGTTTTTCGACCCTCGACAGAAGCAAGAAACTTCGACACCCCATCATTTTTTTTGACAACAAAATCTTTTGTTCCTACAGATCATAAGAGAGGGGTTTTGGAGATTGTGATTCGAGCCTTGCATTTGGAATATCGTCAACTTGTACGTCGAGTTTCTTGGGAGTGAAAGGGTAGGCATCAATACCGTGGCCTTTGATTAGTTCGACTGCGTTCGGGTTCGAAGTCTTGCCATCTTGGCCAATTATAACAAGGGCAGGAATATGAGTAACGTCAAAGTAAAGTTTTAGTTCTTGACATCTCTCATCCTTAAAAGGCAATGCCAACCATGGCATTGTTTTGAATGCTTCTTTGAATAAATCTTCATCTTCTTCATCTAAAGAGATGAACACAATCTCAAAATTCTCTTCCTTCTTCTTCAACTTGTTGTAAGCTTCAATTAATTTTGGTGTAAAATTACCACAATCTTCATGGCCTTGCTTTGAGAAATACAATCCAATCAGTTTCCCTTCTAATTCAGATATAGGAATCTGCATAGCAAATACAAAATAATATATCAGCTGATCATTTAAAAAATATGTTAACAAAAGGAAAATAAAATCCAAAACAAAACATCATTGAAATTTTTTTTAGGGTCACTTTTGTTTCGATGTTCCTTTTAGTTAGGTTTGTTTTATATTTCATTCAAGGATGACTATTTTAGTTCTTTTTATCATTATTATTTTTTAATTTTTTCGTATGTAAATAGATATTTGAAAATAAAAGTGTTGCTTTTGAAATATAGAAAACCGAGTCAAAATATTTACAAATATATATAACAAAGTATCACCTAGTAGATGATGATATGCTCTGATAAAATGTCTATTGGTGATAGTGTATCATTGATATACAGTGAGATTTACAGTGGAGATGAAGCGAAAATGATGAAGGTGCTGTATCTACATGTCATCGTGTTGCTTTATAACTTGAACTCACAATCGAGTTTCACTGCTTCTCCGTTTGGATTCAAGAAAGTTGAAAAAATGATTTAAAATTATTTATTTCGTTTGTAATGAGAAAGATTTGAAATGAATGTATTTAAAATTTCATATTTGGATGGTAAATGAAAAAGAAACAAAAATAAAAAATTTACTAAAATAGACTTTTTATCTATGAATATGTTAATTGAAAATTAGAAAATGATGAGATCAATTATGTAAATTTACTTTTAAATCCATAAAATCTTATGATAACAAACAAATGAATTCATTTTAAATATGTTATGAATTAGAACGAGGATGGAGAAAAGTGGGAACGAAGGGATAGAGAAGAAGAGAAGAAGAAGAAAAAAAAAACTACAGGTATAATTAAGAATAAAAAGATGAACGAACGATGAAAAAAATTGTTATATTTGCATGCAAGGATTGTAAAATTTTGTCATATATCCTTAAACAATTACCTTAAAAATGCTACTCATTGCAGTTACCATTATTCTTTCTGTATATATTTTAGTACAATTAGAGCTCTAAAGAGAACTATCACGTTTATTATCCTCGAAATATGTTCACTTGAGTGAGAGAATAAGATATTAAAAAAAAAGCTAGATAAGGACAAGGAGATATTAAAAGATTTTAACTTTTAGAAGGCTATCAAGTTACCTTTCAAGAAAGGGCACAAATAAAGCATATAGATGACTTAGTTATATACCTCATTCCATTCTTTTGAAACTTTCTAACAAATTTAAACAAGGGATAATTATGCATTATTCTGATCATCTTCATTCCCATCAACTTTTCCTTGGGATAAGCATTGAAATAAGGGTATAAAAAACTTTCTTTATTCGTGAAAAAAAGCTTTTGATTCCATTCTACTTTTATCTTACTTTGATGTAGTTTTTAAATTTTCTTTCTTTTTAGTATAACAATTGTGGGAATGAAGGATCGAACTTCACACCTAGAACATGAAAGGTTACGTAAATTACTGCTAAGCCTATAAACTTAGTTTGACGGTTCTTAAACTGTCTTAGTTGCTATAATAACACACAAAATTTATTTATTGTTGGTGGACAGTGTGTGCTAGCTAAGTCTAGAAGTAGAGGGACGACACTCCTCTAGGATTCAACGAGATCCCGTACTTTGTTGTTTGCAACATCATATATCATATTCAAGACATTCAAACATAAACAAAAACCGAAGCAAAGAAAAGATTATATAAGTACCTGATTTCCATAATTGGAAACCACATAAGTGCGAGAAGTAGAAACCAAAAGGGAATCAATGGTTTGGTTGTTTCTCCTAGCTTCCTCTTCTCTCTGAATCAAAAGCTGCATCTTTCTATCAGAAGTAAAAGGATAAGCATCAGCTCCAAAATCTCTCACTAAACCCACTCCATCATCACTTGAAACTTTCCCATTGCCATCAATAACAACAAGATGAGGAATTCCACTAAGTTGAAACAATGATTTCAACTTTTGTTTGGTTTCTGAATCTTCAAATGGAATGGACAACCATGGCATTCTTAAGAAGTAAGCTTCGAATGAGTATTCATCTCCGTCAGAAGAAATGAAGACAACTTCAAAATCATTAATGTTTTTAGAAGCTAATTCCTTGTAGGTTTTTGATAATTTTGGAGTGAAAAAACGACAAGGAGGGCACCATCCTGCTGAGAAATATAATCCCACAAATTTTCCACTTAAGGAACTAATTTTTACCTGTTCAAAAAACTCAACCCTAATTAATGACTTTGTTAATTCCTCATGCCAAATTATAAGTGAAAGTAGTGATTATTAATTATAACTATAACCTTAGTTTTGAAACGAGTTAATGAAACGTTTTTCTAGTTATCAAACACATACTTGAAGTCAAGAAAGTAGAAACAATTAGACATGAAGAGTCTAAAACAAAAACTAAGAAACCATTAGTATGAAACTAAGAACAGAAAGGTTAAAAGTAAGAATCCGAGATCACATGAGTGAAAAATGAAAACGAAGATAATATTTATATATACCTGATCACCATTGTTGCGAATGAGGAAATCTCTCCCCTCGGAGGAAAGGAGGGACTTGAGATCGTACATAGCTTCAGAAGCCATAATAATCTTTTAGATTCTTAACCTTATTGCTGCTTTTTAAAGTTTGGTGATGGATAAATGAAATAAGATGCCAAATTTATTAAAGAACTTGCGATTGATACAGAGAACACAAACTTTGGATTACAGAAATTAAAACGTGATGTGAAAAATCTGAAGTCAAAATAAATAAAAAAAGAATCGAATCAAAATCCTCCCCTTAGCATTTTATATTTTAAGAATGAATATATATATACACACAATAAACTTAGCCACTCACCGCAGAAGTATGGGTGTACATAAAGCTCGGTTAGGTCGAGTTGGTGGAAAATTATAGACCAACCCAAATTATTTGCAAAAAAAATGAACTCAATAGACAAGAGTCAACTCAACCTAAAAAATCTCGGTTGGGCCGAGGGTTGGTGAGTGGTTTTTTTTTTCATCCTCTTTTCATATTATTTTAATTTTTAATATGCAAAGAGAACAAATTGTCATTTAAGTGCAAGCTCGAATATATATATTATACATTCAAATTCTAAGTCTTCTATACAAAAGGAGATTTACTTTTAGGTTTTAGGTTTATATATATATATATATACTAGTTGGTAACAAGTGCGCTAAATTTTCATTTTATTTGACTAAATAAAATTAAGACGTATTTATTTACTCATGATTTTTTGAAATACATTTTTTCAGTTTCATTTATTGAGAGATCTCTTACCTAAGACTTGTTATGTGCGTGTGTATAAATCGAATGAGCTAAAAGATATAAAGAATTTGATAGTATGATTATGAAACATAATCCATTCAATCAAACTTTAGATCTATGAGTAGGTTTTTTTTTTATGTATCTTTACCGGTAGAATGTTTAAATAGATTTGAAATTTGGACATCGACATTGACTTGATTATTATTTGAACATTTGTGCTAAGTCTATATATTTTATGTATTTCTATCCTATATTCAAAAAATATAATTATTTAACAAAAATTCCAAGAAATATAATTAGTTATTGTTTTGAAATGAATAATTAAATTTAAATGAAAATATATTATTGAAATAATACAATTAGAGAAACAATTTTTTTATTTTGATCTCTTAATTATAAGATCCATAATATATTATTGTGGTAAGCACATTCTACATACATAAAAAAAAAGCATACTTAATTACATGCGTCTTTTAAAAAATAGAACGACAAAATATTTATAAAGTATAGAACAATTTCGAAAACGAAAAAAGCGCGCAATGAGAAATTCCAAAAATGGCTTGCACATAATATATTTGGGAACGATTGTTTAGATTTAGCAACGTTTAGATTTGGGTAGCTAAATGTAAACAATTTTTTTGGGTACACCATCATTTAGATTTGACAAACGATCAATTAGTTTGATCGTTTAAATTTGGTAGCTAAATCTATTTTTAAAGCACAACAATCCAATATGTCAACGATTTTTTTTCATGATCTTTTATAACGATTTTGAACCAAATAATAGTTTGAAAAAAATATAAAAAAATTATCGAAGAAAGAAAAAGACGATGGAAAGGAAAAGAAAAATTGCAAAAAAGAATATAATAAGGAGTGGAAAATGAAAATATTTAAAAAAATTGACAATGATACGGAAGGGAAAACCTGGGATTTAAAAAAAAGGGTAAATTTCATGGACTTTTTCGATTTGTGACACGAGTCGTAAATATTTTGCTGTTTGTTCTATTTATGAAAGTTAATCTTAATTACAAAGTAATAATTAAAAAAATGAAAAACTTAGTTCTTTGGCATATTCTCATGCCACTTGGTTATTTTTTGAAAATGACGTTTCTACCGTTCTCTTTTTAGTCTCCCACTTTTACCTTCTTCATCCTTGAATCCTCACCAATTTCTTTGCATCTTTTTTATGGGTCAATTGCTTGCTCCTAGGCATCGCAAGAATCTGAAAATCTGATGAAGATTCGTGGGGGTTTTCGTAGCCTTGGCTCACAAATCTTTATATATTTAAACTTGTTGGGAGACTAATTTCTTCGTACCTTTGGGAACATGAATAGAAAGATATTTATACCCAAAGATTTGAAAAGGAAAAAGAATTTGAAAAGTTGAAATAGATACAAAATAGTTAATTTGAGAGTATGAGAATGTGAATAGGTGGACGATAGATGGATGGGAATGGTTTTAGAAAAGTTTTAATAATATAATTAATTGGAGAGAAAAAGTTAAAATTATTAAAATTAATTTTAAATTAAAAAATAATTAAAAAGCAAATCACAATAAAACCAAAGTAGAAAACAAATAAATCTACTAATAAGAAGGGAAAAATTGAAAAAAAAAAATTTCTCCTCATTCATACTTTTATATATACGTCAACCCGACCCCCCGACCCCTTACTTGGACAACCTGACTATCCGACTCAACTATATTTTTTTCCTCCAATTTTTTAACCCAATCCAGATAATCTGAGTTGGTCGGCTTACCGGTTTTTATGAAGACCCTTGCATAAAAGAAATACAAGAAAACTTGGACAAAAGAAGAAATGCAGAGTTAAATTACATTATTGATACAACATTGCAAAGTATAGGTAGTAACGCTTTGAAACAAAAATTCTTCATTGATAGTATGAGATTACATAATGTTATTTCTAGTAAGATATAAGAGATGAAGTAAATTCACTCCATGATAGATAGAGATGTATACAACAGGTGATAAAAATAAGTGTGAAATCCAATTTTTTATCTACAAATATACGGTGATTCCTCTCAATCCAAATACGCCAAAAGTAGGCTTCGCTGATGAAGCTAAGGTCCACATAATCGCTTTCTCATTTTTAAACGGATGGCCAATAACAAGCATATTCAGAAGGATGAGAAGACCATTTCATAGTTGAAGTAGGACAAAATTCTCATCCAACAAGATTAGGCAAAATCACAGAACACCAAATGACAACGCCAGATCCATAGAGCCCTCGATCCAAATAGAACATTGACTGTGTTGATACTACTATGATTAACTTTCTAGAAACGAATCTTTTTTGGAATGAACCTTTCCAAATGGTTTTAGTCGTTGCCATTAAACATGAAAGATGAAAGCAAAGTTCCAGTAGATAGAAACCTGGCAAAGCATGGACAAATTTCACAACATGGCCCAGATAGTTCAAAGCAAATGCTATTGAGAGAAAATAAACTAGAGCCACAAATCCCAGTCAAGATATCAAAAAAAGATAGCTCGGGTCAACTCACATAACGAGAGAGTTGAGGAAAAGAAGAAAACAAAGCGAGATATATTCACAAGGTGCTACGTGAATTTGCCACTTCTCTTTTGTTGTCATATCATTTTGCGTTAAGTGTTTTCATAGAGAGCTATACTTTCTCTAATATGGTATATTGAAGGTATCTTAATGGAAATTGAAAAGCGAAAGAGAAAAAAAAAAGTACCTCGTATTATCTTCAACCCCAATTCTCGCAAGCTGTGCACATACTTGATATCATTAACTGAGAGATTTTAGAGTTTCCGTCTTTAGCTGATGAGGGGTAACTAAGGACCCTTACTTCTGTTTGGCTCATAGGCCCGCGATCTTCTTTGTTATAATGTTCTTTCAGTGACACACAATCCCTTGCGAGTACATAAAGTAAACTGACTGGGAACTTCGGTAATGACCTGAGCCTACTGCAGTTGTCCAAAACAAGGCATCTGAGATTGATAAGTTGACTCAAACTATTAGGCAGGTTGGTGAAGGGGTTCCTGCTTAGATCCAGAAACTGCAATGAAGACAAACAGCTGAGGTCGTCGGGTATGTCTCCATCTACCAGCTTGCAATCACTAAAATTCAAAACCTTTACCGAACGAAAATTCGATAAGCAAGTTATCAACCACAAACCAAATGAATGTGAATTGTTATTCCTCGGCGTACTCCATAATAGGAACAACGAATAACATAATTTTCGGGATAGGCCTTCGCAATTCAATAATTCGAGGTTCTTCAAAAGTCGTAGAGTAAATGGGATATGACTAATAGAAGTACCACTCACATCAAGTTTCTTTAAACAAGAAATGTTCCCCAAGCTGTCAGGAATTTTATCAAGCTTTGAGCAGCCACCCAATGCGAGATGTTCAATGGATGTTAAGCAACCGATTGCATTTGGAAGTGTACGAAGATTTTTGCAGTTTCTAAGATCCAACAAAACAAGGCTTGTAAGTTTTCCAATCGAGACATGCAATTTTCGAATAGCAGTGCCATCTAAATGAAGCTCTTTCACAAGTTTCATGTTTCCCACAATCTCTGGAAAATTTTCAAGTCTTGAACAACCAGAAAGAATGAGAATCTTGAGTGATTCAAGAGAAATATTAGAACAAATGCTTTTGAGAGATTTGCAGTCCTTAAGATCCAAAAAGATTAGATGCTTTAGAGTGCCGACAGATTGGTGAAGCTCTTGTAGTCTTGTACAACCATTCAAGACCAACCTCTCAAGATTTGGCACCGTTGACAGGTCAGGGGTCTTCAATAAGAACTTGGAATTACTAAGGTTTATTACCTTCAATCTATCCAACTTCTGTTAAAAAAGATATGGTTACAAGAATGTTATGATATTATAATTCAACCTCCAAAGAAAATAAACAATATTATTGATTAAAGCTGCACTGCCTACCTCTGTTTCTCTCCAAATATTTTCAATGCAGCTATTCTGTAAATTGAGTTCCAATAGTTCACTCGGCTTGAAATCCGATGGTAAATTTCTGAAGGGATATCCATGCCAGCTGAGAAGTCTCAACTTGTTTGAGAGATATTCAAGAACTCCAGAAAGGAATACATTATGAACACGCAACACTTTTAGACCGGTCATTGCTGAAAAGAACTTGGCATTTAAATGTGACTCTCCATGCTCGTTTGAGTCCAAGACAATGGTTTCAATAGCTTCAACTCCCTGAGGATATGCAACGAGAAGAAATCAAAGTCAAATGATTGTCTTTGAACTATGAGTAACATTGCTTACATTTCATTATTGAAGTTCTACCTGTTTATGCCTTAAAGCATGGTTCATATTCTCTCGATGCCATAGCCTACTACCTTTCCTCGATGACTCCTCATGAAAAATTTCTTGACCTAGTTTTTGGTGTAAATTATGCATCTCTATTTTGTCATACAACATAGTTATAAGGGATTTCTCCCGCAATTTTTTTAGAGCAACAGTAGCAGTTTCTTTTATACAAAGTACATCGGCAGCATTTTTTCTAGTAAGAAGTCCATCAGCAGCATCAATTTCAAAACTCACGAATGTGTCAATGACTTGGTCTTTGCTCTGTCCTTTAAGAAAACAGGCAATATACAAAAAAATTCTCCTCTCTTCCTTTCCAAGTGCATCGTAACTAATTTTCAAGTTGTCATATACTTGCCTGTTTAAAGAATTATTTAACTTTCTAATGGCACCCTCCCATGACTTAAACAATCTATTGTGCAAAGAATGCCCAAGAGCCTTGATTGCTAATGGAAGGCCCTCAGCATATTCTATAAATGGCATACAAAGATCCAAATAACCTTTCTTAGGGAACTTTACTCCAAATGCTTCATGGCAAAAGAGCTGAAGAGCCTCTTCATCACCGAAACTCTCAACATTGTATCTTATATCAACTCCAAGAGAAAGAAGCAAACCTTCATCTCTTGTTGTAATGATGATTCTACTTCCACAACCAAACCATTCGTCTCCTCCTGCCAGATCTTTCACCTGGCTGAAATGATCGACATCATCAAGAACAACAAAAACTTTTTGATTTCCTAAGTTTTTCTTTATCATTTCAAGTCCATCGCCATCTTTAATTTGAACTTTTCCTCTCATTAGAGTATCGGAAAGGAGTTTCTCCTGCAAGGACACTAAGCCTCCAACATTCTTTAAAGTTTTCTTAACATTTTCCAGAATGCAACTTCCATGGAATTCACGAGCGACACTTTTGAAAACAGCTTTAGCAATAGTTGTCTTGCCTATTCCACCCATCCCCCATATCCCAATAAAGCGCTTATCATCCAGCCCTATGCCCATAAGCATATTCATTTTTTTTAATCTCAAGTTCATGCCAACCAAATTCTCATCATGGCTAAGCAAATCAGGACGCAGAAGATCAAAAGCATGCTTAACAATCTTTTGGACTTTCTCTGTTTCGGTCCTGCAAATAATACAAACAACATCATTCACGCAGGTAAGTTTCTCCTAACTAATCCTATGCCTTCATGTCTAGAAGGTAAAAATATTAGTTTAGTCTTTCAGTGATCAACACACATAATTCTGGTACTAGAAATCGACAATCAATGATGGACAAAAGATGAAAAGATAAAAGATTGACACACAGATTCACATGGTTCACTATCACTGTGTTAACTACATCCACCCAAGGAGAGTAGTTTATTATTAGAGAGAATAGTGAAGGATGCACCATTAACGTAAGAGGGTTTATATCGAATGAATTATTATCTCCAGAAATAAATTGCTCTCCTTCATAAATATGTGTCGATTCTCTCCTGCTTTACGTTTTCTATCCAACTTTGATTGTCCATTTCTTTAACATCCAACATCACTCAAACATGAATTTCAAATTCCAAGTTCAATAGCTAAAGGGAATAATGACGACGATACGAGAAAGGGAGCAAAGAATCATACTGTTCGTTTACAGGCCATGGAGGGAGACCTCCAACCACTTCCATGGCCTTCCTCCAGTCCTGAACCTCTTCAAAACTCTCCTTAACATCATTTTCGAAATCAACAAAGAATTTCTCAAAAATCCCAGTAGGGCTGTTGACATCGGAGGGCTTAATTTTGTAGAAAACCACAAGAACTAATTGCTTGAAGGTATTCTTGCATTTGACAATCTCAACCAACTCCCTCAAGCACCATTTTGAATCTGCATATCTTTTAGAGAGAATAACAATGGTACACCTGGATTGGTTAATCGAGTTGGTTAGAGTGTTAGCAATAGTCTTCCCTCTCTCGAGCTCATCGTCATCTCTGAAAACAATGATGCCTTGTCGCCTCAGAGCTTCGTAAAGACGATTTGTGATGTTCTTGCGAGTGTCCACGCCTCTGAAGCTGAGAAAGACGTCAAATATGAATCTAGGAGAAGAAGATAAAGGAGACAACTCCTTGGGGGTTGAGGAAGCCATTGATGAGCTCGAAGAATTACTATCACTGAATTAGTAGAAGAAGAAGGAATCTGGAATTTGCATTGATTTTCAAAACTTTTTCTACGGTTCTTTCTTCTTTCTTTCTTTCTCAATCAAATCAGTCAACCTTTTCAGTACACAATTGATGAATATGTGAAATTGAAAAATATGAATTATATTATTTCAAATTTGACTCATTACATATGAAATTGATATCCAATTCTACAAATTTATGTTACCAAACTCTTTCTTTAATCATTTTTTTCATTAATTATATTCCAAGTAAATGAAGAACATATTCTCGAGTTGGTTAGGTTGTGTTGTTTATTTTTCTTTTGTCTGATTTTAAAGTTTAAATTATCGTAACTATTCAACCTTCATAACTAAGGTTAGGTTGTGTTGTTTATTTTTCTTTTGTCTGATTTTAAAGTTTAAATTATCGTAACTATTCAACCTTCATAACTACTTTTAGTTATGAAGAAATGTTAAGACGCTAACTTTTTCATACGATAGTTGGTTTTGAACATTTACTAAATCAACCCTAATCGAATTTAATGGTTGTAACGGTAGGGCAGAACTACTATACTACAACCATATTTTGTTTAAAATAAAATATTATTTAATAAATATAGTAATCTCACAATTCAAAATTAATAATTAAAATACAAAAATCGATAATTTGATGAGACACTTATCTTCCATGGCCCTACCTAAATTCATTGTGCTATTAGCTTTTACTTTTTCATGTTTTTGGCAAATTTTAATCAATATTTGTGATATATTTGTTCTTAAATTTATAAAATGGAAATGGTAAAAAATAACAAATTTAACAAAATATTTACATCAAAATTTGTAAATTCAGATTCTATCAATAATAGACATTGATAGTCCAATCGAGCTGAAATCCAACAAATAAAATTAAATAAAAGAAAATGGAGAGAGAAAATGAGGAATAAATAGCTAAAAAAAAGGAGGGGTATGATTGCAAATTGAGGAGAGAAGAAAGACAATAATGGAGAAAGTCGGTAATAAAATATTCCAACTCCGATGAGCCAAACTCTATTATTCTTTATTGAATGAAGAATGAAGAATATTTGTAGAAAGACTTTGGACGACACTTTTTAGAGTAAGTCTTTGTTTTTTCTGTTGTTTAATAGTTTTTAATTTCCATGGATTTTGTTAGTAGCATATTTGCTTGAACATGGTTTGGAAAGTGTTAGAAGAAAAATTAGATGATAGTTGTATGGATACTTTTACCTTTTTGATAATTTTTTTGTCGAATTTCTTTCCTATGGTTCAAGAAACCGTGTGGGTTCTTTTTGAGGTTGTCTAAAGTATAAAATAGAAAAGGTTAAATAGAAAACCCAATATTTTGTATGATGAAAAGTAAGAAAGAAGGATAGAAGGTCAGATGTTGAATTCATGGTTGCTATCTACTAGAAATTAATTTTCTACCAGCTATCTTGACACTCAAATGTTTTGAGATTAGTGTGTAAGTTGACTCGGCCACTCACAAATTTAAAAAAAGATGACATGATGATGCAAGTATGAATTTTGTGATAGTGATCATGAAAATGGGTTTGTTTCATGGGATAGAAAGAAGATAAAGGAAGGATTATAGGGAATAGAATAAAGTAAGTGAAACTGAGGAGAGAAATTCTACTGTGTGGGCTTT
Organism: Cucumis hystrix; assembly: GCA_025688845.1. Taxonomy (NCBI): domain Eukaryota; kingdom Viridiplantae; phylum Streptophyta; class Magnoliopsida; order Cucurbitales; family Cucurbitaceae; genus Cucumis; species Cucumis hystrix. The sequence goes on along the minus strand of CM046891.1, from coordinate 743,790 downwards.
GGAAAGGAGTCACATGGATGAGTACAAAAATAGAGGGGTTTTGAATAATATCATTTTCATGGTTTGAATTACATTATGGATTAACTTGGATCATTGTTTTTAACTTTCCAACTCACTAAACACTTGGGATTTTTCTTTGTCTTTGTTATAATAGTTGAATTGCCAAATTGAGCATAACATAATACTTTTTTCTTTGAATTCGTAGGTTCGAATCCCGGATACAAAACTAGTTGTACTTTAGATTTTAGACTTTTGGAACAAAATTTGGATAGTGTGGAGTGAGCCACTCATCTGGTGTGTGGTGATGCATATGGAATATTTTGGGAGTGTTTATAAATTTTCTCTTCGAGTGTATTCTATCTGTTTTCTAGGGGAAACTATGCCAATATTTTTTGAACTTGGTCTCAATAAGTTTTTGTTACCCACCTACTATTCTGAAAATAGTGTTTAATTTTTATACGTTTGCAATGGATTCTATAATTTCGTTAGGATAGATTGATTGCTCTCTAACGTTTTTAAGTTTTTGGTGGTGTAATATGGGACAAGGTGTTTTGATATGTATATAACCAATTCTACCTGTAAGTTTCAATTGCTTTCACAATCTTATCGCTCAGATTATCTTCATCCATTAACACCTTCTTCTTACTACCGCCGCCACCACCACCACCATCATCCATAAACACCTTCATTCCCCAGATACACAGTCTTATATAAATCCCTCGTAAAACTTTTGTATTTGTTGTCTTCCTCATGTCTGTTGAAACTTATGAAAACATTAAAAGGCAAATGAGATGCATGAGATGATGAACCAGCTAAAACCATGCTTCTTTCTTCTACAAACACAATCTCTCAATCAACTCAAGTTCACTATAAATAAGTTTTGAAAACAAAGGAATAATACTAGGGAAAATGTTGAGAAACTCATTCTTGGTTTACTTTAAATATGAAGGTGAAGGCATTCTGTTAGATACCTAGAGTAGTATAGGGCAGGGGTATAAGGGTAATTAGATATGTAGGCAGTTACATGGTTATAAATAGGAAGTTGATGAAAGAAGAAAGGGGAGATCAGTTTTGTGGGTAGTTTCTCTGCACTCTTCCTTGAGAGAGAGGATAGGCAGAGAGGGTAGCATTTTACTTGTTCTTAGTTAATTTCTGCATTTTCATATCAGAATTGATATTCATCAATTCTTCTCCGTAATAGTGAGGTTTATATCAATTGAATAAGAACACTTCTAATTGGTGTTCTATCACATTCTTATAAATTTGTGAAAATGTATCACCACTTTATCAACTTGTTTGAAAAGATATATATGTTTTGTCAATTTCTCTTGAGTTCACAGATCTAAATGCCTTACCTATCTTTCATTCCTCAATTTATTATTTTGACAAAGTCAACATTACACGACATTGACTTTGACTTTAAAGTGTAAATACAGCTTCCTACTAATTACAGGTCTGAGAAATAGTGAAAATCTTTAGTTCATTTTAATTGGACTAGGTATGAGAATTTCCAACTACACCTATTAATTACAGGGCACCCCACCATGTTCTTGACAGATTGAAAAGTCTATAGGTTATTTGTTGTTTAGTCCTGATTGGGGAGACAACGTAGTTGACTTGGTCTCTCCTTATTGTGTATGTGAATGATTAAAGGAAGGCATTCGTATTGTTTAGTTATTTTTCATTTCCTTCTCATGTTGTTTTCTATATCTTCCATTATTGAAAAACTTCATCATAAAAAAGTCATTGATTGGAAGATGAGTTTTGATAATTTCACAAGTTTTAGATGCAAAGATACTTGTAATAGGTTTACGGGGCATTTGTACAAGGAATTCTGAAAATAGTGTTTAGTTTTTATAATTTAGTTAGGATTCATTGATTGCTCACTATCGTTTTTAAGTTTTTGGTGGTGTAATATGAGACAAGATGTGCTGATATGTATATAGCCAAATATACCTATAAGTTTATTATTTTCCCTCTGAGTACTTATCATTTCTTTTCAATGGGAAGTGATGAGGGCACTAAGGGCGTGTTAACCTAATTGAGATGCTTAGGTGTGCCGCTTGATCCTTAACTTCTTTATTCTCTACTCGTTGTGTACCCCTCCCTGTACTTTGAGCAGCAGTCTCATTATAATGTAGAGCAAGCCACCGTGAGCGTGTTGCTGTTGCTGTTGCTGTAATTGTGCCATCTGTGCTGTGGGTAAAAATGTGTTTTGTTCTTCTCTTTTTGGTTCCTATATTCTTTTATTGATATGTTTTAATGTTTCTCTCAAACCAACTTAGTTCATAAACTAATTTTCTAAAAGTTTATTTTGAGACGTTGTCAAAGATTTCAAAATTTTTCAAAATTATTTTTCTCTCAAAGATAAACACTTGAAAAGTTAAATCAATTACATCTTTAGTTAGTCAACATTGTTTTTCTTTCTATCTTCAGACCTTACAAAATGCAGAGTTCATCATCGTCTTCTTTGGATCGTCCTAAGATGAACTATGATGTGTTCATAAGCTTTAGAGGTAGAGATGTTCGTCACACTTTTGCAGGATATTTGTATGATGCTTTGAATCGTTTGGGGATAAAAGCTTTCCTGGACAACAAGAGGTTTCTAATTGGAGATGATCTTCATGACTTATTCAAAATAATCGATGAATCAAGATCAGCAATTGTTGTTCTTTCAGAAGACTATGCTTCTGCTAAATGGTGTTTGAGAGAGTTGACTAAGATAATGGATTCCATGGGAACCTCAATGGAGCGTGTCCTTCCTGTGTTTTATCATATTGATCCATCAATTGTTAAAGATCAATCTGGAACTTTTAAGACAAGTTTTGATGAACATGAAGCCAATGTTTTAAAGGAAATTGATAATCAAGAGAAGGAGAAGCGCTTGAAGGAACTCCAGAATTGGAAAAGTGCACTGAAGAAAATTGGCAATCACACTGGGGTTGTCATCACTAAGAACAGGTAAATTTCACACGACTATTTGTTTTTTCTTAAAAACTATTATCTCTTTTGATTGTTTTGATTTGGTCTCTTGTCAATTTTGAATCTGCTTCCTATTCTCCTGTGTATGTGTGAAGATAAGTTGAATATTTGTATTCGGTTGGCTTATTCAGATATGAGTTAGATATTTGTTGGTTGTTCCAAGAGACTCATATTAGCACGATCAATTTAGGATTAGAGAGAAAGTTATAAAATTATGAGATGACTAAATGTTAAAGAAATTTCAGCTATCATTTGTATTAAAATCATAATATCATATATGCGATCAACTTCTGAAAATTGAATATACTATTTACAGCATTCACTTAACATTAAGTTTAATTATATTTTGCAGTTCTGAGGTAGATATAGTAAATAAAATTGCAAGTCAAATATTCGATGCATGGCGTCCTAAGTTGGAAGCATTGAATAAGAATTTAGTTGGAATGACATCCCGATTGCTCCATATGAACATGCATCTTGGTTTAGGATTAGACGACGTACGCTTTGTTGCGATAGTAGGAATGGGTGGTATTGGTAAAACAACTATTGCTCAAGTCGTTTTTGATTGCATTCTTTCAAAGTTTGACGATTGCTGCTTTCTAACATTACCTGGAGGTGATTCAAAGCAAAGTTTAGTGTCATTACAACGGGAAATGCTTTCTCAAATTTTTCATAAAGAAGATTTTAGAATATGGCATGAGAATCATGGAGTAGAGATGATTAAAAATCGACTGAGTGGTAGAAAGGTTCTTATTGTTCTTGATGGCGTCGAAGAGAGAAAGCAGTTAGAAATGTTGGCTGGAAGCATCGAGTGGTTTGGTCCTGGAAGCAGAATCATCATTACAACTAGAAATAAAGGATTATTGTGCCATCCTAATTATGATGAAATGAAAGTATACAATGTTGAAGAACTAGATCATGATAGTGCCCTTCAACTCTTTTTGAAGCATGCATTTGGTAGTAATCATCAAAACAATGACAGTTTCATGGATCTTAGTAATGAGATAGTTGAGAAGGCTAAAAGACTTCCATTAGCTTTAAGAGTGATTGGATCTTCTTTGTATGGTAAAGAGATTACAGTATGGAGAGAAACGTTGAAGAGGCTGATCAAAGTGGATGAAAGAAATTTTTTTGATGTATTGAAAATAAGTTATGATGGATTAGGAGTTGAAAGCCAACAAGTTTTTCTTGACATTACATGTTTCTTCAATGGAAAAAATGAAGATAGAGTAATTGAAATATTAGAGAGTTTTGGTTATAGTCCTAATAGTGAAGTACAATTACTGATGCAAAGATGTTTAATTGAAGTTTCACACAAGAAAATATTTGTGCATGATTTAATTCTTGAAATGGGTCGAGAAATTGTGCGTAAGGAGTCCCTCACTCAACCAGAAAAGCAGAGTAGAATTTGGCTTCATGAAGATCTTTACTGCAGGTTTGCTGAAAAACATGTAAGAAAATTGGTAATTTTTGTACCTAATATTCTTCTATGCCATCAAATCTTCCCTTGGGCCAAGCCCACTAATTCTAACAATTATTAATGTTCTTTTTTAATTATTGTTTGTTAGGACTTAATGCATATTCAAGGGATAGTTTTAAGTTTGGCAAAAGAGATGGAAGAATCAATAGAATTGGATGCCGAATCCTTTTCAGAGATGACCAAACTAAGAATACTGGAAATCAGTAATGTGGAGCTCGATGAAGACATTGAATATCTCTCTCCACTCTTACGAATAATTAATTGGCTTGGCTATCCTTCGAAGAGTTTGCCCGCAACGTTTCAATCCCGCTATTTGTTTGAACTACTCTTACCTCATAGTCACCTTTTACAAGTTTGGGATGGAAAAAAGGTTAAAAACGCTTATGTTTTTAGTACTTTTTAGTTTGTGTTTGATTTCAATCTGGTCCCTATAGTTTTATTTAATATACATTTGTTTTTTCTTAACAGAGATTTCCGAAGCTGAAATTAATTGATGTTAGTAACTCAGAACACTTGAGGGTGACACCTGATTTTTCTGGGGTTCCAAATCTTGAGAGATTGGTTCTATGTAACTGTGTTAGACTGTGTGAGATTCATCCCTCCATCAATTCCCTCAACAAACTCATTTTACTGGATTTAGAGGGTTGTGGTGATCTTAAACATTTTCCAGCCAATATAAGATGTAAAAATCTCCAAACACTCAAACTTTCTGGTACAGGTCTTGAAATTTTTCCAGAGATAGGACATATGGAACATTTGACTCATCTTCATCTTGATGGATCCAATATAACCCATTTTCATCCTTCAATTGGGTATCTAACTGGCTTAGTTTTCTTGGACCTATCCTCCTGTTTAGGTCTTTCTAGTCTTCCTTGTGAAATTGGTAACTTGAAGTCTTTGAAAACCCTCCTTTTGAAATATTGTAAAAAACTTGATAAAATCCCTCCAAGCTTAGCAAATGCAGAATCCTTGGAGACACTTTCTATTAGTGAAACCTCAATAACCCATGTTCCATCAAGCATTATTCATTGTTTAAAGAACCTAAAAACGTTAGATTGTGAAGGACTATCACATGGAATTTGGAAGTCATTGCTCCCCCAATTCAACATTAATCAAACAATAACCACTGGTTTGGGGTGCCTCAAAGTTCTAAATTTAATGGGTTGCAAACTTATGGATGAGGACATTCCTGAAGATCTCCATTGCTTTTCTTCATTAGAAACACTAGATCTCAGCTATAATAACTTCACAAAACTCCCTGATAGTCTTAGCCACCTCAAGAAGTTAAAGACATTGAACCTGAATCATTGCACTGAGCTTAAAGACTTACCAAAGCTTCCAGAAAGTTTGCAATATGTAGGAGGAATAGACTGCAGATCAATGTCAGAACGATATTATAACAAAATTTTGCTTATTCCTTCTAGTTCTGGACACCAACTTTACCTCACTTTTATCATTCCTTCCAAGGATGCAGATGTAGAATGTGCCATGAATGAGTTCCAACATTCGATATTTATTCGAAGATCATTTGAGGTATGCATAAAATCATTGACATGTACTGCCTTTTGGATAAAAGAAAAACTTTAATTTCTAATTACTCTTCTTTTTGCAGCTAAAAATTATAGAAGAGAAACCATCCATGATCGTCCATGACACTGTTGACATGTTCCAGTGGTTTGGCCAGATAAATGAAGGGAATTGGACAAACATTCAGTATGAGCAAGAATTCTCAATCAGCAAACCACTCAATATTATGTATGAAGATGTTGATCTAAGCAATGTTTGTGGAGTTTTCCTTTCAACAAACATTGAATTTCCACAAAATTTAAATCATCTTGCAATTGGAAGATTCTTAGTTAGCTTTGAAATTGATGGGAAATGTTCTGGTGGAACAATGAATTATGAGATGTCCCAATTTAAAGCTGCAAGATTCTTTTGGGTAGCATACATACCAATTTGGATGTTTAAAGATCATAGTTTGATGGTTCAAAGATGTTGCTCTATGAAGGTTACAATTAGTTATTGTTGTGATCATATAGATGCAAGCAAGGTCAAAATTAAAGCATGTGGTGTTTCTTCTATGCTCTCCTGGCCAAATGTAGCAGAGTATTTGGCAAAATTGTTCACTAAGCGTTTTTGCTCTAAACGCAATTTCTACACCATGATTCGACAAAATAATGATCATCAGAATGAATGCAGGTGTGATGAACTTGAAGTTCGAAAGGATGACTTTTCATCCTCTACATTTGAATCTAACGATTCAACTTTTTTGCTAAGGAAGAACCTCAGAGCAATACTTGGGGTAATGTTCGAGGTTAGTCTTCTTTGAATAATATTAAGGTTAAATTATACAAAATAGAACTAAAGTTTGTCCTTTGTTTAAAAAAATACTTCAGTACTTTTAAAAGTGACAATATTACCCTTGAACGTTCTTAAATGTTTAAAAAACGCACAGGAATACAAATTCTTCAAAATTTTAGACGAAAATTGAGATATAAAATGGTGTGGTAGGTGACCTAAAATGAAAATTTGGATGAGGTTGGCAATGTTCAAACTAAGTCCCTATTTTTGTTCGGAATTTCAAAGGACTTATTTTTAAAACATGTATGAAATATTGAGGGGTAATATTGCAACTTTTGAATGAGATATGTTTGAAAAAAGGAAAAATTGAAAGGTATTTGTTATAATGTAGCCTAATATTAAACTATTATATTTGTTTAATAAGCAGTAGATGTAAGATTTAAGAGGGTTTTTGGTCCAAGGAGTTGTGAATTTCACTCCTTATTTGACAACCTAAGGAGTTCGTGTGTTCCACACCTAAAAAAACATCTATTGATTCTTTATACCATGGGTCCTAGGAGTTACAACTCTCCGGACTTCACAACTTAAATCCGTGTCCTAAACGCCCTGAAAATATTCTTTTTAGCTCAATATATTGCCATATATCTTGCAGGAAAAAAAGCGTTACTACATGAAATACTTCTTCCCACATACAAATATTTATGGATGGTTCAAAAATCAGAATAAGAAAGACAAAGTAGCAGTGAAGATTCCCGTAAATATAGAAAAAGACAGGAAGTGGATGGGGTTGTCAATGTTTGTTGTCTTCTCGATTTCTGAGAAAGCTTCTTGTTATTGCTTTGAGTATGAAATACAAACAAAGGAGAACATTATATCCACCCAAAGGCACTCTATCTCTACAGATCAGGTTTTAGAGTATTCAAATCAAATACTGTTTGTGGCTTTTGAACCGCGGTATAATTGGTATCCTTATGATGAACTGAAGTCTTCTTCATCCAACCATGTTTTCATTAATTTCAATACTAATGGTGCAAGAATGCGAGTAGAGTTTTGTGGAGCTCGTTTAGTTTACCAGCAAAATGTTGAGGGACTTATTCACACAATTCTGAATTGCATAGAGGAGAGTGGTGATGAGCTTTATGGATATTACAACCAACAAATTGTGGAATCTCATTTAAAATTGATAAATACACATTGGTATACTATCTCATTCCGTCCAAATAACTCTGTGAAGAATCAACCATCAACATCTGCTTCAACTTGTACTGCTTCAAGCCTTTCAGTTGAGCACCTTTTATATGGAAGTTTCCCACACCCATTCTTCCATAAGTCCTTACAGGTACATCTTTCTCTCTATAGCTTTGTCTTTTATATCTGTTGAGTAATGGACTTTATTTATCATGTTTTGTTCTCTAGACTTTCAAACAGTCTTCTAGTTGGACTAAGAAATAATAGTAACTAATAAAGTATGTTCCAGTTATTTTTTAATATAAAAAATGTTGGGATTTTACGCGAGATATAAATAAACGTTGAATAAACTAAATTATATCTCAAACTCACTTTACAGGTTAGAGTCAATAAGCAATCGATCATAAAATTGTAAATAATAAAATGTTGGGAAAAAGGAGAACGGCACCAAAATTTTTTTACTGGTTCATCCCTAACTCGGGACTACATCTAGTCTTTTGCAACTGCTGGCTCTACTATGATGGAGATTGAAAAGAAGCCCTCGAACACGCTTACAAATCTCTTTCTCCAAATACTCCAACCAAAGCTATTTGGATCCAGTTCTACCATTCGATATCTTGGAATAAAATAAGAGAAACCCTTTCCAAAATAGAAAAATACACGACTGTATTTTGCTTAGTATCATTCTAAAATACCGAAGAATAAAAACATCAATGCTCTTAGTTTGGTCATCCCATTCTAATGAATATGGGACAGACAAAGGTATCCCGTACTACCTTGGTTACTAACAAAGAGAATTAGAATTAAGTTTTGGTTCCCTAACAAAGAGAATTAGAATTAAGTTATTTTAGTATGATAAAACCTGATAAATTTTCTCTATGGTTTGATAACCCAATCAAACCAAAGGGACTTGTTAAGGACAACATATCTCTAAATTTCTCTACAAGGGTATGTTATTGTCCACTTTGGGCATAAGTTCTTAAGTATAAGTAGAGATGCATATTGGATAAATATTCAAAATGATATTATTATTAAATCTTAATCTTGACTTGTTATGGAATATTATAATACATATAAGGAAAAGATTCAAGACTAGGATCTTCTGGAGGAAGTAGAGATGCCTTGTAAAGTTTGTAACTTTCTGTATCACCAATATTTAGGTCCATTTTTGTGCGTAAGGTAAACTTCCATGATAAGTTTGTATCACCAAAATTGTCTACTTGAATGGCAAGTTTATTCATCCAGTGCACCTTTTCATTTTCTATTTTTCTCTCTTTGTCAAACAAAAGTTGATATTTTGATTATTGCTTAGCAACATTTATTTTTTCTATTGAATTCATTCTCATCGGCATCTTTCTTTTTTCTTCCATAAAACATAGATATTATTTATTTATCGTTAGAATGCCTTGAGTTTGTCGGAGTGTATTCTTCTTACACTCCGAATGACCAAGCATGAGTTACCATACATAAATCTTCTAAACTTATTGGCACCTTTGTAATCTGTATTATCTGATATCTCTCTAACAATAAATTGCTCTCTTCCTCTGCTAATAGACGTAGCTAATACACTGGTATTGAATCACGTAAATCTCTATATCGATTTCTTCTTGTTCTTTGTTCTATGCCTGTTATTTCATTTCCATTGTAATAATGTATGTTATTTCATTTCCATTGTAACATTTACATTATTGATTTCATATTATTACAGGAACGATTTAGAAGTAAGTTTGATCTGCTTCTACATGGAGATAAGATCCCAAAATTTTTCAGCAATCAAAGCAAAGGAAACATGACAGAAATAAAGTTACCACAATATTTGGAAAAATTTCGAGAGAGTGTAGGTGTTGCTGTGTGTGCTCTTGTGGTTGTGGACAAGAAAAGAAGAAAACTAAATGAGATTATTCCAGAACGAGAGAGGTATACAAAAGTTGTGGATCTTATATGTAAATTCAAAGTTGACTCGTATCAAATTATGCCAGAGCATTGTCACTTCACATCCCAACAAAAACTCTTGAGTGAATATGCTTCACAATTCCTTTGGCTCTCTTACATTCCCCTTCATGGATTTAATATCAATTGGCATTATTGCACCCAGTTTGAAATTGCACTTGAAACTAGCTGTGATGAGCTATTTGGAGTGAAGAATTGTGGTCTTCATCTCATACATAAGCATGAAAGGATGATGATTGATAAGATGGTAATGGAGTCAACTGTTCCATCATCCACTAGCCACAAAGGAAAGGGGCCTCAAATTCATTGATGACATTGGACAAAAGATGATGTGTATGTACTTCATCTTTCAAGTGTTTAAATGTCTCAATTAGCATTTTTGTTTCTTTCTCTGATGTGGTTTTGTGAGATGCTATTATCTTTGACAAAAATTAATACTTTTAACTGTATTTATGTTAGATATTATATTAAATTGTTTTTCACCTATCAACTTAAGTAAGAGATAAAAGTTCATAGATTGAAATATGCATTAAATTCTGGATCTTTACAAACTATCATGCATTGGTCTAGTTGGTTAAAAAAAGAGATATATTAGTTTCAATATCTAACTAAGAGGTTCATGCATTTTATCTATGATGTCTACCTATCAAAGCAAGGTCTCTAGGGTTTGTCTTATTCAACTGCCACCTCTTTGTCTTTGTTGACAACACATGATGCCTATTGTTAGCAAAGACAGAACCAAATCTGCATAGATTTGTTGCCTAAATCAGATTAGATCCACACATTGATATCTGCTCTTATGTACGAACAAATTGGCCATCGACCAGGTCCATTGCAACCTAGTCGTCTTCGTTAAGCTCTGTCACAACATGTAAATTCATTTGGTTAAGTCTCGTATAAGTCGCCTAGACAATCACAGATATAAAAGAAGGCAAAAAAAATCTTAGGGTCTTTACATAATTACTAGTGAGTTCATCCAAAATTCCTTAAGTGAATCATAAATAACCAAGAATACATACCAAAAGGAAGAAAAAACCAAAGAACGTACTCTAAACTTAAAAGTAACTAAACATTTTAGTCTTCATAAAAAACATGCAAAGTAATATAGATATAATTTTCGGTGGAGAAATCATTAACGTAAGATTATCCAAAGAATATAAACAAACTTTAGATTATAATTAACAACTAAAATTAAAATACATTATAAACATAAATAACTTAAAAAACAACAACCTTTCCCCACATTTTGAAGACTCATCATGAGTCCATTACCAAAAAGTAAAAGTAAAAAAATAAAGAACCATTTCTCACCTCATTTCTCACTGTTTATAACCTCACATCCTATAAAGACGGTAGGGACAAAATTCTAATAATCTCCCAGCTAAATCAATAACATAAAACGAAAAGAAGAAGCATAAAAATTACCCCCTCTCCTGGCATGTTGGATCTTGAGTAAAGAACTACATTTGGCCTAATGCTTGTGTAATTTTCTCCTGATTTCTCTTCAATATTGCATCAAAGTAATTTTGTTCCTCTTCATCTAGTCTCTTCAGTGTTTCATTCCATACATCCAAGTCCTTATTATGCAAATAGGAACCAATGGTTCTCAAAGCTAATGGAAGTCTTCCAACCTTTTCCACAATTTCACTGCAGAGATCATTTTTATCAGATGGGCCATCTCCAAATGCATTCTTGCAAAACAGTGAGTAAGCACTCTCACGGGAAAGTAACTCCACCTTGTATTCTTGCACTTGAGCTCTATAATTGAATTGATGCAGAACATCTCTATTTGTAGCCGTAATAATAACTCTGCTTCCGGGTGCAAACCAATTCGGACTTCCAACTAACTTTTCAATTTGGTTTCTTTCATCAACTCCATCAAGAACAATAAGAACTTTTCTATTACTCATGTGATGCTTAATCACTTGTGCTCCATGATCTTCGTCCCAAATTTTAGTTTCTTTTGATAGAAGATGAGAAATAAATTGATGCTGAAGTGGGACCAAACTGTTTTGCTCTGAAGAAAGGTAAAGAAAACAACCACTTTGGAATTCATCTACAATTCTGTTGTAAACAACTTCAGCAATGGTAGTTTTACCAATTCCACTTGATCCAAAAATCCCCACAAAAAGTGTGTCCTTGGATTGTTCTAAATCTAGGAGATCACAAACTTTCTCCACTTGATTCTCCATTCCAACTAAGCTAGTTTTGTGAGAAAGTACTAGCTTATGATCAGTCTGCTTCCCCATATCCCTGATAATATCCACTTCTTTAATGCTGCAAGATCAAAGTATTTCAAAGTTAATTATGATCGACAGTAGGATGTTGTAAGTACCAGTTGGATGCACGCTTTTGAAGAATTCCAATCAAATATATCATTATTAATGGAAACAATAATGGAAAAAACTATGTTTCGTTAAAGTGTTGATATGACTAAATTTACACCATCACCCATTAGCTTAAGTTTTTAGGTTAATAATTCATTTAACATGATAATATAGATGGAGATCTTGTGTTCAAACCTCTATAATAATGTCATTTTTCTTTATTTAATATTGATTTCCAATAGATTTTATGTATACCTATACTCTTGAAATCTTTTAGCTTCGTTTTGGAAATTGTCATTATTTGTCAACAATGGAGCATTAGATGGTGAAGGTGACATGGTGCATGCAGGGGAACCTGTCATGAAATAAAACTAATTAATAATGTTGTGGAATTGGAAACACCCAAGAAACGAAAAAAAGAAAAGAAAAATAAATAAAAAGATGAAGAAGAAAGAAAAGCACTTTGCCTTGAGGAGTTCTTAAGATGCCCAAGGACTTTTCTCCTCCCACATATCTTATACTTTCTGGAAGCTTGGGTACTTGCTTTAGCTTGTGGCAATCATTCAAGAACAGTGCTTTAAGGTTAATAAGTTGTTCAATACTTTCTGGTAGCCTTTCAAAAAGATTGCTGCTAAGATCTAGAATTTCCAATGAGGAAAAGAGTTCAAGATCATTAGGAATGTCTTCATCCACAAGATTACAATTACTCAAGTTTAAATCTTTGAGCGACCCAAAATAATGTGTTGGCAAACTAGCCAAAGAATACCAAATATTGCTTTTCAACCTTTCACAGTTCAAAATTCTTAGATTTTCCAAGAAAGGAATTGTCCTTATGGAAGTTCCCCCAATATCGAGCTCCTCAACAGGTTGCAAACTTGGTGGAATTTTGTCCAAGTTTTTGCAACCATTAAGAATGAGAGTTTTAAGTGAACTCAAGCTACCAATTTTCAGTTGGAAGACTGGAAAGTCTAATACAATTCCTCAGGTTCAATAAAACCAAGCCAAGTAGATTTGTAATTGAGGGAGAAAGTTTATTTATGAAAGTCCCATCAATGTGTAGTTCAGTCAAATATCCCATCAGACATTCAAACTCTGGAAAAAACTCTAGACCGCAGTTAGAAAGAACTAAAGTTTTGAGACTTTTGCAAGTGATAGCAAATGAGAAGCTTCTGAAACTGACACAACCCTCCATATCCAATAAAATTAGACGATGGAGACTATTTATTGAAGAATGAACCTCTTTTAGTCTTCCACAATTTCGTAAAATCAATCGTCGAAGGTTTGGAGCCTCTGAAAAATTAGGAGTTTCAACCAAAAACTTTGAATCACTTGCATCAATCTCCTTCAAGTTCTTAAATTTCTGTTGCAAAACAAATCAATTGCATCCACTCTGTTAGACATTAACATTATTGTAATGCAGACATATAATAATTTATTTTATATTGTTCAAATAAGATTCAGTTTTGTTATGACAGAAAAAAACTGATTTGCAAAGAAAAATTCGACTTAGGGATTTATGTAGATCACTGTGTGTTAATTACGTCCACGGACTCGAATCAGTTTTATTATCTATTAGGTGAAGAAAAATCTAGAATATATAAGAATATGAAAAGAAACATAGAAGTAGGATTTTCATTAAATTCCTACTGCTTTCAGACATCAGAACTCGTGACTTTCTTATTCATTTGAAGTGTGGGGCAGATATTTAAGGAGTCCTCAACACAATTAATACGTTTAGTATAAGATGCAAAATTTAGAGATAGATAATACTTCAATTAGCATTTATATATATACTAACCTGTGTTCCAATCCAAAGTTGTTCAACATTACTACCAGGCAAGTGTAACTCAAGCAGAGATGGTGGTTGAAAAGATGGTGGCAAATACTTTGAAGGATAGCCAGGCCAGTTGAGCAACGTCAATTTATTTGACAGAAATTCAATATCTTCCGAAAGTTGCACATTGTTGATTCGTAAAATCTTTAGCTCAGACATATCAGCAAATGCCTTAGCCTTCAATACCAATTCTTCTTCCTCCTCTAAGTCCATCACTATTCCACGAATATATTTTAATTCCTGGCAAACCAAAACATAATTAACATAGCAATAATTGATTACAAGGACTCAAAACAATAGTATATATGCATTATAAAGTACACAATGTCTTACATTGTTTTCATGAAATAGACGACGAGCATCATCTCGAAGCCAAATCCTAGTTTGTTGACAAGATCCCAGCTCGCGGCGCACAATTTCTTGGCCCATACAAAGAATCAAGATATGCATTTGTATATGTCCGTCTAAAATATCAATAAGACATCTATCGACCAACAATTGCAAATTAGTTTGGGGTGAGCTATAACCAAAGGCTTGAAGTATTTCAATCACTCTATCCACCTTCTCTCCATTGAGGAAACATGCCAAATCTAGGAAAATTTGTTGGCTCTCTGCTTCTAATCCTTCATAACTTGACTTTAATATATCAGAAAAAATATTATCATAAACTACTTTATGAAAATTCTTCAATGTATCTTCCCATATATCCATTTCATGACCATACAATGAAAAAGCTATTTTTTCCAAAGCTAAAGGGAGTCTTCCAACCTTTTCGATTATCTCATTACAAAGATCCTTCATATTCTGGGTAGGAGGGTGATCTCCAAATGCAAGCTTGCAAAAGAGGGAGAAGGCAGCCTCATGAGAAAGTAATTCTACATTATATTCTTGCACTTTGTCTTTGAAATTAGGATGATGAAAAATATCTTTATTTGTGGTTGTAATAATGATTCGAGTCCCTGCGCCAAACCAATCGGGGCTGCCAGCTAACATTTCTAGTTGACTTGTTTCGCTTATTCCATCAAAAACAATAAGCACATTTTTAAGTTTTCTCAAATGCTGCTTAATCAATTGTACTCCATGATTCTCATCCAAAATTTGGATATCGATAGTTTTTGGGACAAGTTGATCAAGTAGTTGTTGCTGCAAGGAGACTATACTGCGTCCAACAAAGTGAAGAAAGTAAGGTTTTCGTAAGGCATATACAATAGGCTTAAAAATACGTACATATGTCATTTCCGCAAGGGTTGTTTTACCAATACCACTCATCCCTACTATCCCTATAAAACGTACGTCAGTTGAGTAGCCTAAGCCAAGGAGCATTTTCATTGTTCTCAATCGAAGTGGCATTTCAAATAAATTTCCTTCTTTGGCTTCGAGCTTAAGACGAAGCAAGTGATCAACTATTGACTTTGCGATGGTTTTGATATTGAACTTTGTATAGCTGCATGTGCAAACTCCGTCAAGTTAATTGTCAGTAACTAAATATATATAGAAAAACAATCCTACAAAATAGAAGACAAATTGTGGGCGAAGGAATTGTTGACAATATGAAAGGTTTCATTATTAATGATAATATAAAAGTTTTATTATTAAAATTTATTTGTGATTTTTTGAGTTTTTGTAACCATAGTAGTGAACCTTTAAAGTTCTTTGGGATCATTTTATTCGAGTTAAAAGTTATGAGCTTTTAGCACTCAACGCCTTTTTTTCTCTCATCCCTCATAACAGGAGTTCCTACACCCAAGTCTTTAATCCACTACAAAATAGATTGTATTTGTTAACCTTTTTAAATTATGAATGACATTAATAATGTCATACTGTTGTTAGTATCAATATAATCTGATCACTACATTATGTATCATTTTATAAGTCAGAATCCTTTTTGCGGCAAAATACACGTTTGAGTCCTAGGTTTGAAATTGGTGTGTGATGCAGTAAGATTAGGATAATTAGGATTAGCATTGCAATTCTGACTCAAGTGATTCAAAAGGAGAATTTAAGTAACTCTATTACGTCTCTGCTTGAGTTTCTCAAAGAAACTATCATTATCAAATTAATTAAAATAGTTTCTTTAAGAAACTGATATACGTAAAAATTTTGGGTTACATGATTCAGAAAATGATTTAGAGTGTGAAAGAAATTATGACCCAACATCAAAGAACACCCATGAATCATCCTAACACCAGTATGGAGGTCAACACATTTTCAAGAGGCAGAAATATTCAAATAAGAAAATCTATCAGGAAGACTTTCGGAAGAGAATGGATGAAATTTGGGTCTTTTGGGATAAATTCAAGAAAGACTGGAAATCACTCAAAGCTATGAATTTACACAAGAAAAATTCAAGCCATGAAGCTCACGGGTAAAATTCAAGCAAGCCAAATTGAAATTAGCTCGGGAAGATCATGCGCACGAAGAAGAAGAAAAGACATGCGATGATGGAGAAGAAAGACACAAACGAAATCAATTCAAGCAAACACAAAATCTTAATTTGTGTTTACTTGAATTTATAAAAGTCGGTTGGAATCAATTCATGTTTTCCGCTCTATTTGATTCCAACTGACTTTTAACAGCTTTCTCTCTATTTTTTTAGTGTTCTTTCATGCACTTTGAGTCTCCGAACATCTCCTCATCTGCCATGTTACTCCTTTCTAGGTTGGGTATTTAGATTCTCCCTTTGTCTTTGGGTTCATGAGAACTTAAACTTAGTTTTATTATAAACTTTTCTTCAATTCTAAATTTAATTGATTATTATTATAATTTTCTTTTTTTGAATTGGGAGATGATGCATGGGAATGTATGACTATTGAATTCTTTGACAATTCGATAAGATTTGATTAGAAACAATAGGGTATGTTAGCATGTAAATCTAATTTGATGAACATAGTTTCTAACCCCTAGGACTATAAATTAGGCATTCCACCCAAGGGTACTTAATGTTAATTGAAAAATTCGATACTGCATGCTATTAGATTAAACAATAGGACTAGGTAAAGGTTGTTTCAATTAAATTGGTTAGGTGAAGATCACACATGTTATTCCTTTCGAGCAGCTTCCTGTGATCAACCTAGACTTGCGACTAGTTCTTGATGTGTGATTTGATTTATTATTTGGCATGGGCTTGGGCAATGAAATCCGTACAACCGGTTGTCCGCTTGAATTTTTATACAATATTGTGACACTTGGTTGTGTATAGATTTCATAAAAGCGAAGGGTCGAGTTAGCTTACGATTCAAGTTAGATGAGTATTGATCTAATCAACTTAGGATCAAATTAATAGAATAATTAGCTAGACACTTGAAAGTTAATTATTCACCAAACGACCATGGATCCTAATTAATGCAATTAAAACATGCATGCATGCTTTCACATCTTGTTGAATTTCATTAATGTGTAGTTCATGGCAATTTGGGTTAGCGTTTCAAACAACGTTAAAAAGATCTGTTTGTACTTACATAATTCCTTGTGGTATATGTACCATAGGGAAGAGATGGCAAACTTCTGACATAGCCAACTTCCACCCGTCCACCTCGTTCAAGTAATCTTTTTTTGCCTCACTATTAATGAATTTTCGAAGAGCATCTTCACATTGATACCTAGCATCCAGCTCATACAATAAAGGAAGGACTTGGTGTTTGGTTTTCTTTTTTTGATCTATTATCTTAACCAACTCTCTCAAACACCACTTGGAAGAAGCATACCCCTTTGATAGAACAACCATGGAAGTGATTGATCCTTCAATTGCTTTCACAATATTATCACTCAGATTAACCTCCTCATCCATAAATATCGTCTTACCATCATCCATAAACAACTTGATTCCCCATTCACTAAGAGTCTCATATAAACCCTTAATGAAACGTCTGTAGCCATCGTCTTCCTCGTCTCTGTTGAAACTTAAGAAAGCATCAAAAGCCATTTGAGAAGGATGAGATGAGGAACCAGCCATGCTTCTTCTCTAGCTTCTACGAACACAATCTCGATCAAGTTACTCCCAATAATTAATTAATTTAAGATATGATACCACTTGTAAGAATATTCTCCGAGCTCTAATATACCATATGTTATAAACTTATTCAAGCTCTTATACCACTTGTTATATAATTTATCCAACCTCTAATACCACTTGTTAGAAATTTATATCGAAGCTCAAGCTCTGATACCGAAATTTCTCCAAGCTCAGATTAGGAGCAATCAAAGTCCAAACTACAGAAATCAACAAGATAACAACAATCTGTAATTTATCACGCCGAACCCGACTATACAGTCGACCAAATACCAAGAATGTGAGAGACTCACTTGCTGAAACCGAGACCCAAAACCCACCGGAAACCACCTCCTCTGACCGGAGATCAACGTGTTGAACAACCCCTGCAAACAACCACAAACCAACTGCAGAACACCCAACGCCGAATCCGCCGCCGAACGTCAAACGCACTGCCAACTTCGAACGCAACTGCTCGAAAGAACGCCGGACACACTCAACTTCCCGTCGGTTTGCAACGCCGGAAAAAATGCACCTCTCACTCTCTTTGGTATTTCACGGCTGCCTCTCACCTCACCTCACTCTCTCTTGGTGGCATTATCTACAAAAATTCCATTGTGGCAAATTACAGTTCTGCTCCAACATAAAAACCCATTTAAAAACTTTTTAAATAATTTGCCATTCTGAATGTAGTCCTTTAATGTGTTCAAATTGTTTTTGGATCTGAGAATTTCTAAGTACATACTGATTGCTGGACACCCACCATGATCTTGAGGGATTGGTTATTTGTTGCTTAGCACTTATTGGGGAGACAAGGAAGTTGACTTAGTCTCTCCTTATTGTCTTTGTGAATGATCGAAGGAAGGCATTCGTATTCTTTAATTATTTTTCATTTCGGCCTTCTCATGTTGTTTTCTATCTGCCATTATTGAAAAACTTCATCATAAAAAATTCATTGATTGAAAGATGAGTTTTGATAATTTCATAAGTTTTAGAGGCAAAGATACTCGTAGTACGTTTACGGGGCATTTGTACAAGGAATTGGTTGAATTAGGAATATCCACTTTTATGTTTATCATGAATTGGTTAAATAATGTTTATTTACAGAGAGTAAAGGACATAAAAGGTGTAGTCTTGAAATTGGAAGAGAAGCAAGATGAAGTAGAGTTAGAGGGTAAGGTTTTTGAGGATATGAGAAGTTTAAAAATATTGGAAATTGGGAACGTAGAGGTGAGTGGAGACTTCACACATCTCTCAAAACAATTGAGGTTGCTCAATTGGCATAGCTATCCCTCACAATGTTTGCCATTACGTTTTGAATCAAGATATTTGTTTCAACTTCTTTTGCCTCTAAGTCAAACAAGGCAACTTTGGAATGGTCAAAAGGTTAGTACATACAAATATCATATCATAAATTTTTCTTGTTAAAAAATGCAATCCAACTGTGTTTTGTGACAGGGATTTGAGAAATTGAAGGTTATCAATGTTAGTGGTTCGAAGAATTTACGAGAGACTCCTAACTTTACTAAGGTTCAAAATCTTGAAAGTTTGGATCTAAGTAATTGTACAAGATTATGGAAGATTGATCCGTCTATTAGTCGTCTTAGTCGTTTGACATTGTTGGATATAACATGTTGTATCAATCATAGAAATGAGGGTGTTGTTGACGTTTTTGTTTATCACCCCTTTTGAATGACAGTCGTTGAAGAACTCCATAATGTAATTCTTTAGGAAAGGCCATGAGCTTTTGTGAAATTCCATAGGGAAGCCATCCGGACCTGGTGCTTTGTTGTTTTTGAAAGATAATATAGTGTTTCTAATTTTCGTTTCCTCAAAACGAGCACAAAGGAAATTGTGAGCGCTCAATTCAATAGGTCTCTAGTTGAGATTGTCAATCAACAACTCAGGTTCTTGTTGATACTGTAAATTTTCTTGAAATGATTCAAGAAGCAATTTTCAATCTCTTGTGATGAGTTGTGAGTTACTCCCCTTTCGTATGTTATTTAAGTGATGATTATTTTCCTTTGTCTTATCGAGCAAGCTTTATGGAAGAAAGCTGTGTTTTCATCTCCGTGGTTGATCCATAAATTTTTTGCTATTTTGACTCCAGTATCGTGCTTCATTTAGCTCAATTTTCCCAATCTCTTATTTAATTGCAATTCGTCTCTTGCTGTCGATTTCATCAAAGGAGTTGTTTGTTTCTTTCTTGTTTCTTTCTTCGAGTTCTTTGATAAGCTCCTTTTTTAACTCGAGAGATAGAGATTTGTTTTCGAATTGCCACTTTCGGATGGTTCTCGACAACATTTTCAATCTTTCCATAAAAGTGTGTCCAGGGTGACCTTGTATAGATGTGCTCTCCCACCACCTTTTGATATTCTTCTTGAAATTTTTATTTTTCAGAGACTCCACATTTAACTTAAAAGGGGTCGGTCCGCATTGTAATCGATTTGATTCCAGAATGATTGGGTAGTGATCCGAAATTGTTCTTGTAAGAGTTTTGGAGTAGTGTTGACTGAAGGCTGAATCCCAATCCTTTGAATACAGAAAACGATCCAACCCGGAGCATGTTGGCCTTGCTTGAAGGTTAGACCAAGTGAACTTGTTGTTGCTGGGGGGGGGGGGGGGGTGGGGGGG